>CAJQZJ010036854.1:0-16545 GCA_907164525.1 Lophiomys imhausi | reverse complement strand
ATGGATTAGAAAACTGTGGTACATCTACACAATGGAATGCAACTCAGCTTTCAGAGACAACGAAATCATGCAATTTTCAGCCAAATGGATGGCACTAGAGAAGCTCATCCTGAGTGAGCTAACCCAGACCCAGAAGTATGCACATGGCATGTATTAACTTCTAATTGGGTTTTAGCCGTACAGTACAGGATAACTATACTACAACCAATGCACCTAAGAGAACATGGATTAATGAGTGATGGATTCTCTGTTATAACAGTACATATGCTGCAGCCTTTCCTGCATGCTCCTCTCACTGTTAGATTCACTGCTCTCCACTGGACTCTGCAGTCTCCACACCAGCAAGAAGATGCCCATCGTATCTGGGTCCCAGACCTCACAGACTCAAGATGTTTTATTCCTTTTTTCCCTCATAAACATCTCTGTTGTTGAGTCATGTCAACAGGAAATGGATAAAGTTGATGATCAAATGAAAAATAAGACTAAGTATGATACCCCTCTTTTCCATAAATATCACACCATCTACCCTTGTAGCCCAACCCCACTGAAGCACCAAACCTACTTCTTCCTCCCCAGTGCAAGAAAGTGTTAATGAAATTTCTCTTCAGTGTCCAGCCTCCCTTCTGTCCTTACTTACTGTCAACCAGAAATTCTACCCTGCAACTCTAAGGGACCCTGTGTCTCTCCTTCCTCACTTTCCCCTTGACTTTTTTCCCCTCTCCCCAGAAACCAAGTATACCTCATAGTGAAACAAATCTTATTTTCACTTGATATTTTATTACATTTGAATCAGCAATGCCCAAACATTCTCATATGATGCTGTAAGGTTTGGTGTCTTTACAAAAATAAAACAACTTCTACTCTCCATTTTGAGGAGAGGATGCAGAAGCTTCTGGCACTAGGCTGAAGCCAGGTGGAAAAACTGCATCATTTGGAATAGGAAGCTCTACAGGAAACTTTTCATTCTTGTTTCCTTGAATTTGTTTCTTTTCTTCATTTCACTGGCAATAAAACACCACTATGGTAGGTTTTCTTTCTTCCTTCTCGTTTTCTAAATTGTCTTCAAATACCAATTTTATTTTTGTCATCATTTTCTAGACCTGTTCATCCAAAAATGCAGCACTATTTCTAGGAAAATATAAAGAGTCTGTCTTTATAAAAATGGCTATGGATTGAAGATCTATTTTATAGCAGATAACGACAAGGTAGGAATAACAAGTGAAGGCTTGGGGTGGGGTGGAAAAGAAGGGGAATATAAGAAATATCATATGCCCTTCTTGGTTCCTTTGTTCTTCCTTGGATGACCAGGAGGCCTTTTCTCCTGGCTTCTGTTCCTTCATCCTCCCTTATTTGTGCTCATTTTAAACTCATAATCATAGTTGGATTCAGAAATGGCTTGTGAGCTAGAACCAACTATCTCATCGTTAACATCTAACTCCTTGATAATAGCCGACTCCTAAATGGTCACCATGCAGTGGCTGAAGCAACTACACTTAACTTCAGTGTGCCAAGCTCTTTCTATATACCCGCTCAGGATACTGAGAATCCATGCCCCTAGGCTTTGATGAGTGAACAGGAATCTCCTTCAGCCAATAGTGTGTCTAGGATTGTGTGATACTCACAAAGCCACTTCCCTTAACAATCCCATTAAAAGAGTGGGGAGGGCAGTTGTAATGTCAGTTTAAATGATCTGGTTTAAAGGGGGAAATCTTTCTACAATACCACCTAAAATTATTTCAAACTGATCATTTACCCTTTCCCTCCTTCTCTGTTTCAAACATATTGACCCATATGGTGGAATCAATTCTCTTATGTCATTTTTCATAACAATCACATTTGTTATTTGGTAATTTTGTATTAGAGTCCTCAGAGATGTGTAATTTTAGATGTTGCTTCTGAAATCTTTCCAAACATGTGGGTTCATATTTAAGTCACAGTAGAAATGTAAGTTATCACACTTCTCTTGAACAATTATCTCTATCAGATAAATATTTAGAGTGCATTGTGGGGAGTAACAGAAACTTTCCAGTCCAGTGCTTCTGCCAACTAGCAGAAACTTGTGACTTAGATATTTAGATCTTTACCAGATGCTTAGGACATTTCCAATGCACCACAAATTCCCATAATTCTAAGCATAGCATGGCCAGAAGCAGAATTGGTAACTGTGTACTCACTAGTAGACAGCAGAACAATTCTAGAAACCAAAACAGAGCAAATCCCATTGATGATAGTTAACAATATTGCTGCATATCTAGCTTTAAGTGCCAACTATGTGACTGCAAAACAGACAGGCTGGACTCTATTTGGACCCAGAAGTTATTTCTTATGGTAAGATTGATGGTACATACACCAAAGGTATGTGACAATATTCATTAGCCAGATGATAAGAATTTCTGGAGTGAAGATGTCAGATACAGAGAAAAATAACTGTGTAAACTTTTATGGTAGCTAAACAATGAAGATGAGGTTAGTTGGCTCTCATTGTCCTAAACCCATATTAATCAACGTATTAGAGAAAATATTTGCTATTTAATGACTCACACAACATTTTGATGTTCTCAGACTCTTGGTCAATTCCCAGGGTTTGTAAATATATCACCTAACATGGAAAAGCATACTTTACAAGGATGACAGAGTAAGAGATGATGAGGTAGCGACATTATCTTGTATTACTTTGTTGGAAACAAGGTCCTTACCTTACACTTAAGGATACATAAGAGGTGGAGCCAAGGACATGTGTTGTTGGGGTTGATCTGGAAGTCCCATGTATTCAAATGTTAATTATTTGTCTCCTTGAGAACTGTTTGTGCCCGGGTTGCTCCTCCCAGCAGGTTTGGGTGATGGAGCAAAGGGTTGGATCAGTCAGCCCCTCACTAAACAAGATGATGAGTGTCCACAACTCAGAGCCCCTATCAGCCCCAGGGGAGGACACACTGAGTCGGGAGACACATTGAGGCGGGATCTCGTTTTTATTGCTACAGAGAGTTTCTTTTATAGGTAGGAGAGGGGGGCAGGGTGAAAGTGTAGTGTGAGGTTACATAGCAGTGAAGTAAGAGATAACATATAGAGAGGGCCAATAAACTAAATGAGGGTGGCTGCAGTCAGGCAGGGCTAATGTCAGAATGACATAGTGCAGAAGGGTCTGGACTTCTGCATTTTTGAGACAGGTCTCCAAAATCGAGTCTGGCTTGGGCAGGCACTATAGGCCTCAATCTGGCTGATTAAGGCCCTTAGGCCTAACATGTTTGCTGTCTCATGAGCAGATTCTCACATACACCGGCCCTTGCTGTGTAAACCCTACTCCTCAATTTAAAACTATTGGTTAAAAAAATTGGATGTAGCCAATTACTAGAGGGAATAGACTTAGGCAGTTTTTGAGTTACCTGGATGAAGAGGGGAGAGAGAAGATCATGAGGGGGAAAGGCAAGGAGGCAGAGGAGGACAAGACCAGAGACAAGAGTCTCCATCAGCCATGAGGAACCATCAACAAGTCCCTGAGTGAAATCATCTGCAGAGTACTGGACTACTGGGCCAGGAATAATGTGAAGGATTCAAATGGCACGTACTGGGGTACAAAGTTGGGGAAATAGCCAGTACATCTGGTAGAGAAGAAGATTAGAGGTAACTTCCCAATAATTGCCCAAGTCACATACAACCATCTTAGTCTGAATATCATTCATTTGTAAGCTAGATGGGGTAAGTTTATTCATTATAATTTTACAATGGGTCTCATGACTGAAAATATCCCATACAAATCTCAAATCCTCCTTTAGGATTACAAGAAACATCAAGGGATTTTGTAAATACATCATTTCCTTTTTCATTGTTGGCAAAACAAACTGAAGGGAGCAAAGGTTTATTTTTAATCACAATATGATGGAGAGGCCTTGTAGCACAGGAGATATGAGCTATTATCATCTTTACATGGTGGCTGATCAGTAGGCCAAGAAAATCCGGAAATTGAAGGTTATTAAAATGTTAAAATGAGAATTCTTACATTTGAAAGGAGCATACTTCCACTAGCTCCTCTTGCAGGCAAAGAAACTGCTCATAGTAATTCACGCACATTTTGCCCTGTAGAGCTAAAGATTTATAATCCTTAACTCAGCAATTCAGGCAGCCACCACCAGACACTCACAGTCAAAACATCAAGGTGAAACTTGCTGCTTTTCTTGGAAATAGCTGCTGAAACCTTTCTAAGAATGCATGTCCTAATGTTATTCTTATGCAATGATTCCTGTCCTGGCTTTTAAAAAATAGACTTATGCAGGCACTGTGGCACTCACCCATAGAATCAGATATTTACCTAAAAAGCAGAGGCAGGAGAACTTCTTTTTTGGGGGGGGGTTGTTGTTGCTTTTTTATTTATTATTTCAAGTTATATCTCCATCACAGTCCCCTCTCTCCACCCCTCCCGGTCCCACCCTCCCATCCTCTCTCCTCCTCTCCCACCTATCCTGCTCCTCCAGTGTGGGTTGCCCTTCTCAGCCCCACTCAGTACAACAATCATTTGAGTGTTGAGAGCTTCCTCTTGCAATGGAGGCCTATATTGCTACTCTGTTAGGGCAAAGTGTCCCATCAACAAGTAACAAGGTCTATGTTCCTGTTCCTTTTGGTATGTTGGTTGTAGTATAGTTATCCTGTACTACATGGATAAAATCTGATTATAAGTGACTAGATGCCATGCGCATCTTGCAGGAGAACTTCTTAAGCCCAGGAGTCAGATCATTTAAACAACATAAGAAGATTAAACCATCTTTTCTGTAGTTAAATAAATTTCCTCAAGTTCTTAAATGTAGTCTCTCAATCTATCAATTGATTTAAATGAATTTTGTTTTTGATGAAAATTTGAGATTATATGAATGCATTTTATTTGGTTCAAAGGAAAAATGAAGTTGAAAATCTGCAGGAAAATGGATAGACTTTGAATGTTACAGTGAGGTTAAACAATCTCAAAAAGAAACCAAAGCATATGTTGTTTCTTATATGCAGAATCTAATAACATATGCACATATGTAAACAAATGTACATGTGGTTACAGTATAAAATAAAAAATAAAACAAGAAAAGCTGGAAACAAGGAGCTGGGGAAAGACTGAAGGCAGAAAATGGACAGAAGTTATTAAAGAGGACATAAAGCTAATTATTTTTCTAGTTCTAATTTTGTCATGGATTTCTTTTTCATAGTGAATAAACTCATAAAATACACTTACTATTGAAAGTATAAAATTTAGATATAGAACTTTAAACTCATGGAGATGGTTAGATAGTAGAATGTTAAAGTCAGGTGCCAAATACATATGGACTGGACATTGGGAATGTATGCTAAGCCATATAACTCTTATAATCGTGGCCTATTTATTTCTGTTGTTTTGTATTGTATTTATAGTTATAAGAAAAGGAACCATTATTTGGACTGAAAGGGAGAGCTGTTGGGGGGAAAAAGAAATACCTTAAACTAAAAAAAAAAAAAAAAAAGAAGGGAAGAGGATGGGGGGGCTGAGGGGGAGGAGGGTGGAAGGGTGGGACTGGAGGGGGGAGTAGGGAGGGGATTGTGATTGAGTTGTAACTTGAAGAAATAAAAAATAAATTATTAAAAAAAATAAAAATAAAAAAAAATTAAAAAAAAATTTAATGTGAAGTCTACATCTTCCATTCTGAATTTCTAAGCATATAGCAGATAATGCTATGCACTGAGGTGTGTAGAATTTGGTCTGCTTAATATTGTTGTGTGACATTTTAATTTATTTACAAGTTGTTTTTATAATAAGTTTTATAAAATTTTAAAAAATTAAAGAATTTTGTTTTTTATAATACTTCTCTGTGCATTTGTTTCTCCTCCACCCCTTCTATAGGACTGCCATTCTGAGACTTACCTTCACCCCCATCTAGGCTCTTTCTATCCTACTCTTATATTAGACTGTTTCTTTCTAGTATTTCTTGTCTTCATTTTACTTTTTCTCAACAAATTTAAACTTTTTATTGACTTATGTACTCTCCCTCAAACACACATATGCACTTAAAACTTCTTTATTCTTTATTTGCATGATTTAATTCTGATTTCATGAACAAGTTAAAGTTTCTTTTATTAATGTACTGCTGTGTGTTATCCATAAATTAAAAAAAATTTCATCTACTTTATTTGTTTTGTCTAGCAGACATGTAAGCATACATATCAGAGGACAAGAGGTTGGAATCTGTTTCCCTCTTTCACCATGTGGGCCTGGGGAATATACTTAGGCCATCAAAATTGGCAGCATGTGTCTTTATTCACTGAACTATCTCACAGGTCCTTAAATGTCTGTTTCTATTCTGAAGTACAACTTTTAAAAGCTTTGTGTGTTGTGCATGTGAGATGATATCTATTTCTATAACTTAAAACCATCACTTAGATATAAATGGGAACTTTATGGACATGATTAAGCTTTTCAAAGATGCCTTCTGTTTCACTGTAGTCGCCTTGGTCTTTATTATGAGGTCATTCCCAAATGATCATTTGCAGTGAGTCTGTCCAGAGGGAAGTGTTTGTAGAGTTAAAGAGCAATATATATGAACAAGTGTTTTACTCGTTCATATATAGGTTTTTAGACAATTCTCTGACTTTCAGCCTTGATCCTTATATTACTGTCTACTTTAGTTGGTACCTCAAAATCTGAACTTTTAGAGATTGTATGTGGCAAATTTATTTATGCATTATTACTGCTCTTGTCTACAGACATTTTCCTTTCAGTTCTCTGGTTTCTACTAAATCATTTACCACTATGTTACCTGTCTTTGAAAAAATGTGGTGCCATCTTTATCTATAGTATCTTCTTCTCCCTTTCTCTTCATCTTTGAGTTTATACTACTTCCATTCTTATATGCCAGCATTTTAGTGCAGCTTTAAGGCATATAGAGAAGCAAAGAATTAAGTATGCTAAACTAAATGGAAGTCATTTAATAAGTATTTGAAAAAAAGGAATTAATAGCAAACCATGAATAGAGGAATGATTAAGTATTATGAATATATGAAGCTTCTTGTGAACTGAGAATGACAAAATCTTTTGTGGTTAAATTCATAGTTCTTAAGCATCAGAAGACTGACTGATATTAAAATGGCAAATGTAGTTAAGTAGCATGTATAAATATGTACTTGTAAATTAAATATTCATAAGAACATTAATTCATGAGTTAGGGTTAGTAAAGTATATTTACTATTCTTAATTGTCATCCAAACAAAAATTTTATTAGAGTAAAAAAGGTTTGTAGCTAGCAAGTCATTTTTTAGGGGGGAGGATAAGGAAACAATTCAATAATTAAAACTGTCATAATTACAATTTCATCTTTGTGATAAGTGATCTGAGATAAACAACTTAAAAGAAAAAAGACCCATTTTGGTTATGATTTTGGAAATTTCAGTATAGGGTGCTCTTCATTCCATTGTGCCTCTAGCAGGAGACATGTGGTAGAACAATGCTTATCAAACCCAGAAGGTCAAAAGGAAAGGTGAAGGCATGCTTTCAATATCCTTTTCAAGTCCAAAGACCTAACTGTAAGTGTGTTCTGTTTCCTAAAGGTTTCACCACCTACCAATACTGCTACCCTAGGGCCTTAGCATGCATCACATGAGCTTTACAGAACTATTCTAGATCCAATTCACAACAGAGCAGATGAATCAAAGTCACCCATCTAGACAGTACACAGTGTATAAACTGAACTCACACATACTGATTCTTGAGCTTTTTACCTCTTAATGTTGCCTAAAATCTCTTAAGAATATTTCTAGTTGCAATAAATGAATTTGCAAAAAGACTAGTATTCCCCCAAAAAGGAAAAAGTAATAAATGAATGAGAAAGAGTAGATGAATGATTGTAGATAATTATAATAATTTAGAAAATACTATATGGACTGTGAATATTATCTAATATTAATTGAAAATTGGAATTCTTTATTAAAATAATAATATATTTACAATTCAACTTTGTCACACAGGTACAATTCTTTCTGTTATAATTAATGTTAAGAAGCACTCCTTTTCAAAAGCAAGACAAAAAAGTTGAGCCTGAATTGCCACATTAATCCATGTAATATATATTTAACCAAAATTTATGCAATACTTAGTGACTCTCATAAGTGCTCTTTGGATCAAATGACTTAGTACTATGATATTTAAACATCTCTTCTTCATATCTTTTCATAGGTTTTTCTTCTAGTTATTAATATAATTTGAGTGCTATTATTTTAATTGTATCATATGACTATTTATAGCTGTAAAATAAGAGATGATTGTGTCATGATCTCAATATTGAGTTATACTTCATTTTCATAATGAATTAAAAGTGTCTCCCAAGGCACATAACTACAATCATTTCCTTATCTTGCAACTCAGGAATTTGCAGGCAAATATGATAAGAAATTATTATGATCATTGGAATACAAAGCTTTGTTTTTTGAATCTGGGAAATCATTTTAGTCATTAAATGAATGATCTCAGACATTCTTAGCAAGAATAAAATTGATTTCTGATAAGTAAAGAACAGGATAAACAGACAAATATTACTGTGATACATTTATTAATTCATAAACTGGATTGCGTCTGTCATGTGTAGACTGAACCTATTACTGGATATAGCAGTGACCCAAGAAGATCAAGATACATTTCAAGCTGTTAACAATACTTGGCAGTATTATCTAAGTGGTACTGGTTTTGCAGATAAGAAAAATGCACAATTAGGGGTCTTTATGAATCTTACTGTGCTGTTTTACAAAACAGCTGGAAGAAGGCAGTATGCAACTGTGTCAGTATCCCTAAAAGGAGGCCCTGAGAGGCTGTTTCCTGAAGCTATGTAGGAGAAGCCTTACCCTCAATGAATGGAGCCTCATTGCATGGTGGAAATGCCAGAACTGTGGGATGTCCATAAACAAAGCTGTAATTCTACGATGGAGTCAGTCCAAGATGGAGACTATGAGCTGCAGGCTACATAGCTGGAGGAATGAGATTATTCAAGCCCTCTGGAGTCAAATTGAATCAATCACAAGCCTCAAAATTCACACAGAGAGCTGAAGGAATTTTTTTCTTTATTGGGTGATAATTTTACTTTGGTCATATCATGTGATGATATTCCTCATTATTTTCTTTTGGAAAAGAAATGTTTATTCATTGATATTGCACACTGAAGCATGTGAATTGTTTTTTTGAATTTGATGGACACATATTTAAGACATACTTAAGTCTCAAAAGATACTCTGGACTTATTCTTTCTTAATATTTATTTATTCACTTATTTATTCATTTTATATCTTGATCACAGCCCCCTCCCTCCTCTCTATCTGGTCCCATCTTCCCACCCTTTTCCTCCTTCTGTCCTCCCCTTCTCCTCAGAAAAAGGGAAACCTCCACCTCTCCAGCCCCACTCCCTGCTATCAATCTACCCTGTCTCTTCAAGTTTCAACAGAAAGAAGAGCATCCTCTTACACTGAGGCCTGACAAGTCGACCCAGTTAAGATAAAGTGATCCATAAACAGGCAACAGAGTCCATGTCAGAGACAAGCAGTGCTAGAGTAGACAAAGATAGAAGAGGGAGATTTTGGTGTTGGATTTAATAAATTGTGTATTATGAGATGACCATGAGCTAAAGGAACCCAAGGGTGGATGATCGTTGCCTAAAAACGGTAAGTTTGGTGTCTAGTTGTTGAGGGGAAGAGTTTTGATTATTAAAATTGATTATTAATTTGACAATATCTAGAGTCTCCTGGGAGAGAAGACAGCAATCATGCTCATAAGGTATTATATGGAATAGATTATTTGGGGTGGGAAGAGCCACTTTATCTGTCAGTTATATCACTCCATGTGATGGGGTCCCAGAGTGAATACAAAAGACAAAACAATCTGAACATTAGCATTAATTTCTCTCATACTGATTGTGGATGGAACATAAGTAGCCACATCACGCTCCAGCTGCATGATTTCATTGCTATGATTGACCTCCATCTTTACAGTGAATTAAACCCATTATTACTTATGTTGCTCCTTGTCAGGTTATTTTGTCACACAAACAAGAAGCATACTAATATGTGTAGCACAATTTAAAATAAGTAATATAGTTTAGAATGCTGTTTAGTTAAAACCCTGTTGGAGACAAACACAAAGTTAAGGAGACTGAAGGACTTGAGAAAGTATCTACAGAGAGCTCATGAAGATTTTTGTGCATGCTAAGGGGATTGTTTTTCATATTGTTGACAGCAGGGAACCAGTTACATTTAAGGACACAGTGTGTCTAAATCAGAATGGTTTAGGAACATTATTCCTTGTCTAAATCTGGAGGGAAGAATAGAACAAAAGAGACTAATTGACAGGGAGAACAACAAATATAATGTTTCCTTCCATACGTAAATCTAGATTTAAATGTATGTGTGCATGTATAGGTGTGTGTGTATGAGTATATATATTGCACATGAAAGTAAAAAGGATGTTTGTCAGGAAGAATAGAATCAGTGAAAGAAGGAAATTAACAACAGATAAGGCAGTGTGATACAAATATGCAAAGAAATCCTCTATCTATGTTTATGTGTATATGTGTATAATTATATGTAATTAAAATATATGTCATAAAGAAACTCATTTTTTCACTAAAAGGATGAGAGCTAATTTCAAAGTTGAAGTATTGAAATTAGCTGAAATTTTTCAATATTTCAAGGTCAAATTTCTTTGTATATGCATAGATGTAAATGCTTCCTTTTCAGAAAAATTCTAGGTAACTGACATTTTTTTTGCATATCATCATATCACTTCAGAATATTTTTCTACCTCACCTCTTCTGAATATAGAATTTTATGTTATTATTAAAAACCTTATTTTTATTCTGTATGTTGAGCTGGTTATTTTAGCAAATGAGAATATATTTTCCTTTTGGCCAGAATTACCTTTTGTTCTGTTGTCTGATTGAAAAACCAAATGAAATATTAGGGAAATCCTTATGGAATTTTTATAGCATAAGGGATGGCGTGTACCTGAAGAAAAGCTCTTTGAACAGGAAATTTGAAATGCCTCTCAAAAGAGTAATGTTCTTCCATGGCTAAATGTCAAATCACAAACTGGGTTCTTATCTTTGTATGCACAAGACAGCAATATTGGAAAGATTTTCAAGGTCTCTATCTAGAGAGCAAAAGACAAATTATGAGTTAGGATAGAAGTGATAAGATAGATATTGAAAAATGTCTCAAAACATGACTTTTATTTCAGATACAACTCATAATACATGCTTTCATTGTTAATGATAATTTTAAAATGTTCAATTTAAATTCAAGGACACACTATCTAACTAGATTATTTTCTTAGAGGGTCCCACAGGAGCCTAATTAACAATTTAACAATTTTGTTTTCAATAAATATTTTGGAGCTCTCCATTTTAATTTTCAATTGATAATAACTGTGCATATTAATGGAATATAGCATGACAGTGTAATCTATGTATATATTATAGGAAAATTCAATTCAGTTAGTAAAACACACACATACACACACACAGTCATCATCATCATCATTATAATCTTACCAATTTATCATTTTGATATGAATGTTGGATTTTGTGAGACTCCTAACAGTGGAAGCTGGTATACTTCTGACTCTTTTGCCTGTTCTTGTTTTTTTAATGTTTATTTATTGCTCCAAGTTATATCTGCAACACAGTCTTCAGCCTCCCCCCTTCCTGGTCCTACCCTCCCACCCTCACCCCCTTCTACCACCTATTTTATCCCTCTGGTGTGGGGTGCCCTAAGTATCAGCCCCCTTCAGTTCAGCAGTCATATGAGGGCTAAGGGCTTCCTCTTGAACTGGGGGCCTACATGGCAGCTCCACAAGGGCAAAGTGCCTCCCTAACAGGTAACAAAGTCTATGTTCCTGTACCTTTCAGTGTGTTGGTTGTAGGATAGTTATTGTGTACTATATGGCTAAAATCCAGTTATAAACGAATAGATGTCATGTGCATCTTTCTGGGTCTGGGTTAGCTCACTCAGGATGTGCTTTTCTAGTTCCATCCATTTGGCAGCAAATTGCATGATTTCCTTGTTTCTGATGGCTGTGTAGTATTCCACTGTGTGTTTATCACCTTGCACAAAACTTAAGTCCAAGTGGATCAAAGACCATAACATAAAGCCTGACACACTAAATCTAATAGAAGAGAAGCACCAATAACTCAGGCTCTAAGACTAACAATCAATAAATGGAACCTCATGAAACTGAAAAGATTCTGTAAGGAAAAGAACACTGTCATTAGAACAAAATGGCAATCTTAAGATTGGGAAAAGATCTTTACCAACCCTACGTCCAACAGAGGGTTAATATTCAAAATTTATAAAGAACTCAAAAATTAAACACCAAGAAACCAAATAATCCAATAAAAAATGGGGAACAGAGCTAAACCAAGAATTCCCAAAGAGGAATCTCTAATGGCAGATAGACACTTGAAGAAATGCTCAACATCCTTAAACATCAGGGAAATGTAACTCAAGAGGACTCTGAGATTTCATCTTACACCTGTCAGAATGGCTAAGATCAAAAACTCAAATGACAGCAGATGCTGGCGAGGGTGTGGAGAAAGGGGAACCCTCCTCCATTGCTGGTGGGAGTGTAAACTTGTAAAACCACGATGGAAATCAGTCTGGCAATATCTTAGAAAACTTGGAATAGCTCTACCTCAAGACCCAGCCATACCACTCCTGGGTATACATGCAAATGATTCCTCACCGAATCACAAGGACATATCCTCATCTGTGTTCATAGCAGCCTTATTTGTAATAGCTTTTGCCTGTTCATGAGACTGGTTTGTGCCTTGTCCAGACTTGAAATGGGGGCTTTTACTTTGTCTTATTGTTTCCTGTTTGGCTGTCATCTCTCAGAGGCCTGGTGTTTTCCGAAGAGGAAACTGAGGGGGAGTGGATCTTGGAGAAAGGGAATGTGGGGATGCCTAGGTGAAGTTGATGGAGAGGAAACTGTGTTTGTGATGTATTATACACATGAGAGAAAAGCCTATTTTCAATTAAAAATGGTGTTAAAATACAGATTTTAGAAAAAATGAAATCTAAAAATATATTTTTACTGTTGACTCTACACAGGTCACTAAATCATAAAAGTTTATTTTTAATGGAAACAACTTTGTTCTTCAGAAATATCTCCTTTTCCATATCACTATATATACCAGCCTCTGTAAAAACCTCTCTTATACTCACAATCACATTGAATTCAACTTATTCAAATCTGTATGTTGGTTAAGTCATGAATTATTTGTTTTTTATTCCTGACTTATTTCATTTATCATAAAGCTGTCTAGTGTTATAGTCTTGTTAGGAATAACATATTGTTTATTGTATAGTATTCATATATATCTGAAAATATATGGTATACACATGCTTGCATGCATTTATCATGGTTATATGTTCATCAACAAACATATATTTCCTTCTACATCTTGGCTTTTAAGGATACTATTGAAGCTGGGAATGGTGGTACATGCCTTTAATCCCAGCACTTGGGAGGCAGAGGCAGGGGGATCTCTGAGCTCCAGGACAGCCTGGGCTAAAAAAAGAAACCCTGTCTTAAAAAACAAAAACAAAAAATTACCACTGACATGAATTTGTGTGGGTCTCATGAAAAAAAGTCCCTCTTCTAGTCTGGGAACTATTGGTAATGGGTGGCCAATGGGGTACAGATAGTGAGTGTTTTTTCAGGGATCATGCCCCTGTTGGCTGTTAGTTCTCAAGTAGCTAGCCCTATATCCATGCACATAAATGATAGCACTAAGTAGTAGACTCAGTATGCTATAAAAGCAGTATCTGGAATTGAGAAAAGATGGCAGTGTGAAAAAACTGAAAGGGAGAGAATGGGAGATGGACGTAGGACTTCAGATAACATGGTAATTCTAGTTTTGACAGCTTTAAGGAACTTCCATACAATTTTCCAAAATGATAGTCCTTATTACATCCCCATCAATATTAGACATTTAATTCTCATTAAAGTTTATAATTTCAATAATTCAATAATGTCAGTAATAGGCATTCTAATGGGTAAGAGAATGAGTCACTGGGATTTAAATCTGTATTTTCCTGAATATCAACAATGTTAAGCTTTTTCAACCAATTATTGTCCTTCCATGTCTCTTCTACTTAGGAATTTCCATTCCAATACTTTTTTTCATTTTCAATTAAGTTATTTTGTTTCTTTGCTATTTAATTGTTGGAACTCATTGTATATTTTGGATATTATACACTTATTAGACATGTAATTTGCAAAGATTTACAACCTTCTATGAATATTCTCTTCATTATGATGAGTGTCCCTTGATGCCCAGTAGATTTTTATCTTTTTATGATTACTACTTGTTTGTTATGCTTTTGTAACTATGTCAATGAATAGTTTCCCACCAAAAAAAGTGTCATTTTTTGGCCGACCCAAAAAATGTCATATGTGCCAAGTTATAAAATAATTATTTTCTTTTCTAGATAAACTTTTAGGTATGATCTACAATCTCAGCTAATGATTTGACCATAAAGAATTTTCAATACATGCAAAAGGAGGCAAAAATAAAGCAGTGAAGAAAACAAGACAATCAGGTGTGGTTTGGCTTATTTTGTTTAGAATTATTTGCTTTTCACCTGTAAATCTAAAAGAATATAGTTAATAATTGTGAATAATTAATTATTAAGTATGATTATACTTTGTGTAGACAGATGAAGAATTTTAGAATACTGTAATAAGTTTCATGTGAAATAATTTTCTGTCACTTAATGAAAAGTCCAAACATTTTTGTTTGCAATTCATTAAGTGGTATAATAACACCGTTTTTGAGTCTGAAAAACAATTTAAAAACATGTTATTGATAACTTTCTATAATTCAAGCACAATGGCAATAGCTTTGGTTTTAAAGGTGAACAAGGTTTATATAGTTCTTACTTAAAGTCTAGAAGTTCACTGTCTAGAAGAAGACACAAAAAAGCATAGCAAAGTATGATAATACTATGATGAGGAAAGAAAAAAAGATTACAGAACAGAGAAGAATTTTTAATCCATGAATTACCAACAATTCTTTGGTACTTCTTTATTTTACTTTTTATTTGTGTGTGTGTGTGTGTGTGTGTGTGTGTGTGTGTGAATTTCACTCATGCACTCTGATTCTATTTATCTCCCACCTCCCCTCAAACTCACCCTCCACCCTTGCATATTCTCCCAACTGAGAAAAAGAAAAAGCAAAAAACTGATTGTGGAAACTGTAGTGTTCCACATTGTATCATCCAATATTCCCTTTTGTTCTTACTTCTTTGCTTGCAAATGTTCATTACAATGACTCCTTGGTCTGGTATGAGGTCTCTGACTTCTGCCACTTTGTCAATACTGGAGTCTCACTGTGACTCCTCTCGAATATACTGTTGTTGCCTTGTGTCATGGAGATCCTGTTGTTTTGGGTCTGTGAAACTGGCCTCTTCATTCACTCCAGCAGTTCATCCATTTGGTAGATGTTGGCGTGGGCCAATTCAAATCTCTGGTTTGGGGACTGAAACTCCCATATCCAGGGCAATTTCTACTGTGCTTTCCAAGTAAGGTGCAGGGCCTGCTCTCTCACAAGTGCTGCAGATAGTAAGGGGCTGTGCTAGATCCCCTCTTCTCATGACTCTATCAGTGCCAACTCTCCAGTTTGCTACCTATGGCAAGCATATCAGAGAGTGGAGGGGATCTCTCCTTTGCCAATGCCATCACTTAGTGGATAAAAGACAAGATCTTCTGGACTCACATCCTTGGGGATGATTCACCTGCAACTCCCACATCCAGGGACAGCTCTACTGTGCTGCCCAGGCAAGGTGTAGAGCCTGCTCCTCTGTGTGCTGCAGCATGTGAGGAGCAAGGACAGCTCTCCTGTTCTTGTGACCCCATCGGCATCAGATCTCCTGCCCACCACTGGTGGTAAGGGCAAAAAGGAGGGGATGGGATCTCTCCTTTGTCAACACCACCACAAACCAGACATAAGGTAAGACTGGATCTTCCTACATTCACTCCTTTGGGGGCCAGCTCACTCACAAACCCCACCAGCAATATTTTTTAAGGAGACCAGACAGCTAAAATGATCTTAGATGTAGATATTTAGTAAGGGTATTAAGGTAGATAGTTTAGGGAAAAGTGTTGTTCCTGGCATTTGGGACTTTTTCATAAAACAGTTACTTTATTTCGTTCTGATAAGCCCTCTGTATATTGAAGTTAAGACAAAATTCATGGAGTTAATATGTAAAGTCAATTTAAATTATGTCATGCTTCTTGAGAATGCGTTCCTCTCTCATATCTTTCTACAAACATAAAAAAATTGTTGAGTATACATAATTCAATCTATTCACTTAAACAGACTATAAATATTACCTTGCCTTTCACCTAATATGAGTAAGTTACTATTACAATCAATTTGTTATTTTAAATTACCACACTCCTACCACACTGAAGGTAACTTTTCATAGAATTCTGTTTTGTTTTGTTTGTTTGTTTGTTTGTTTGTTTGTTTTTTGCAATACTTTGAATCAAATCTTGGG
>CAJQZJ010036853.1:0-26594 GCA_907164525.1 Lophiomys imhausi | reverse complement strand
GCATTTTGGTGATTGCAGAACTATATGTTACTTGTGAGAAATTATATATTTTCAGAACAACGGGACCTGAGTCCAAAGAAGACAAAAACAATAACCCAAATGATCCACCCTCAAAGACTGCATCAATAGCTCTTTCCTCCAAAATCTGCATCCAGAACAACTTCAAACACCTTGCTGAGATGACCCAGCCTCAAGGACTGAACTTTCCCACCAAAATCCAGCTTCGAAGTACAAACTGCCCAGGACATTCAAATTGCTGAGCACATAGAGACTGGAAAACAAATGTTACAATTTACTTGCTTAACCATTTTTTTTTTTCATTTTATTTGGGCCCCTAGACATGTTTTCTATGACCCAATTCAGCAGGAAGAAGTTTTAAGAGAGCGATATCCCATTCCCAAAAAGTGGGGTGGATGATTCTTTGGTTATTTGATGGGTTATAGATGTTGTTTAGGGGGAATGGTTACAAATTGTTATATGGTCTTGTTAAGCAAGGTATAGAAAGTTAGACTTGAAGATCTCTTTTTCTTTTCTCTATCCTTCTTTCTCTCTTATATAGGGGGAAAAGACTTGAAAAGAGAAAGAGGGGGAATATATGTATATAATATAGAAATGATAAGATATAAGGATAGATTATTGAATCTTCTCTGAAACACAAAATTATTTTTATTATTTAAATAAGGTTATCTTTCAATACATTGGTATAGAATTTTGTATATTGATACAAAAATAAGGATTAATTTTGATTAATTACTACAGAATTTTATATTTTGACACATAATATGTATATTTCAATCTTATATGAGGTAGTGCACCTATACAACTCATTTAAAAGTATAGGTTTACTTCTGATCCTTTTATGGGTTGCTATTGCAATCTATTTAGGAGTCTGGATAATATAAGTTGACTGGCCAGTTTGAGCTTCTGGTCATGTCAAATACTAGTCTTAATTTATCACAAAATAGACTTAATATGTTAAACAGATAATAAATGGTTAAAATATACAGTTTGCTTGTTTAAAGATAGACAGATGATAGATTTATAAATAAAATAGTAGATGTCTTCAAAACCCTCAGAGGCATACAGAAAATGGCATTTAAAGATTTTTTTATTATTTTAAGAATTGTTTGACTTAAGACAGTCAGCTCCTGACAGCTCCCATTTGACTTGGAAGAAAAGAATGAGCATCAAAAAGAAATCTCCCATCAGGAGATAATTCCTCAAAAAGAAATCTCTCATCAGGTGATAATTCCTGTTGGGCAAAAATGCCCCTGCTCTCTCAACAGACTATATTACAGTCCAAAAAACAGACCAGAGCTCAATGCACGTAAATTGATGGCCTGATTCTGCAAAGACAGAATGGGCAAGTCTTATTTCCTGCTCCTCAACTAAGTCTGTGAGACATGCTTGGCCAGAAGGCTGAAGATGATGCTCCAATGTTCTAGAAACTGGGGACTGTCTAGGCAGCCAGTTGTCTTTCATTTCATAGATTTGGAAGTTGCTTGTTCTGCACTTCCTATCTATTCAGATATATTTATCCTTCTCAGGTTTCTGATGTGATTGAAGACTACATAGTTATAACATCACAGTAAATTTTAAATCATCTAGGAATTAAAAGGATGTTTTAAGTTTAAGATGGTTTAGTTAATAATGTAAGTTAGGATGGAAGTTGAATTAGGTATAGATCCTTAAACACATCAAGAGAGATATATGTCACACCTTTTAGTTTTCATAATTGTTTTTATTGTATTCATTGTTATTGTTACTGTATTGTGTTTATTGTTAAGAAAGGGAGCCTTTTGCTAGACTTAAAGGGGGAGATGTTGAGAGAAGGTCTAATATTGTTTCTTATACATTGAATTCAATGCTGAGATCTGGTTACTGCCCCTTCTGAGGCATTCTCTTGATTGGTTAATAAAAGTTGCTTATGGCCAATTAGCTGGTCAGAAAGAGTAGAGGAAGGCGGGACTTCCTCAGATCAGCAGGAATTCTGCACACACAGAGACTCTTTCTTTCCTCCGGGAGACACAGAAGGAGAAAGATGTCTGCAGAAGTCTAGAAGGTACTCACAAGTACATGTTGGTTTGGGGTTAACTTAGAGTAGCTAATTGAGAATCTGCCCAGCTAAGGGCTAAGCATTAAAATATTAAAAGGTCTTGTGTGTTTAATTACTGGAGAAAAGACTGTGGCGGCTTATAGGCCCTCAGTCCAAGCAGTCCCGGGCTGTCAGATTCCCAGACTCCCCTTGAGTCCAGGCGAATCTCCTGCCAAGCCGCTGTTAATTCTACCGGCCTAATATAACAACTTATATTAATTAACAGAGTTTAGGTTATAAGTGGTGTAGGCCACCTTTGGTCCCAGGGCTCTTTCTCCAGGATAAGTTAGGCAACTGGTTAAGGCACTCAGGCCAGGCCGCCTGCTCCTCTGCCAAGCCACCGGCTACTCTGTCGGCTACTCTGCTGGCCTAATATTACAGTTTATACTTACAAATAACTACATAAAATAATTAATTTGCAGTTTTCATAAAGTCTTCTTAGAACTCAATGAAAATGAGGCACAACATACCCAAACTTATGGGACACATTGAAGGCAGTGCTAAGAGGAAAGTTTGTAGCATTAAGTGCCTTCAAAAAGAAACTGGAGAGTTCCTATACTAGCCACCTAAAAACACACCTAAAAGAGCTAGAACAAAAAGAAGCAAACACTCCCAAGAGGGGTAGACGAGGGGAAATTATCAAACTCAGGGCTGAAATCAACAACTTAGAAACAAAAAGAACAATACAAAGAATCGACAAAACCAAGAGCTGGTTCTTTGAGAAAATCAACCAAAAAGATAAGCCCTTAGCTAAACTAACTAAAAGGCAGAGGGAAAATACCCAGATCAACACAATCAGAAATGAAAAGGGGGAAAAACAACAGACATTGAGGAAATCCAAAGAATCGTTAGGTCCTACTTCAAAAACTTGTATTCCACAAAATTGGAAAATCTAAATGAAATGGACTATTTTCTTGATAGATTCCACCTACCAAGGTTAAATCAAGAACAGGTAAACAAGTTAAACAGTCCTATAACCCTTAAGGAAATAGAAGAAGCCATTAGAAGTCTTCCAACCAAAAAAAGCCAAGGCCCAGATGGTTTCAGCACAGAATTCTACAAGACATTCAAAGAAGAGCTAACACCAATATTCTTCAAACTCTTCCACAACTGAGAAACAGAAGGAATACTGCCAAACACATTCTATGAGGCCACAGTCACCCTGATATCTAAACCTCACAAAGACCCAACGGAGAAAGAAAATTTAAGACCAACTTCCCTTATGAACATGGACACAAGATACTTAATAAAATACTTGCAAACCGGATCCAAGATCACATCAAAAGTATCATACACCAGGATCAAGTAGGCTTCATCCCAGGGATGCAGGGGTGGTTCAACACTAAAAAATTCATCAATGTAATCCACCACATAAACAAGCTTAAAAAAAACAACACATGATCATCTCATTGGATGCAGAAAAAGCTTTTGACAAAATATAGCAACCCTTCATGTTAAAAATTTTAGAGAAATCAGGAATACAAGGACCATATTTATACATAATAAAGGCAATTTACAGCAAGCCAATAGCCAACATCAAACTAAATGTAGAGAAACATAAAGCATTTCCTCTAAAATCAGGGACAAGGCAAGGCTGCCCACTCTCTCCATATCTCTTCAACATAGTACTTGAAGTTTTAGCTAGAGCAATAAGACAACTAAAAGAGATCAAGGGGATACAAATTGGAAAGGAAGAAGTCAAAGTATCCCTATGTGCAGATGATATGATAGTATACATAAGTGACTCCAAAAATTCCACCAGAGAACTTCTTCAGCTGATAAACTCCTTTAGCAAGGTGGCCGGATTCAAAATCAATTCAAAAAAAATCAGTAGCCCTTCTTTACACAAACATAAATGGACTGAGAAAGAAGTAAGGGAATCAATACCCTTCACAATAGCCACAAATAATATAAAATACCTGGGGTAATTCTAAACAAACAAGTGAAAGACCTGTATGATAAGAACTTCAAGTCCCTAAAGAAAGAAATTGAGGAAGATATCAGAAGATGGAGAGATCTCCCTTGCTCATGGATAGGTAGGATCAACATAATAAAAATGGCAATCTTACCAAAAGCAATATACAGATTCAATGCGATTCCTATCCACATACCAACTCAATTTTTACAGATCTGGAAAAAAACAATTTTCACATTCATATGGAATAACAAAAGACCCACAATAGCTAAATGAATCATGTACAATAACAGAACATCTAGAGGTATCACCAATCCCAGATTTCAAGATGTACTACAGAGCAATAATAATAAAAACTGCATGGTACTGGTATAGAAGCAGACCAGTTGACCAATGAAATCGAATTGAAGACCCAGAAATAAACCCACACACCTAGAATCACCTAATTTTTGATAAAGAAGCCAAAAACATACAATGGAAAAAGAAAGCATCTTCAATAAATGTTGCTGGTCTAACTGGATGTCAACATGTAGAAGAATGCAAATAGATCCATACTTATCACCCTGTACAAAACTTAAGTCTATGTGGATCAAGGACCTCAACATAAATCCAGACACACTAACATTAATAGAAGAGAAAGTGGAGAAAAGTCTTGAACTCATTGGCACTGGTAGCAGCTTCCTGAATAGAACACCAATAGCTCAGGCACTGAAACAAACAATCAATAAATGGGACCTTATAAAATTGAAAAGGTTCTGTAAGGCAAAGGACACTGTCCTTAGAACAAAACAGCAGCCTACAGAATGGAAAGGATCTTCACCAACCCATCTACTGACAGAAGGCTAATATCCAAAATATATAAAGAACTGAAGAAATTAAACACCAAAAAATCAAATAACCCCATCAATAAATGGGGTACAGAGCTAAACCATAAATTCACAGAAGGGGAATCTCTAAAGGCCAAGAGGCGTTTGAGGAAATGTTCAACATCTTTGGTCATCAGGGAAATGCAACTTAAAACAACTGTGAGATTCAATCTCACACCTGTCATAATAGCTAAGATCAAAAACTCAAATGATAGCACATGCTGGCGAGGATGTGGAGAAAGGGAAACACTCCCCCATTGCTGGTGGGACTGCAAACTTGTGCAACCACTTTGTAAATCAATCTGGAGATATCTTAGAAAATTGGAAATAAATCTACCTCAAGACCCAACTATACCACTCTTGGGCATATATCCAACAGATTCGAAATGAAACCACAAGGACATTGCCTCAACAATGTTTTTGAAGAGGCCCTATCTATCTCTTATATTAGGACAAGCAAAAGATGCTTGTCTCTTAGCAACTTGATTTCTGATTAGCTTAGAAAATAACTATAGTAGAATGTCCTAGTACCTAACAAAATTACAGGCTTGCATGACTATTAGTTTACATTTCTTAATTATCCTAAACAGTTTATGACAATTAGTAGCCAAAGGCAGAAACTTCACACATCATTTGTTTTTCTTTATTCCCTGATCCTTCCATTGTGGTTCTCTAGAGAGGGTTGTCCCTATATAACAGTCTCTCACCCCAGTTCATAGGTCATGTGAGGGCCAGGAGCCTCCTCATACAATGGGGGTCTACGAGGCAGTATCACTGGTGAAAAGTGTCTCAATTCCAGGGAGAGAGAACTAAAAAAACAAACAAATAAGCCGACAAACAGATAAAAAAGAATAAAATAAAAATAAAAGTATAAAAAATAAAAATTCTATGTCCATGTTCCCTTTGGTGAGTTGGTTGTAGTATCGATATCCTCTACTATATAGATAAAATACTACTATAAGTAAATAGATGCCATATTCATCCTTCTGAGTCTGGGTTAGCTCACTCAGGATGAGATTTTCTAGTTCCATCCATTTGGTTGCAAATTGCATAATTTCATTGTTCCTGATACGTGAACAATATTCCATTGTGTAGATGTACCACAGTTTTTTAACCCATCCTTCGGTTGAGGGACATCTGGGTTGTTTCCAGTTTCTAGCTACTACAAATAAGGCTGCTATGAACATAGATGAGGAAACTTCCTTATGATTCCATGAAGAGGCATTTGGGTGTATACCCAGAAGTGGTATGGCTGGGTCCTGAAGCGAAGCTATTCCAAGTTTTCTAATATATCACCAGACTGACCTCCATAGTGGTTGCACAAGCTTGCACTCCCACCAGCAATGGAAGAGGGATCCCCTTTCTCCACAACCATGCCAGCATGTGCTATCATTTGAGATTTTGGTCTTAGCCATTCTGACAGGTGTGAGATGCAGTCTCAGAGTCGTCTTGAGTTGCATTTCTCTGATGATTAAGGATGTTGAGCAATTCTTCAAGTGTCTCTCAGCCATTAGGGATTCCTCCTTTTGAATTCTCTATTTAGCTCCTTCCCCCATTTTTTATTGCATTATTTAGTTTCTTGGTATTTAATTTCTTGAGTTCTTTGTAGATTTAGGCTATTAGCCCTCTGTCAGATGTGGGGTTGGTGAAGATTTTCTCCCAGTCTGTAGGCTGCCACTTTGTTCGAATGACAGTGTCTTTTGCCTTACGGAAGCTTTTCAGTTTCATGAGGTCCCATTTATTGATTATTGATCTCAAGTACTGAGCTGTTGGTGTTCTGTTCAGGAAGTTGTCACCTGTACTAATGAGTTCGAGTGTTTTCCCATTTTTTCTTCTAGTAGATTTAGTGTGACCGGCCTTATGTTAAGGTCTTTGATCCACTTGGATTTAAGTTTTATACAAGGTGATAAGTATGGGTCTAATTTCATTCTTTTACAAGTGGACATCCAGTTGGACCAGTACCCTTTGTCGAAGATGCTGACCTTCCTCCATTGTGCCATTTTGGCTTCTTTGTCAAAAATTAGGTGGCCATAAATGTGTGGGTCTACTTCTGGACCTTCAATTCGATTCCATTTATCTATGGTCTATTTCTCTACCAATAATATGCTGTTTTTACTGCTATTGCTCTGTAGTACAGCTTGAAATCTGGGATGGTGATACCTCCAGATGGTTTTTTATTGTAAAGCACTGATTTAGCTATTCTGGGCTTTTGTTTTTCCATATGAAATTGAGAATAGCTCTTTCCAAGTCTATAAAGAATTGTGTTGGTATTTTGATAGGAATTGCATTGAATCTATATATTGCTTTTGGTAGGATAACCATTTTTGTTATGTTGATCCAACTTATCCATGAGCATGGGAGATCCTTCCATCTTCTAAAGGCCTCTTCCATTTCTTTCTTCAAGGGCTTGAAGTTCTTGTTGTATAGGTCCTTTACTTGCTTGGTTAGAGTTAGCCCAAGGTATTTTATATTGTTTGTGACTATTGTGAATGGGGTTGTTTCCCTTATTTTTTCTCAGCCCATTTGAATGTTGTATAAAGAAGGGCTTCTGATTTTTTTTTTTAATGAATTTTGTATCCAGCCACCTTGCTGAAGGTGTTTGTCAGCTGTAAGAGTTCTCTGGTGGAATTTTTGTGTCGCTTATGTATACTATCATATCATCTGCAAATAGGGATAATTTGATTTCTTCGTTTCCAATGTTTATCCCTTTGATTTCCTTTAGTTGTCTTATGGCTCTAGCAAGAACTTCAAGTACTATATTTCACCACTTCTGAGTGGTGAAAGTGGACATTCTTGTCTTGTCCCTGAGTTTAGAGGAAATGTTTCAATCTTCTCTCCATTTAATTTGATGCTGGCCACTGGCTTGCTGTGTATTGCCTTTATTATTTCTAGGTATGGTCCTTGTATGCACATTCTCTCCAGAACGCTTAGCATGAAGGGCTGTTGGATTTTATCAAATGCTTTTCTGCATCTAGCGAAATTACCATGTGTTTTTTTTTTCTTTCATCTTGTTTATATGTTGAATGACGTTAATAGACTTTTGGATGTTGGACCATCCCTGCATTCCTGGGATGAAGCCTACTTGATCATGGTGTATGTTACTTTTGATGTGTTCTTGAATTCGGTTTGCTAGTATTTTATTAAGTATTTTTGCATCTATGTTCATGAGGGAGATTGGTCTGAAGTTTAGGAATCAGGGTGACTGTGGCCTCATAGATTGAGTTTGGCAATGTTCCTTCAGATTCTATTTGGTGAAAGAGTTTGAAGAGTTTTGGTGTTAGCTCCTCTTTGAAGGTCCGGTAGAATTCTGCACTAAGGCCATATGGCCCTGGGCTTTTTTTGTTTGGGAGATTTTTAATGATTGTTTCTATTTCCTTAGGAGTAATAGGGCTGTTTATTTTGTTAATCTGATCTTGATTTAGCTTCGGTAGGTGGACTCTATCGAGAATATTGTCCATTTTGCTTAAGTTCTCAAATTTGGTAGAGTATAGATTTTTAAAGTAGGATGTAAATATTTTCTGGATTTCCTTAATGTCTGTTGTTATTTCTCCCTTTTCATTTCTAATTTTGTTGATTTGTGTTTTCTCCCTCTGTCTTTTAGTTAATTTGGCTAACTGTCTGTCTATTTTGTTTATTTTCTCAAAGAAACAACTCTTGTGTTTATTGATTCTTTGTATAATTCCTTTTGTTTCTAGGTTGTTGTTTTCAGCCCTAAGATTGATGATTTCCTGCCTTCTGCTCCTTTTGGGGCTATTTGCTTCTTTTTTTTTTTTCCAATTCACCCAGTTTGGCTGTTAATTGTTAATATGAGCTGTCACAATTTTCTTTTTGAAGGCACTTATTGCTGTGAATTTTCCTCGTAGCACTGCTTTCATTGTGTCCCATAGGTTTGGGTATGTTGTGTCTTCCTTTTCGTTGTATTTTAAGAAGTCTTTGATTTCCTTCTTTATTTCTTCCCTGAACCAATAGTCATCTAGTAAAGAGTTGTTCAATTTCCATGTGCATGTAGCCTTTCTGTTGATTCTTTTGCTGTTGAAGTCCTGCTTTATTCCATGGTGGTCTGATAAGATACAAGGGGTTATTTCAATTTTCTTGTATCTGTTGAGGCTATCTTTGTGTCCAACTATATGTTCGATTGTGCAGAAGGTTCCGTGCGGTGCTGAGAAGAAGGTGTGCTCTTTTGTGTTTGGGTGAAACATTCTGTAGATATCTGTTTGGTCAATTTGGTTCATGATCTCTTTTAGACTCATTAATTCTCTGTTTGACTTCTGTCTTGATGATCTGTCCATTATTGTGTATCGGGTGTTGAAGTCTCCCACTACTAAACTGTTGGGATCGATGTATGATCTAAGATTTGGAAGCATTTCTTTTACAAATGTAGGTGCTTTTGTATTTGGGGCATAGATGTTCAATATTGAGATGTCCTCTTGATGGATATTTCCCTTAATGAGCATGTAATGCCCTTCTCTGTCTTTTTTTTTAACTTCAATTGAAAGTATATTTTGTTCGATATTAGGATGGCTACTTCAGCTTGCTTCCTGGGTCCATTTGCTTGGAAGACCTTTTCCCAGCCCTTTACTTTTAGTGTCTATCTTCAATAGTGAGATGTGTTTCTTGTATGCAGCAAAAAAAATGGGTCTTGTTTTCGGATCCAGTCTGTAAGTCTGTGTCTTTTTATTGACGAGTTGAGTCCATTGATGTTGATGGATATTAGTGACCTGGGGTCGTTATTTGCCATTATTTTGATATAAGTGGTCCTCTTGTGATTCTTTTTGTTTAGTTGCTATGGAGATTTCTATTTCCTCTGTTTTCTTGGGTGTAGCTATCTTCTCTGTGTTGGAATTTTCTTTCTAGGATCTTCTGTAGGGCTGGGTTTGTGGGTAGATATTGTTTAAATTTGATTTTGTCATGGAATATCTTGTTTTCTCCATCTATGTTGATAGAGAGTTTTGGTGGTTTAGTAGTCTGGCTGGGCACCTATGTTCTCTCAGTGCTTGTAGGACATCTGTCCAGGCCCTTCTAGCTTTTAAAGTTTCTGAGGAGAAGTCAGGTGTAATTCTGATGGGTCTGCCTTTGTATGTGACTTGGCCTTTTTCTCTTACAGCTTTTAATATTCTTTCTTTGTTCTCTATATTTGGAGTTTCAATTATTATGTGGCGAGGGGAGTTTCTTTTCTGATCTAATCTGTTTGGTGTTCTGTAAGCCTCTTAGAATTTTATTGGCATCTCTTTCTTTATGTTTGGGAAGTTTTCTTCTTTGATTTTCTTGAAGATATTTCCTGGACCCTGGAGTCGGGAGTCTTCTCTTTCCTCCAGGCCTATAATTCTTAGGTTCCTTCTTTTCACTGAGTCCTTGATTTCTTGGATGTTGTGGGTGAGAGATTTTTTTAGCCTTCTCATTTTCTTTGGATGTTGTTCTTCCATCGAATTTTCCATGCCTGAGATCCTGTCTTCCATCTCTTGATTCCTATTTTTGGTACTGATATCCATAGTTCCTGTTCTCTTCCCTTGCCTCTCCATTTCCATTTTTAACTTTGACTGTGTTTTCTTTATTGTTTCCATTTCCATTTTCATGTCTTGAATGGTTTTATTTGTTTTGTACTTTTCCTGCTCCAAATTGCTTGTCTTTGACTGGAAGTCTTCTACTGCCCTGTCCTTTTCGTGTTCAAGATGAGCCACATTGTTTTGAAGTTCTCTAACGGTGCTATCCATAGTTTTCGTTTGTGAAATCATGGCCTCTTTGAATTCCTTCATAAATTTATGTTCTTCTTGAAGTGACTCTATCACTTTCCATAATGTAGAATTGTTATCATTTTCATGTGATCCGGATTGGCTGAAATGGCATCGCTTTCTTTTGTTGGAGTCATTCCGCCTTGACTCCTGCTTTTTCTGGGGCCCTTGGCCATTTGGAAATCTTTGCCGTCTGTTCCTGTTGTCTTCTATTCTTAGATCCAAAGGGGCACTTTAGTGTAGAAGTCGAATTTCCTGACTCCACTCCTGTAAGGTTTGTTTTTCTGCCCCACCTCGTGGGTGGAGACTTCACTTATGGAGGGGTCGGAGCTGTATACACTTAAGCTCTGGCTCCCCACTGGAAGTGTCCATAGTAGCAAAAAAAGACCAATAATAATGGAAAAGACTTCACAGTTTGCCCAGGATTGAATCCAATCCCATGGTGGGTAAAATTTGCCTTCCCCCCCGACCCACCGGAGCCAGCTCTGGAAACGGGCAGATGGTGTCACGGTCGACCAAGTTCCCATACACCGCAGTGGGTCACAATCTACAGCCTGATGGGTATTCTGCTGCCAAACGCGCTCCCGTGGGTGTGCAAGCCTTTGCCAGATAGCCAGACCATCTGTGTAAGACTGGGGGAGGGGGGCGCAGGCTGGAGAGTATCTCTGTGTGGGGTTTGAATTTGCCCGCTGGGTATTAGGTTGGAACTTACCCATTGTGTCTCTCCTTGTGGGGAGGGGATTTCCTGGTTCCTGGATTCAGCAGCTTCCCTGTGTGCCCGAGAGTAGGAGGGACCATCCTGCCCAGGGACTTTTAGTGGTCCCCGGATAGTTGGGTGAGACCCAGGGAGGATCGGGGCTCTTAGATAATTTTGTACAGCATCTTATAACATTCGCGGCTTTTTCCAAGATTAAAATGGGTCCGTACAGGCTGCCGCCATCTTGGATCCCTAGGTTTACTTTTATATACCTGTTTTTTTTCTTTTGCACTTGATATTTATTTATTTATTTTTATTTCTTCAAGTTATATCTCAATCGAAATCCCCTCTCTACTCCCTTCTCTGGTCCCACCCTCCCACCCTCTTTCCCCTTAACGCCCCATCAAGTTCCTTTTTTTTTTTAAGTTTAAGTTATATCTTTTTCCCCCCAAACAGCTCGCCATTTCAGTCCAACAAATAACTCTTTTTCTTATAACAACAAATGCAATAGGAAACAACAGAAATAATTAGGCCACAACTATGAGAATTATAAGGCTTATTATACATTCCCAATGTCCAGTCCATACATATTTGATACCTGACTTTAACATTCTACTATACAACCATCTCCATGAGTTTAAAGTTCTAAATCCAACTCAGCTTCCATCCTAACTTGCATCACAATTAAAAAAATCTTCTTAGATCAAGAACACCCTCTTAATTTCTAAACAATTCAAAATTTAACTATGAGACTCCAGCTATTGAGTCTTCAACCACATCAGAGACCTGAGAGGGAAAAATATATCTGATTATACAGGAAGTGCAAGGCCAGCAGCTTCCAAAACTAAGAAATGACATACCAGTGGCTGCCTGGACAGTTCCCAATTTCTCTCCATATATTACAGCATCAATCTTCAGCCACTTGGCCCCATTTCTCTGACAGATATTAATTGTAAAGCAGGAATTATGAAGGACTTGCTTACATTGTCTTCGCAGAGCTAGGCTCTCGACTTACCTGCTTCCAAGGTTTGTCCTATTTGGACAGCATTCTGCCTACAGTTGAAGCAAGGGATTTTTCTTGCCAAATGATAGGCTTGCCACTAATTCAACCATCTCCAATTGGAGATTACCTCTTTTTTAAAAATTAAATTAGCAGACTTACAGAACAAAACAATAGCTATTGGGAAGGAAAAAATAGGTTAAAAATAAAACTTAGCATGAAATTAAAACAAACAAATGTAGAAAGTGAATGTATAAAATGGTGATAATGATATTTAATAATACTGATCTGTACTTAAAGCTTTTGATTAAAGAGTAGTTTTTAAGTAATCCTATCAAAAAATGAGTTATGGTGCAGCAAAACAAGTATACCCAAAATCAAGTACAACTAAAGGTCAGTTCTTTCAGAAACTTAGTAGAATGAATAAATCTTTAGTGTAACAAACTAAGATGTAACAAGCACCTTACAGATGTTGTGATCAAAATAATCTATTGCACAGGCTGCACATACAATGAATATAGAATACAATTTCCCAAGTCATATAAAAATCACCTACAAAAGTATGCAATTAACATTCAACTTATTAAAATATAAACACTTGTACAAGTTGAAGAGCACAGGAATCCTTTTTTCCCCTCCTTATATGTGGTATAAATGTGTGAGATAAAAATTAAAATATATAGATAGGAAAGGTGAACTAAAACTGTTCTTTTAGAAGACAAAAAATTAAAACTCATCCTGAACTTTGACCATGTGGTACAGTAAAAAGTCAATGTAATTTTATTCATTTCTATGTGCTAGTAGTAAAGAGTTAGAAGTTGAAACTGAAAGTATTTCCAGTTGAATGGGATATACAAACACATTTGCCAGGAAACGTAAATACAAATAAAACAAATATAAAAACAATGAGATTCCAAAGTTGTTTTATCTAATCCTTGCTTAAAATACAGTGTGCTTCTGGGAGAATGGAAACAAAAATAATTATAAGAATACAGGTTGCTCAAAAATATACAAATTATTTTGAATCAATTCAATAGTGAAAAGTAGTATCCTTTCAAGATCCTAGACTTGCAAAATAATTAACTTGTGCTTACAAAGTGCATGTCCATATAAAAACCATACAGATGATCAATTTTAATTCATACACAAAAAATTAGAGATATATTGTGTATTTTGGGAAGTTAAATTCCAAGTTATAAATCATAAAGAGGATATGTGAAAGCTTATAAGGGTTCAGCCTAGGTGTGTGGCAGTTCAAGGACTCAGGACCTTTAAAAGTACAGAAATATGCATAATTTGTTTTCACCCTCCGGAGGTCTGTGCAAAGATTTCATCCTGGAGTTATCTTTTTGTTTTGTTTTTTGCTTGTATATTTGCTTATTTGTTTGAAACAGAGTCTTACTTTGTAGCCCTTGGCTAGCTTGAGTCTTGTTAATTATAACAAACTGCACAAATTGTGTCACTACTCTTGGCTCTGCTGCCAAAGTTTTGGGATTAGTGGTGTGCATCACCATGCTTGACCTGACAATACACTTTGAGAAATATCGTGAAAATTGTTTTACATCAGGACAAGGAAAGCTATCCTAAGAAATCTGTACACTCATGTATATATAAAACATTAAACATACTAAATAAGTACTAATACATCTTCATAAAAATTAAAAGTACTTTTTCATCAAAAGTTACTATTAAGAAAATTAACAGATTGCAAAAGAGTTCTCAAACACAACCATTCCATTCAAGTGCATAGGATAGAAGACTTGCCCACTCCCAGAATGACTCTGGTGGTAACACAAATCATATCATTGGAATGAAATCAATTCTGTTCTGATATCCTGTGTGAAAACAATTCTCAAGGCTATAGAAAGGAATATATACTCCTTCGTGATCATTTTCTAAAAGGGGTTCATTGTAAATGTCTGCTGCTGCCTCTTTGGAAAGTGCATGCGTCTCCTAAAACTCAAGAGTGTCTGTCTTTCTCACAGATTTGAAAATCATAATTTGAAAATGCAACCATTCAGAAGGAGGTTGCCTCTGTGTTTTAGTATGTGAAATTAGAATCCTAAATTCCATGTAATATACAGACCTAAGCACATTTACAGTGACCATTGCTTGCTAATGTTTAAACTCCTTTGCTTTTGACTTTTACTCACCTTCTCCTTGCTCCTTCCTTCTCTTCTTAATATGTCCAATTCCCCCCTCACACAAAGTGTTATGGTCGGCATATTTTCCGTCTGATATCATACATATTAAATAAAAGTCTGTCTTTATATCTTTAATGTCTAGCTTTATCTTTGAAAGGACTCATAGGGATGGAAATATTTTCAGTACAGAACATTTTATAACCTGTAACATAAAAAGAATAAAATTACAGCCAACCCTCTTTATCTATTTAATCCAACTCTGTGAATTGAATGACCTGTGGATTAAGTGTTCCTTTTCAAAAAATAAAATATACCTGTGATAAAATTTATGGACTTTTTCTTCTCACTGTTTCCTATATAACATGGTATAAAAAGTGTGTGTGTGTCTGTGTGTGTGTGTGTGTGTGTGTGTGTGTATGCATCCAGTAAGCACTTGATGATGTACTCTAGTTTATCTTTTACCATGAAAATGCAAAGTAAGTAATATCTGATGTGATAAGTCAAGATGTGGTTGCCTTCCAGAGAGATGAGGTGAATGAAGACTGGCTATGTTGAAGGAAGAGAGAAGTTCCTGAGATTACCAAAAACTACTTTCACCATTAAAGGAGTTGGAAAAATTGTCAAAATCATTGGATAATTAAAATATATACATTGTTTTGTTGAAAAGTTTATCACAATTTAAATAAAATTTAAACTGGCCATATAGAGTGATTTCCAGTAAGAAAAAAGTAAAATTGTTTTATGAGACAAGTAATTACTTGTAAAGATTATTTATCATTTAAAATTGTGTAAAGCACAGTGAAAAGAAAACCTTAAAATCCTACTTTACCTTTAAAATTAACTTTATTCCTCATGAAGTTTTATGATGTTTTGAACGTATTCCTTTCATGATATATTTTACATCAGTACAGACTGTATATGCTTTAGATTGAGAAACTTGTGCAAGGCCTGAAGATTCTCAGTTGTTAATAATGTAAGAATAAAATTTACTGAACGAATGCTATGCCAATGGTGCAAGCAAAAGAGATGTTATCATGTGTTGTGTGCTTGCAGTGTACTGGGTCCTCTTCTTGAGTGATATTTAAATATTCACCAATTGACTGTTTTGAGGTAGCTGAACTATGGTAATATAAATTTATAGAGGATGTAATACTAGTAAAATGAATATCCAATACTTAATTTCATTTCGTACCACATATGTGCTTAGCCACTACATGCCCCTGAATTAGAATGCTCCAAGTTTCAAATGATGCAAGTATAAATCCATTGTATTTATTATATGTTCACCAACTTTTTATTTTCATTTATTCTCATACATGTACTACATGGCAATTATCTTCTATCAGGAAAGAGAATAGAATTGAATACAATCAAAGATTCAGCCAGGGAATATATGTGATTGAAAGAAGGGTTGATTTTGTTTTCTTTGATAGGGTGTAACCATGTCTGTAGATTGAAATTTTCTCTGGGCCATAATGGAGGAAATGATAAGATTATAGGTGTAGTGTCCAATAGAGGAAGGGCAGTATGTTTAGAGGCAAAGGGATAGACAAAGAGGACTTTAAAGAAGACCTAAACTTATTTAAAGGCTATGATATGATTTTATATGAAGCTATAAAGAAGTTTGTATACCAAATGATAGAAAGTCATTACTATATTCAGAGAGATATTAACTTGTATACACACACACTCTCTCTCTCTCTCTCTCTCTCTCACACACACCTCTTAAAAACCTTTATTTCAAGGGACAACTTGTACAAGGTACAATATAGGAAATTGATCAATGGTGCATCTTTGTTTGAAGTGGAGGCAATTGTTTGACTATTTGAATATTTTCCAGCCCAACCCCATCAACTTTCTTTGCAGTGAAGTGAGATGTAAGATGTTTTGTCTCCCATGTCTAACAGAAGATAAGCATATGTTGTAGCCAGAATAGATACCATTGTCTTTGTCAAACTATAGGCCTTTCAAAGAGGAACTCTTGAAGAACATTGCTATAGGTATTGGTAGGTTATTGAAGATTTCAAACAGGCTGTGAGATTAGACATATATATGGCTTATAAAATACTCCAACTCAGGTAATATACATATAACAATGGTAGTAGAAATGGATGCAAAAAAATCTAGGTCAAACATTATGGTTTAGTGTGACCTTTTTAGATGAAAGGGACAGTAAAAAATAATATTAAGTCTTTGACCATTTTGGTATAAGATACTGTTTCCACAGAATATTTGGTTCAGTGCAGTGCAGACCTTAATAGTTAAAAATCATAAGTATGCAGAAATAACTCATACAGGTGTATGTTACTGAAAGTTGTGAATGTGAGACTGAGGTATAAGTCAGTAAAGTGTTTCTATTATATAGGAAGTGCTTTGATGGATCATTAGTATCCTATAACCCAAGTATCGTGGTTTAGACCTTAAATCCCAGTCTTCAGGAGGTGGAGGCAGGAGGATCAGCCAATCATTCTTAGTTACACCGTGAGTATGAAGCAATCCTGACTTATAGGAGACTCTGTGTCTAAGGAAAAAAAAACAGCAGGAATGCAATGTCAAATATGATGCACAGAAATCGCTATCTGAGATAATAAAGAGTCTAGTGACACAAATCAGAGAAACAGAAGATAGCTATGGAGCAGACAGAAGCAAAACAGGGAAGTGAGCAGGGGGAGATTTGAAAACAGGGTCACTTGCATTAAGGATAAAATTCATTTACTTGTTCAGGGATGTAATTGTTGTGTAGCTATAACTAAAGTGAACAAAAGATCTCTTCTAATCCTTTGACAGAATTCATGAATTGAAGAAAGAGGAAGAAATGATTTTGGATAGGAGAACTTCACAATTTCCTACTCAGGTGCAACATCCAACTGCTCCTATACTTGTAAAAAAGAAACAAATCATACATTCTTTCATTCCCTGGTATTAAATTTGGCTCTAGCTTTGCAGCCCTTCTGGATTCAACACATGTACTTTGAAATCTTGACACAGGGGACAAATTTATTTGCCTGGAAACAAGAATGTTGGGCATTTGAAAAACAGTATTTAAATACACAAGTTTCATTTTCAGGAAACTACAAAATATAGATATACATACTTCTTAGTACTTGGTGGAGAAATATAGTAAGAGTGGGCTTTTAGTTGTAATAAAATCATTGAAATTATTTGTGATTCTCAAGTGTATAAGGATGGCTTTATTCTTTGGATTAAAAGATTGCAAATTATACTTTTTTTATATTGTTCCTAAGCCTGAAACAGAACATAGCCTAAAGATATGGTCACTTAATACGGAAATATTATATGTTTCTAAACATAATCACTTTAATTAAAATACCAAAGGTAGTGATTCTTAAAGTATAGGCAGAGTATCAATATTCCCTGGGAACCTTCTAGATGTGTAAATTAGGCTCCAAACAAGACATTAAAAATAAACCCTTAATGTTATTATCAACAACCTGTAGTTTAACAAATTTTCCTAGTGCTTTGGAGGCATATTTAAGGCTGAAAATATATGCCTTAACTGTGATAGATGTGCCTATTATATATCGTTGGTCTGCCTCATCTTGTTAGAATTAGAGCTGTTTATTGTGCACCTAAATCTATCTACCTACCTAATCATTAATCTCTGCAAGTTAATCATTGTCATGATTTTCACACTTCTTCAACTATTAGTATATCACAGATACAGCAAATAATGTTTATCTCACAGTTTGACTCTGTTTAATGGTAATATTTAATTGATGGCTTATTTTAGAAAATGTTCTGAAGAAATTTATAGGCTCTGTATTAAAGAATGCTGCTATTAGTTAGTTAAATCCACCATGGGTAGTACTTGGGCTAATACCAGGTACTCTTTCATTGCTTCAAGAAATTTCATTGGATATACTAATTTCCTGTGGGGATTGGGGGCCAGAAATTTTAATGTGCTTCTCATGAATAAATATGCACATGATCAACCTTTCACTTTAACTGTAACATCTCCTTCAGATATTAATCATAATTTTTACACAGAGCCTAATTGACCAGAAATGCCTGTAGAAAGTAAAAATAAGAGTATAAATTTATAAGCCATAAGACTAATTTGAGTATAAATATTAAAATACAAGAGAATGTCCTACAACAATTATTTATTTTTTTTTGTTTTCCACTGAAAGTCATGTTAAAGTTCAGCACTATGGTGAAATTTGCTTATTTCTTGCTTTATGTCATCAAATTACCATTATGCCCTGTTTTACTTTACCAAAAATTATAAAGAAGTACAGCAAATGTATGAAAATATCAAAAGGAATTCAAAATAATTTATGACATTCATTCATTCAATAAGTATTTAATAAGTACTAAGTATTTTGTTATAAATTATAAATGTTACATACATACATATGTACATTCATACTTACATCCTAATTCTAATTAACTACTCTACAAGAAATAAGAAGTCAGTATAGTGATGATATAGTGTGTACTAAGTCCTCTATAAGGATAAACTCCTAGCTGCAAATGAGTTAGGTGTAGTACTTTATATGTGCAGATATAACAGAAAGAACAGAATGGTAATGGTTTCAAGAAAATAACAGCTGAGTCAAGAAAATGACAGCTGAGTCCTAAGAAGAAAGATTTTATATAAATGAAAGGACACAGATGGAAAGAGAAGGGATTCAGGGAAACCAGCATATATGAAAAGTTAGAGGAAGACAAAAATAAAATAGTATACTTATTAACTACATGCAACTATAAAAAATAGGGATGAAGAAAGGCACTATCATATCACTAAAGTCATGAGTAGGGCCAACAACTGACTGAGGTCATAGAAAGTTCATTTGAGGATAAGCTACTATGAGTTAATTTGGGTTTTTCATTCTCCATCATTTTTCTAAGTAAATGTGCAAAGCAATCTTGGAACACTTTAGCTGACATCACTCTATTTGGAAATTAGTTTTATGTATATCAATGGAAAGAAATTATGTTGTCTTGGGAAATTTTGTCCTTCAGGATGAAGTCTTGCTGGCATGTCTATAGAGCCATATCTTTCTGGGAAGTCTTGTGGCTGTCTCTGACTTTTGTTGATTTTCTCCTCTTATTCATGGGGGATTTTGCTGTCTCATTCTCATGGTATTGTTGTTTAAGTTTTAGTGGAAGTGAAAGGATCATATTAATGCCATATATGTTCATAAGAAAATAGGAAGCTTCAACAAGCAAGTCTATCTTTTTTATTGAAAAAATTATTTTGTGAATTTTACATCATGCACCCTGTTCCATCCTATCTCCCACCTCTCCCTAGACCCACCCTCCATCCTTGCAAATTCTCCCAGCATAAAAAATAACAGCTCATTGTGGAAGATGCAGTGGAACTCAGTATGTCCCACAATATTCCCCTTTGTCCACACACTCTGCTTGCAAATGTTCATTATAATGACACCTTGGTGTAGTATGAGGCCCCCCTGGTTTTCGCTACTCTGTAAGTAATGGAACCTCATTGGCACTCCTCTTGGATATGCCATAACTGTCCTGTGTTATGGAGATTCTGCAGTCTTTGATTGTTGGAACTGACCTCTTCTTACACTCCAGCAGTTCATCCATGGGGTGGATGTTGGAGTAGGCCAACTCAAAGCCCTGGTTCTGGGCCTGCAACTCCCACCTGCATGACCAGTTCTACTATGAAAAATTGCAGGGCCTGCTCTCCCAAATGTTGCAGCATGTGAGAGGCAGGGACAGTTCTCTTGCTCTTATGACCCCTTCTGGGCCAGATCTCCTTTAGCCCAATGGTGGTGAGGGCAAAAGGGAGGGGAGGATATCTCTCCCTAGCCAATGCCACCACACAGCAGACAAAAGGTAGGGCTGACTCTGGGCATCTCTCCCTAGCCAACACCACCACATAGCAGACAAAAGGCAGGACTGGCTCCCCCACATTCACTCCCTCAGGACTGGCTCACCCACAACCCCCACATCCAGAACCAGCTGCAGTGTGCTAACCAGGCAATGTGCAGCAGGGCCTGCTCTCCTGAATGCTGCCGCATGTGAGGGACAGGGACAGCTCTCCTGCTCTTGTGACCCCCATCTGTGTAAGGGCAAAAAGAAGGGGAGGGCATCTCCTTCTCCCAGTATGCACAAATTATTAATAGCTCTAAGGCTAGATGTAGGACTTTGTGCCCAAATCAGACTTGTATTTTCAGATACAAAGTTACTGCTGGGCAGTGGTGGTGTATTTCTTTAATACCAGAACTCAGGAGGCAGAAGTACATGAATCTCTGGGAGTTTGAGACCACCCTGGTCTACAGACCAAGTTCCAGAACAGCCAGTGCTATACAGAGAAATTCTGTCTCAAAAAAATTCACAGTATTTGCAATAGCATGCACAAAACATGAGCAGACCAAGTCAGAACAGATCCCACTACTGACGACTTTTGTTAATATTTTATTAAATGTAAGTGTTAATATTTTATTAATGTAAATGAGAGCCTCTACTGCAAAGGAATATTAAAATGTGTATTTTAATTGATCCTGTTGTTATCCAAATAGAATAGTGATATTTTAATTGACCCTGTTATTATCCAAAATAAAATAGTGCCTTTACATGAAACAAGCAGAGACTACATTAACAGAACTTGGTGTAAAAAGATGCAATAAGACTAGGCACAACCCCTCATATCAAGACTGGGTGATACAACCCAGGAGGAGGAAATGGGTCCCAAGAGCTGGCAAAGGAGTCAGAGATAGCCCCTTCTCCCACTGTTAGGAGACCTGCAAAACACCAAGCTAACAACCACAACACATATTCAGAGGAAGACCCGTGCAGGCTCGGTGATAGCTGCTTCATTCTCTGTGAGCCTCTATGCACCTTACTAAGTTGATGTCTGTGTCCCATGTTCTCCTGGTGTCCTAGATCCTCTGATTCCTTCATTTCTTCTTCTCCCTCTTATGTTGGGTCCCCACACTATAAGGGGAAGAATCCAAGGCCTGTTCTTTTCTGAAGGGAAGCAGTAGAGTGGATGTGGGGAAGAGAGGAGGTAGGACGGGTAGGTACTGGGAGGAGTGGAGGAAGGGGAAAATTTTGGTAGGGATGTATTAAAAAACAACCTACCAAATAACAAAACAACAATAATAAAACCAAGAAAATATGTATTGGATAACCTGCTATGGATCTTTTCCTAACCTGAGCTGTGGTCTGAAGGGATCATCTAGCTACCTAGGCTGTTACTGGAAAGTTTGCTGCTCTTTGTGTCTCCCAAATGCCCTATCAGAATTCACAACTTATTCAGTTCCTCACTTGTGTTGTGATGTTATCAGCAATGATTTTCAATTCATTTTCTTGTTATTTTCACATTTAATCTTTTTTAAATATTCTTTTTTAAAACATTTTTTTTATTTCTTTTGCTTCAAGCTACATCTCCATCATATTGTCCTCTTTCCCCCCCTTCCCAGCCCAACCCTCCCACCCTCTACCCCTAACCCTTCCATCCCACTCATCTGGAGTGGAGTGCCTATACATAACAGTCCCTCACCCCAGTTCAGAAGTCATATGAGGGTCAAGAGCCTCCTCATACACTGGGGGCCTACAAGGCAGTACCACCAGGGAAAAATGTCTCATTGCCAGGGAGGGAAAACTAAAAAACAAACAAACAAACAAAAAGAGCCTATGTCCATGTTCCCTTTGCTGTGTTGGTTGTAGTATAGATATCCTGTACTATATAGCTAAAATCTGACTATAAGTGAATAGATGCAATGTGCATCCTTCTGAGTATGGGTTAGCTCACTCAGGATGAGCTTCTCTAGTTCCATCCATTTGGCTGCCAATTGCATAATTTCATTGTTTCTGATAGCTGAGTAATATTCCATTGTGTAGATGTACCACAGTTTTTTAATCCATTCTTCAGCTGAGGGACATATGGGTTGTTTCCAGTTTCTAGCTATTACAAATAAGGCTGCTATGAACGTAGATGAGGAAACTTTCTTATGATTCCGTGAGGAGTCATTTGGGTGTATACCAAGAAGTGGTATGGCTGGGTCCTGAGGCAAAGCTATTCCAAGTTTTCTAAGATATCGCCATACTGACCCCCATAGTGGTTGCACAAGCCTGCACTCCCACCAGCAATGGAGGAGAGTTCCCCTTTCTCCACACCCTCGCCAGCATGTGCTGTCATTTGAGTTTTTGATCTTAGCCATTCTGACAGGTGTGAGATGGAATCTCAGAGTCATCTTGAGTTGCATTTCTCTGATGATTAAGCATGTTGAGCATTTCTTCAAGTGTCTCTCGGCCATTAGGGATTCCTCCTTTGTGAATTCTCTATTTAACTCCATCCCTCATTTTTTGATTGGATTATTTAGTTTCTTGGCATTTAATTTCTTGCGTTCTTTGTAGATTTTGGATATTAGCCCTCTATCAGATGTGGGGTTGGTGAAGATTTTCTTCCAGTTTGTAGGCTGCTGTTTTGTTTGAATGACAGTGTCTTTTGCCTTACAGAAGCTTTTCAGTTTCATGAGGTCCCATTTATTGATTGTTGGTCTCAGGTCCTGAGCTGTTGGTGTTCTGTTCAGGAAGTTGTCACCGGTGCCAATGAGTTTGATGGTTTTTCCCACTTTTCCTTCTAGTAGATTTAGTGTGACCAGCCTTATGTAAAGGTCTTTGATCCACTTGGACTTAAGTTTTGTGCAAGGTGATAAGTATGGATCTAATTTCTTTTTTTTTTTTTTTTTTTACAAGTGGACATCCAGTTGGACCAGCACCATTTTTTGAAGTTGCTGTCCTTTTTTCCATTGTACTTCTTTGTCATTTTGGCTTCTTTGTCAAAAATTAGGTAGCCATAGATGTGTGGGACCATTTCTGGGTATTCAGTTAGATTCCATTGATCTACTGGTCTGTCTCTATACAAATACAATGCTGTTTTTCCTACTATTGCTCTGTAGTACTGCTTGAAATCTGGGATGGTGACACCTCCAGACTTTTTTTTGTTTGTTTGTTTGTTTTTTTTTTAATTGTACAGGATTGATTTAAAAAATCAGAAGCCATTCTTTATGCAACAAAGAAATGGGCTGAGAAAGAAATAAGGGAAACAACACCCTTCACAATAGCCACAAATAATATAAAATACCTGGGGGTATCTCTAGCCAAGCAAGTAAAGACATGTACACCAAGAACTACAAGCCCTTGAAGAAAGAAATTGAAGAGGCCTTTAGAAGATGGAAAGATCTTCCATGCTCATGGATAAGTAGCATCAACATAATAAAAATGGCCATCCTACCAAAAGCAATATATAGATTCAATGCAATTCCTATCAAAATACCAACACAATTCTGTATAGTCCTGGAAAGATCTATTCTCAATTTCATATGGAACAACAATAACCCAGAATAGCTAAATATTCTTTTTTATACATCATTGATGATAGTGCATATATATACACATTGTACCTTCAGGAATGCATGTATTTCTGATTGCAGTTCATCCATGGGGTAGATGTTGGAGTAGAGCAACTCAAAGTCCTGGTTCTGGACCTGCAACCCCCACTTGCATGTCCAGTTCTACTACGGAACGTTGTAGGGCCCGCTCTCCCAAATGCTGCAGCATGTGAGGACCAGGGGCAGCTCTCTTTTCCTTGAGACCCCTTCCTTGAGATCTCCTTTAGGCCAATGGTGGTAAGGGCAAAAGGGAGGAGAGAGCATCTCTCCCTAGCCAACACCACCACATAACAGACAAAAGGCAGGGCTTGCTCTCCCACATTCACTCCCTCAGGCTTGGCTCACCCACATTCTCCATATCCAGAACCAGCTGCAGTGTGCTAACTAGGCAATGTACAGGGCCTGCTCTCCCGAGTGCTGCAGCAAGTGAGGGGCAAGGACAGCTCTCATGCTCTTGTGACACTATCTGGTGAGGGCAAAAGAAAGGGGAGGGCATCTCTCCCTAGCCAACACTTCTACACAGCAGACAGAAAAAAAATGAATAAATAAATAAATAAATAAATGGATTATCAAAATTTTAACCAAGAGAAAACATTTACAATTTATATATGTGAAAAATGGATTAGTATCTACAGACTAAACAAATAAATCTGAAGCTTTGTTTTATTAAAAATTACTATCGCTAATTCCATCATTCAAAGAACATATAGATGAAACAAATAAATCTTAAGCTTTTTTTTATTAAAAATTACTATCGCTAATTCCATCATTCAAAGAACATATAGATGATAGTTATGTACCCATCAAGGAGATGTAAAATTACAAGTGTAGTTAAGTGAATTAGTGGCATGGTCTAAATAGTGTTTTTAAAGGGATACTTGTACATTTTTACCAGGGTGTAGAAAACATACATCTTTGATTTTTAATATTTTGATCTATATCCTAAATTTGTACACTATATATAATAAAAAGAAATCCTAAAATAATTAGATATCAAATATTTTATATTTATATCATTCTAACTGAAAAATAAATTTAACCATTTAAAATAAATTCTTACAAATATTAATTAGGTTTAATTTACATTTGACTTCTCAATAGTGACCCTAAAAGCCACAAATGCCTGGATAGATCTGTTGCAGAGTCTATGAGACAACAGATGCTAGCCCAGAATACCCCAATATAAGCAAGCAAACAAACAAACAAACAAGTCTTTAAATTACAATGGATAGATAAAATAAGATAGTCTACAATAAATTTAAATTGAAACAGTATCTATATACAAACTAAGGAGGTTAACTATACCCATGGATACATGGGAAATAAATAATCTCATACCAGCAAAATCAAAAGAAGTGAAGAACACACCCGCGCGCGTGCGCGTGCACACACACACACACACACACACACACACACACATACATACCGCCAACCCCACTACCACCACCACCACCAACAATAACAACAAATAGCTGAAATCAGCAATCATTGGTCATTGATATCTCTCAATATCAGTGATCTCAATTCCTCACCAAAAAGGCAGACTAAGAGTATGGTTGCAAAAACATGATCTATCCTTCTGCTGCATCCAAGAAACACACCTCAATCTCAAGGATAGACATTAGCTCATAGTAAAGGGCTGGAAAAAATATTCCAAACAAATGGACCTAAGAAGCAACATTGCCGGGCAGTGGTCGCGCACACCTTTAATCCCAGCACTTGGGAGGCAGAGGCAGGCGGATCTTTGCGAGTTCGAGGCCAGCCTGGTCTACAAAGTGAGTCCAGGACAGCCAGGGCTACACAGAGAAACCCTGTCTCGAAAAAAACCAAAAAAAAAAGAAGCCACATGGTGTAGCTATACTAATATCCAACAATATAGACTCAAAAAAATCTAATTAAAAGAGACCAAGAAGCACACTACATACTCATCAGAGAAAAAAAATACCAAAATGATATTTGAGTTCTTAATATCTGTGCCCCAAATACAAGGGCAACTAAGTTTATAATATAAACACTACCACAGTTTAAATACCATATTGACCCTCACATACGGATAGTGGGAGACTTCAATACCTCATTCTCACCAATGTGCAGGTCATTTAGACAAAAACTAAACTGAAAAATGCTGGATCTAACAGGCATTATACACCAAATGGAGCAAAAATATACCTACAGAATATTTCACAAAAACACAAAAGAATATGTCTTCTTCTCTGCAACTCATAGGACATTCTTCAAAATTGACCACATACTTGGACACAATACAAGTCTCAACAGCTATATGAAAATTGAAATAAATCTCAGAGTCATATCAGACAATCACAGATTAAAGTTGGGTATCAATAACAATAAAAACAACTAAAAGTTTACAAACTTATGGAAACTAAAAAAACTCTCTAATGAAAGAAAAATGGGTAAAGATAGAAATAAGAAGGAAATTAAAGACTTTCTAGAATTCAGTGAAAATGAATACACAATATACCTAAATTTATGGGACACAATAAAAAGAGGTTTTAATAGGCGAGTTCATAGTAATAAGTGCTTCCATGAAAAAAAAGAGAAATCTTACACTCACTAGCAAATTAACCACACACTTGAAAGCCCTAATTCAAAAGAAAGAAAGCACACCACAGAAGAGTAAAGGCCAAGAATTAAACAAAGTGAAGGGCTGAAGTCAATAAATACAAAAAAAGAGAACAATATAAAGAATCAATGAACAAAGAGTTTGTTCTTTGAGAAAATAAAGATAGGCAAACTTT
>CAJQZJ010036850.1:0-23762 GCA_907164525.1 Lophiomys imhausi | reverse complement strand
CTGTTCCCTCCCATCTCCCACCTCCCCTCAGACCCACCCTCCACCCTTGCAATCGGTCCCAGCATAAAAAATAATATCTCATTGTGGAAGCTGCAGTGTGTCTCAGTGTGTCCCACAATATTCCCTTTTGTCCAAATATTCTGTTTGCAAATGTTCATTAAAATGACTCCTAGGTCTGGTATGAGGCCTCTGGTTTCTGCTACTTTGTCAATACGGGAAACTCACTGGAACTCCTCTCAGATATGTCCTGTGTCATGGAGATCCTGTAGTTTTGGGTTGTGGAACTGGCCTCTTCTTGCACTCCAGCAGTTTATCCATGGGGTAGATGTTGGGGTGGGCCAACTCAAAGTCCTGGTTCTGGACCTGCAACCCTCACTTGCATGACCAGTTCTACTATGGAAAGGTGCAGGGCCTCCTCTCCTGAGTGCTGCAGCATGTGAGGGGCAGCAACATCTCTCCTGCTCTTGTGGCCCCATCTGGGCCAGATCTCCTGTTGGCCAATGGTAGTAAGGGCAAAGGGAGGGGAAGACATATCTCCCTAACCAACACCTCCATATAGCAGACAGAAGGCAGAGCTGGTTCTTCCACAACTCCCTATCCAGGACAAGCTGTAGTGTGCTATCCAGGCAAGGTGCAGGGCCTGCTTTCCAGACTGCTGCAGCATGTGAGGGGCAGGAACAGCTCTCTTGCTCTTGTGACCCTATCTGGGCCAGATCTCACCCCAGGGCTGGGTCTCTCTTGCTCTTGTGACCCTATCTGGGCCAGATCTCACCCCAGGGCTGGGTCTCTCTTGCTCTTGTGACCCTATCTGGGCCAGATCTCACCCCAGGGCTGGGTCTCCACAACCCCCACATCCAGGGCCAGGCAGAGTTCTTCTAGTTTCTGGCTTGTTTCCTGTCCAGGGAGCCAACCTGGTGCTTGCCTGGTACTGGTCTGGTAGTCATCACAGGCTACCCCATGGTGCCAATGTTGTGTTGGTCTCCAGCTTGCTTTTTTTTCCAGGAATGTTAGGCTACTATTCACTCAGATGTTCATAGGTCAGAACATTGAATGTAGACACAGCCTCTCTCCTCTCTGCCACCTACTGATGCACATGTGACATAGCAGCCACATCTGTAATGCCTCTAGGGACAGGAGATAAAAGCTATTTTCAATAGAAAAATACCCCCCTCCTTGGATAGCAATGTTTAAACTATGTAGTTAATCTCCTTGAAATTAAAAAAAAAAATAAGGAGGAGGAGGAGGAGGAGAAAAGAAAGAAATAAAGAAACAACTCTTGACTGCAGAAATCTATTGAGGTTGCAATGGTAATTCCTCACTGGAACATGACTTGTTCCTATCCCAACTCAGCTCTTCCTTTCCCTCAGCCACTCTCTGGTCCCAATATTTAGAACAGGTTCTCCAGTCTGTTATTTTAGAATATGGGCTTCCCTTTCACGGACCTTATTCCACTCTTCAGAATTTGAGATTTAAAGTAGTATTATGTTATCTAGTTTTGAGGTGTTATCGACAGAGACAGTTGAAAAATTAAGAATACTCATCTGTTTTAATATAGTTTTTATAAAAAGATAATAAAAACAAGGAAAAAATAAAGATTCCCTATAAAGGCTCACTAATATAATTCTCGGCTGAAGTTCTGAAGCAAGAGTGATTAGTTGGAGTTGTTTTGTTTTGCCCATGTGTATGCAGGTATGTACAGGTGTGTGTATGCATATGATACTTTTTTGTTGTTGGTGGTGGTGTCGTTGTTGTTGTTGTTTTTGTTTTTTGAGACAGGGTTTCTCTGTGTAATAGCCCTGGCTATCCTGGACTTGCTTTGTAGACCAGGCTGGCCTCGAACTCGAGCACACAGAGATCCTCCTGCCTCTGCCTCCTAAGTGCTGGGATTAAAGGCGTGCACCACCATGCCTGGCTGTGTGTATGCATATGAAAAAAGAAAGTCTAGTGTCTTCCTCAATAACTCTTCATTTAGTTTCTGAAACAAGATCTCTCACTGAACCTGCAGCTCCAGTTCACCAAACTGGCTAGCCAACAAGTTCTAGGAATCCACCTGCCTCCATGTCCTCAGTGCTGAGATTACAGGCATATACCACTGTATCCAGCTTCTATGTGTGTGACAGGAACTGAAGCCAGGACCTCAAGCTTGAGCAGGAATAGTTCTCTAATTAAGTCATCTCCCCAGCCCTGATTTTTTAACACACAGTTTGAGGCCAGAGCAGAAGGCAATGTTCTAAGGGCCAGTTCCCAGGGTCATTTCAAATCCTTAATCTTATAGCAAGTGTTAATAGAGAACTAAGATGTTGAGAAGGCTCTCCATTTGGACTGGTGATTAACAAAACCCCTGCTGCTTTCCCCAGCAAAGATGAACTGCCAAAAGAACTCACATGTGGTGGGATTAGTAATAGCATTTACCAGCATAGGGATCTTGGAATAGCAAAAGCCTGGACTTTCAGGTGGAAGATTTACTTCCTGATGTGTTGTTCCCTGGAGAGGCTGCCAGGAACTATGGCAATGACACTGTCAAAAAGAACTACAGATATTCATGACAGATCATGTGATCTCCTGACCTCCTGCTACTCCTTTACCCCTCTGCAAGGAAAGCTTTGGAGGGACACATTGCCCAAACGCACGATTTGGAACTGCGTGAAAACTTCTGCCGAAAATCATGCTGCCAATTCATTACGACAGGTGAAGAGTTTTAAGTCAAGATTCATGTGGTCACAGGTCACTCCTCCTGCACCACCTGCCTTCTTCCTCATCTGGCAGAGCCGCATCACCATCTAAGTGGGAGGCTTCACCATCTTGCACCAACTTGTTGTGGGTTCAGGTTCAGATTCTCCCTGGTACCTGGAGCATCTAGGCGGGAGTTGTCTTCCCTCAGAGTCCAGGGGCATCAGTCTGGACAGAGCACTGGAGTGATACCCTTGGAGGCCCAAAGCATCTTAATGGTGAGCCTAGGAAGCTTTATAATTGGTCTCTAAGACTGCAGAGGCAATTCTTATTTGATATAAGGGCTACCCCATCTTAATGGTCAAAACAGATTAAATTTATAAACTGCCTTAAGGTATGGCAAACGAGATTCAGAGACTTTAAGGCTGAAAGATTTGATGAAAGCCATCCATAAATAAGGATCCACACCCAGAGGAAAATATCCTTTTGAGAAACCTTGGGTTAATGTTAAATGTTTGTATTATAGGTATTAGGGTGTTGTAGATTAGGTCTTAGAGTTAGGGTTTGGGCTTTAGGATTTAGGAACTTTGTAGACAAATATTGGGTATTTGTTAAGTATTAATAAATATATGGTTAATAAATAAAAAATTACTGTTATACTCACACTTGTTATAAGAATGTCCTCCATGGGGCTCAGAATGTCATAATGAGATACACTGATCTTTCACAAAGTTCACACCAGAAAAATGACCTTATGTGCAGTTTAAGGTTTGTGCCACAAGCCTCCTGCCAAGCATCTTGCCTGGGAAGTGCATAAAACCCTTGTCGTCATTATACATAGTCTAAATGATAAACTACAATCCATACGAGCCAAAGCACACAATTGAGATGTGGTGATGCAGAGCTTCAAGCCTATCAGCAACACCACAAGCTACTTAACCAAAACAGCTATCAACTCCTCCACACACACACACACACAGGGGTGGCCCAGCAGGAAAAAAGAAGGGACTTTTCTGAAGATCGGCTCCCAAGCCTAAACAGACAACAATTTTCCAGCCACGATCACTCACAAACAACATCAGCACCAACCATGCAATGAAAATGCCTTGGGCTGTTAGTAGTGAACAAACCAGGGATTGTGCTGTTCTGCAGCCTCCAGGGAGCTCAGGCCTTGTGCCTGCTTCTCCACCAGAAGTTCTGATCCCAGTAGGTTTCCAGGCAGAAAAGGGTGAAACCCGGGTCAGGATATCCCGGAGAAGCGGGAGAAAGGATTTTCTCCAATGCCCAAGTGTTACAACTCTTTAAATAAGTAACCAGGAAAGTTAAGGTATCCCTAACTCACTCATGAGTGTGACAAAAGGTTATCAGCTCTTTTAGCAAAACTGCCAGTGCAGGGCCAGGCAGTTTCAAGGAGCTCGGGAGCCCCTGGACCAAGCCAAGCAGCTTCAGGAGTCCATCTTGGTTGGGAGAGTTTGGTGGCTGTTTCGGGGACATCCACCAACTGGCTGCTGCCGTAAATGAGCACTACAGGAAGTGGCTTCAGAGGACACCACTGGGGTGACTGGCTGCAGTGATCTAGCCTCAGGGGCAGCAAGGCAAGAGCTCATACCCTGTGCAAACCCTACCAGGCAGGTGGAAGTGGTGAATTCTTCATAGAAGGAGGGGTGCTTCCTTCCTAAACCCAAAATAAATAGCCAAGCCTCAGATTACCATGGTGGAGGAATGGAGAAAGGGAGTTTATTTTGTGAATCAGAAGCATTATAAACCTTTGGACAGTGGGAGGGGTTTTGGAGGTGAATATGTTTGATTCCCTGGGTACAGTCCTATTGTAAGAAAGGAAATGTACTACCTAATTATCCCATGGGCAGTGGGAGTGGGGGAAGAACTCCAGGTTTCTTATCAGGAAAGGGTTGGGCTACATGAACTCCTTAGAGGATCTGGAATTTCCCCCAATCAAGTAGAGGAAGGAACCCAGATGAGAAAAGGGAGTCTGTCATTTAGCACTGAGCTCAGAGGCTTTCCAGTAATGCCAGACTTCAACTTTACCAGCAGAAATTCCCCACTGGATTGGTTTGTACTGCCCAGCCATTTGATTTGTGTAAGTGGAATTCTAATATTCTTATCAAAGTGGAGCTATACAAAGGCGATAACTCAGACAGCAGTGTGGGAGCCCAGAGGAGCCAGGGTGTCCCTAGGGCCTCATATCAAACCAACAGAATAATAACCTAGTAAGGAGGTCCATGTTCACAGGACATCAACTCCAGTCTTCCAAAACTATGTGTTTGGCCCTAAGGGCAGAGCCAGCATGCTTCCCAACCCGAGAGTCATACCTCTAACTTCCTCCTTCAGATTCTCAAAACTTAGAACAACCACTAAAATCTCATGTACTCCTAAGCAAAAACTCAAGGGGAAACTGTAAGAACCCTTCTAAAATCTGGAACCAGATGTCTATGACAGAAGTCATTAGCACTTTGTGTTACACTTATGCTTTTAAGAAACATTTACTGCATATAACTCCACCCACATTTAAATAACAAGTCTGCTCTGATTTGGGCTAAATCATAATGAGATTCAAATTTAAACCATGTGCTGAAGTATCAGACATGACTAGAGTCTTCTGATTCCAAACCCCCTTTGCCAGGCTAACTCTGAAAACATTATTTTAGTTGAATAATTGTTTAAATGTGTACTCATAGGAAATATTATCAAATTATAGTAAATGAACAAATGCAATCAAATAAAACTATGTCTCCTCATAAGCACATAATGATCTGAGATGTTTGGCCCCAGGAAATGTGGTTAGAGTGAACATTCATCTCTGTCCTTTGACTCAGGTGTGCACAATAATCCAAGTTTTAATAAACTTAATTTCTATCTCAGTCTCTATTCTGCAGTTGGGTGGGGGGTGGTCCCCTCTCTAGAGTCATGTGGAGGTCATCTGTCTTCATAAATATGATATACCCACTATCCCATATGTACATGATCTTTTCAGATCTAGAAGGTTCTTATTGCTTCTGTGCTCTGTCACACTGGAGACATATCAAACTGGAGGTCCTGAACTGCAGAGAGACCATATCCTATGTATCATGCAGTCTTTCTCTTTGGGATATTGATTTGATATAAGATACTGCCATAACCATCTTAAATGTGTCCTCACTTGCTGAGATTCTGGACCACAAGACTCACCTGGTATAATCTTATCTTCAGCCTAATAAAACTTAATAGAGCCAGGATCTCACCAGGGACAAATTCCAACACTCTTAGAGATAACAAAGGCAGCACATGCTCAACTTCCCTAGATGAAATGGAATGGTACTTGCACATTCTTTTGTGTGTTTTCACTCTAAACTACTTACATTAGCTAACGCAGTATAAATGCTAGGGCTTCAAGGATGGTCTGGTGGGTAAAGGCACTTGCCACCAAGCCTCATGACCTGGGTTCCATCTGGGTCCCAGATGGTGGAAAGAGGGAACTGACCCCCAGAGTCTATCCTCTAGCCTTCACTGGCATATGCACACATGCATAAATACAGACACACACACTATAAGTGAATAAAGCAATATAATAAAAAATTTAAAAGACAAACCGAAGAAAAATTAAACAAATGTTTTTCTGTTGAGTTTTAAGGAAATAATGACAAGAATTCTGAAAATGTTTACTACAAATACATTTGTTAATGTTTTCTGTCACTAGTTGAGGCAGTAGGTACAGGGTACCCAGATAAGAAAGGTCAATTGCATTTCCCCCCCTGTTTCTTCCAAACCAATCTTATCCTTCCCACAAGCCTTTCTTCCACCTCTTACTTCTGCAAACCTCCTCATCCTTTCATGAACTTTATTGATAAACATAATGACTTATCCTATGATGACTACTTTAATGTTCAAGGAAGCAATTCAAAAATCACAAAACAATCTGTGATTTAAAACATGAAAACAAACTAAATACACAGAGTGTTTCCTAATGTGCTCTGGTGTATCTCAGTAACCATGGTACTATTCTTAGAATCTGTTCACTGAGCACAAAGGAAGAAGGTTAAACTGTCAGAAGTAATTAGAAGGAAATATGAACTTTGGATAACTACACAGCACAGTCTATTGACTTCCTTATCCTCACCAATTAGTGTCACTCAATTAAGTCAGATGAATTTTCTCTTAATCCAGTGGATTCAAAACTCATTAAAACAACTGAATAACTTTCATTGAGATTTTTTTTCTTTTCTTCTATTTATATACAACCCATCAGCTTGGCTCACAGCCCTACTAAGAAACTCTTGGCAATCCCAAATAAACTACATTAAAGTTACTCTCTTGCTTCTGTTCATTCAGCTTAGATTTCTTTCTTTTCTTTCTTTCTTTTTTTTTTTGGCTTAAAGGCAGTATCTCTGAGTGTCCATGAATATGCATTGGGAAGAGCTTTTAAGAGTAAGGATTTGGGGGGAAGCTTCTAGGAATTTTTGAAATCACATATCTCTAATCCAAGGGGAAAAAAGAGTTAACAAACATGAGAAATTTACTAGGACTTAATGAATTGCAAAAATAAAACAACAGTGAGATACCTACTTACAAGCTACAAAGCTGCACACCTTTGATGCTATACGATTCCATTCACAAAACAAGAATGATGAAGGTTGAGTGATACTGAATTTATAAACCATGATATAGGATGAGTCAATTTTTGCACTAAAAACATCTGTTGAAAATGGTGATTGGTAACTCACCATGTAGAGTCCAGATTCTACAAGGTTTAATAGAGCTTCTACAATTCAGTCTCCTCCTCTGGCAGAAATATCCCAAAAAGTCCAATTTCCAAGCTAGAATGCTGGTTTGTTCTTTCACACTGGAAATATACTCTCTGTTACCAGAAATATCTATTTCTTTTCTCTAAGAGCACATTCACTCTGCCATCAAGAAATTAGGAAACAAGTTGTTATATCAGAAGGTTGTTGTATCAGAAGTTGCTTCACAAGATCAGCTCTCAAAAGGAAAAGAATGTGATCCTCTTGAGGAGCTTGGCAGACTGAAAACCATCTCAATCAGACAGCAACACTGAATGGGCTTCCACGTGATGACACAAACTGTGCTGTATCCTGAGGACAAAAAGTTGAACATCACAGAGTCTACCAACTCAGAGCTCAGAGTGGAACAAGCTGGAACAGACACAGATGTAGGCAACAATTATGATCTGTAAGCAGACAAACATCCACAGGTGCTGGGACAAGCGCCCAGCTTTGTTCTGGGGATCAAGGACAGACTGATCCAGGTGTGGTGGCACATGCCTGTGGCCAACCCTCAGAAGGGGGAAACAGAAGAATCAAAGATGGTTGGTTTGAGGACAGCCTGTGCTATACCAAAGGACGCTGTCCCAGGAAAAGAGAAAAAAGTGGGGAAAGAAGAAGCCTCATCAAGTCAAAGGTATTTGGATGAGTTCAGTATAAAAAGATGAGAAGCACAAGCAATGGAAGGAAGGAGTTCCAGGCAGTTCCAATTGAGGTACACAAACACACACACACACACACACACACACACCAAAAAAAAAAAAAAACCTGAACAATGAAGAGATGCAAATATCATTCCCAAACTTGTTGAGATAACAGGAACAACAACAAAATAGTCATGATTCCTGAGGCAAACTAGTCATCCAAATGTCAACTTCTTGCCTTTCCCAAGCTCAGAATAAATAAAGCATAATCAGGAGAAGACTGAAGTTTTGTGAAGCATCTACATTCACAGAGCTCTTTTCACGTTTTAAAAAGAGAATAAACAAAGAAGAAGTAGAAGAAGAAGAAGAAGAAGAAGAAAAGGACAAATGTCTTAAGAAGAGCCAATGCCTGTGAATGACTATTAGCTGAAACTTTCCTGGCTGCCATCACCATGACTCTAGTAAAATATAAAAGGATGTTGACTGTAGAGACTCCTCATTCAGTGTTCTGTATATAACAAGTATTCTATAAAAAATTCTTTAATGTATAAATGAGTATATAAAAATAAGCATGGAAAAATAATGACCCATTATTCTCACTGTTGCTTTTGCTCAAATACCTAGATACCTGCTTCCTAACTGTATTTCCTTTTGATTGTAAAAGTATAATTTGGGACTGCTGCTCAAAATTCATTACATTTAGAGGAAAAGGAGTTACCACTTATCAAATGATGTTAAGAGTGATAAGTTGGTATTTCTACAACAACTGTACAATGTGGAGTTGAACTGTCAGTCATCATAGTCCTTCCAGGGAAATTATTAGTGGGTCAAGGAAAACAGGATCTAAGGAATATTTGAATGTTCTTCAAGAATAAGGTAACAGCCCTAAGTTTTATGCAGTGGACAAGTTTGGGATTATGATGAGCTTTACTTTTTCAAAACTACACTATTCAAGTGTCTTGAATACAAATCCTTAAATCTTAGCCTTTTAATAAGGTCCCAAACCACTGCCTATGGTGGCGATAGATGGAAAGGGAATGAGGAAGGCACATGCAGACAAACACTTCAGTCTGATGAAGCCCAGAGAAAACGCAGAAATCATGTTGGGGGAATGAGAGTAACTATTTTCAAATTCAACCTCTGATCAACTCACTTTCCTGCATCCATCTCCTTGTAAATGAACCTGGTTATACAATCCCCAACTATGAAGATGCAGAAGACATTCATTATATTCTTTCTCGGCCCCGGGGCCCTTTCCCAGTTAGCTTACCTAATTCCAGTGCTGTCCATTGGCCTACTCTGCCTCTGAGAACAAACCCAAAACCAAGTCAGTCTTCTATAAGCGCCAATTTCAATTTGCAAAACCCCAGTGTTGCCCTCTAAGTAGAAATACTCCAGGTGAGGTTCTGGAGGCAAGTCATGTCGAAATTGAACAATGCCTCTAACTGAATTCTTGGACTGATTTCTCATCCTGTTTGCCCCCTCTACTTCCCTACATTTCTGAATTAAGGGGAAGACACAGAAACAAAGCATGGCAGGAATCCATTACAGAGGCCCAAATTCACTATCCACTCAATGAGACCATCAGTTATTGTCGCCTCATGTTTTTCCAGTGTAACTAGAACAGAGTTCTCCTCTTTAAGGCAAAGTACCCTTGTTCTTGGACTACAGAAGAATTTGTAAAACATGCCTCAAAGGCACACAGTCAGGTTCAGGAAAGCAAGACCAGTTACTAGTTCTGGTTATGATCTAGTTTTCCATCAACCTCTGGGGGCGGGGGGTAGTGTCTCAAGATATACACTACCCACAGCTCCCAGTGCTAAAAATGAGGCTTACAGGAAAAAATGCTTTTCACATCGTTAAAGCAAAGAAAAGCCATATTAGCTACTTTTTATTATTATTATTACTGTGAATAAATACCTGGCAAAAAGCAACTTAAGGAAGAAAAGCCTTACTTTGGCTCATAGTTCAGGGATGTAGCTCACCATGGTAGGAAGGCATGGGAGTCCAGCTTGCTATTGTTGTAGGCCGGCAGGGAGCTATGAGTTCATCTCACTTTTCCCTTTCTCCATTTATTTCCATCTAGAACACCAGCCAGAGGGGTGGTGCACACCCAAATGCCTGTCTCTGTAATGCCCCAGGTTTTTTTCCTAACTCAATCAAATTAATTGTGAAATTGACCACCACCGAAGCCTAGAGAGCCTTTTTTTTTGGGGGGGGTAGCTTTATAACTGGCCCAGCAACATTAGCTACACAAATTTGCACACACACACACACATACACACACACCTTGATAACAGTTCATATTTTTAGTAATTCTATGGTATCACTGGTCAAAGTATTATATAATTATCACTTTACATGTTCATTTACCCTCATGTATTAGGAGATCACTGAGTGTGGTCTAGAGACACATCATTCATCTTTATAGCTCCATCGCACATTGAAGGCAACATTTGTTGACCTAATAGGTGAAATTTTAAAATGTAAAGGCAGAGGCTGGGGACATAGCTCAGAGAAGTACTTCCTGCACAAGCATGGGGACTGAGTTTTGATCCCTAAAACCCAGAGGGGAAAAAAGCTGAAGAAATTGGTACATGGTTATTTTCTCAACAGTGGAGATGGTAAGACAAATAGATTCCCTGGTACTTGATGACCACCCAGCCTAGCTTTATCAGTGAGCTCCAGGCCAAGAAAAAACTTTGTCTCAAAAAAGAATGAATGGGGCTGGAGAGATGGCCCAGAGGTTAAGAGCACTGGCTGCTCTTCCAAAGGTCCTGAGTTCAATTCCCAGCAACCACATGGTGGCTCACAACCATCCACAATGTGATCTGATGTCCTGTTCTGGCTGCAAGTGTACATTCATATAGAGCACTCATGCATAAAATAAATAAATAAATCTTTTTTAAAAATGGATGAACGGCTTTAGAGGAGCAGTATCCAAGGCTGTACTCTTTCTTACACAGGCACACGTAGACACAGCACCTACACCCACACATGTACACAAAGAAAAATAGATGTATCGGTTGGGATTACCTTATTAAAACTTTATTAATGTCATGAGTAAGATTAGTCTATATGTTCCTTTCATTTTAAGGCTTTGTGTTTATAGATATAACTCTTTGATTATGTGATATTAAATACATACAGAGTTGTAAAGACTAGCCAGTGACCATCAAATGAACCACACATACTATGATTAGAAAATGCTTCTTGCTTTCCTGTCTCACTCCCATCTTCACTCCACTATAAGTCAAGCCCTTCTTTGAATCTGCTGTCTGTAAAATAACTACTTTAGGAGAAAATGGCAGACACTTTTCAATAAAAATTATCATGGTCATGGCATCCTTATCTCAGAATGAACAGGTCTGCTGTTTTGTGCAGTCTGGAAAATGTTCTATAACATTCATGCTTTCAGTACTGAATGAGTTTATTAAACATGTAGCAAGCAAAAGTAAAACAATAAATAAGTATCAGAGAGATTGCAAAACATCATCAAGTTGGATAATGGAAATATCCTCAGGTAAGAGACAATTGAAGTAGTCCAATTAAGAAGGCCAACAAAAAGTAACACTACCAAATCATGGGCTTGCAAACACAGCAGAAACAAAAGAGGAAACCAAGGCAAGTAGATCAACACTCCAATTGAGAGTACCAGGCAAAGCAGAGCATCTTTTTGGGTGAAACTTACAAGTCAAAGAAGAAATAACAGCAGAATCAGGGGTTTACAGGTATCCACACAGTGGCTGGAGGATCCCTGCTGAGACAGCCTTGTTGGAGTTTCTAGTTTGGGGAGAAACAGACTGGGTAGCAAAATAGAGCTTCTGGCTCTTTCCCACTGCAGGCATTTTCATATTATAGGATAAACACTTGTAACCTCAGTTGGAAACGATTTACCTTCTAGTTGTGCTCAAAGACACATTTTTAATACTCTTATTACTCTTGCTTTTTTTCTTTCTTGTTTGTTGAAGAGTTAAAGAGCCACAGAACCAGGATGGGGAGTTTTGGAGGAAACAAGGGAAGGCCTTCTCCTCACTCACAAAGTCTGCTTTCAACATGTTTAAACATTGCAAATGACAATTGGCCAAAATGATGTATATTACATTTGCCCTACAAAATTTTAGAATATAACTACTCTTAACATTTAATTAATTACAAAAATGTACATAACTTGTAAATTACCAAAAATATCATTTATTATTACACAAATAAAAACAACCTTTAAAAGTGGTTTGACCTGGAAACCAAAGTATTTCCAGCTCATCTACCATCAAGAACTTTTACCTGAAGGATTAAGAAGTCTTTTGACACAAATCACTGGCCCCTACTAGGCAGACTTCAGAAGAACAGGACCAATATGATTGACTATGAATAACAAAGAGGATATGTTACATTTACTTACTTACATGATTCAGCCAATAATGGCTGCTGGCTGCTGGCTGCATGCTGAAGGTACTGAGAATTTGGTAGCTGTTCCATCCATGACATCAGATCCCATGGCAGTCCTAGTTTGGATTTGAGGGCCTCTTTATATTATATCCTTTATGATATACACTATGAGAATCAAAGGGTAAAGACAAATCTACAGAGACTGGAGCTTAAAATATATTCTGTTGAAGCCAAAGGAACAAGGTAGACTTAACTCAGAAGGGAATGATGATTACTAGAAGATAACATAAAACAGCTACAGCGCACATCCTAACTTGCGTCAGAAGAAGGACACACGTTCAGGACTTTGACGAGATTCTAGCCCAAGACATTAAAACATTATATAGACTTTATCCGTGAACAGCTGTAAATATCTTTTGAGAATTTTTTAAGTGACCACCACCTCAATTTATCAAAACTGGTGAAAAGATAGATCTCACAAATATCAGAAATTATTAAGAGCAGTTTGTGACGTTAGATTCAAGCATACACAGAAAATAATGTATCCTTAAATCATCACTGGCTTACAACTAATATGGAGACAAATTGTTTTCATTATCTTCTTAAATAAAAGATTGATAAGTTCTCCCATTATGTTTCTGGAAAAAAAATAAGATTAAGAATGATAGGTTATTCTGGATTGAAGCTAGTAAAATGAGAAAACAAATATCTAGACTCATAATAGGCATATAGATAGTGATTGGATGGATAAGTGGATAGATGGATGGATGGATGAATATATAAAGCATAAATTAATTAGGCATGTCTTTATTTAACTGCTGGCAGGTCCAAGAAAGTTCTGCTATTTATATAGATGATAGATAGATGGATAGATAGATAGATAGATGATAGATCCACTGATAGATGATAGATTGATAAATGATAGATAGATAATGGATATATGATAGATAGATGATATATGGATAGATAGATGATCAGTAGAAGATATGCAGATAGATGATAGACTGATACTGATAGATGATGGCAGACAAAGTAGATAGATGACTGATAGATACATAGACTAAAGATAAATGAAAGACAGACAGATAGATAATCATAGGTTATAGACAGACAGATTTTGAGTACTCCAAACTCATACTAATTCTGCTCCCACATTTAATTGACCATTTCTTTGCTTTCCTGTACCCAAATACTGTTGATCACCCTTTATAGTCTTATCCTTTCATAAGAAAACAATGGTTTTGTTTAGCCTGCAGTATTCTATTTTCTGGGCCATGACTCTTCATTGGCCTATACCAACCACAATAATCTTAATCTATGTGGCCCAGGGGTTGGCCAATAAAACATGAAAAGAGAGATCTGTTGGGCATATTCACTACTAAAGAAGCTACTTGAGTGTAGGTACCTGATCTGGGAACTGTGACAGCCAGCATGAACCCATGAGGTCACAGACAGGAAGATGACCTGAGCAACACTTGGGGATAATAGAGCACAAAGAACAAAAGAAGAAGCTAGATCTTTTCAATTAAAAAAATAGCTGACATTATAGTCATCTAGATCTAGTAAATAGATAATAAAATTTCTTAAAATTTTTGTGAAAATATCTTAGCTGATAAACTTGTCAACACTAAAGAAATAAGAAACCAACCTAACTATTCTCAGTAGGACATAAAAGCTTAATGAAACTCTTATGAATTAAAAGGCTAAAATATGAATTAAAGGGCCTTCAGATGTATTAGGATATAAATAACACATGACTGAAGTATCACAAAAAAAAAAAAAAAACAGCAATCCTACCATGCTTTTTCTTGGTCCAACCATTACTTACACGGTAGTAAGCTTTCTTTGGCTCATGGAATTCCAATTCATGTAGAGAAGTCAAGTGTACATAGTAATTAAAATGAGAGGCATAAATGTATGGTTAATTTTCTTACTGTTGTGACAATTTAAGTGAGAATACAAACTGAATGGTTTATTTTGGCTCTGGGTTTAAGGGGATACAGTCAGTCTGTCAGGCATGGGATGCAAGAGCAAAAGTGGGTCTCACAATGCACCTGCAGCTGGGAAGCAGAGAGATCAGTGTTGGTGCCTCACTCAATATCTCCTTTCTGTTCAGTCTAGGACCCTGACCCGCGGGATGGTGCTGCCCATTTTCAGGCTGTCTTCCCTCTTCTGTTAAACTTCTCTTGAAGCATCCTCTCAGACATTGTCCAGGCTGTATCTCCTCGGTGATTCTAAATCGCCATCAAACTGACAACCAAGACTGAGCATCACAATAAGCAAAACATTATTTGAAGGAACGAGATGAATGGCCTTGGTCTGTGTAATAAAACACAGAAGCAACCACAATGCCTCATTCAAACATGAAGATCTCCAAAGCAATAGAGATGAGAGGGCAAGATGCTCTGTCCACTTTGTCATGAAGTTCCTCTGTCCAATACATACAAAGATGTATTCTCCACATTTAGAGTTCCATCACTCACCCAACCAACTCAACATCATAAAACAATCATTTATTTTGCTATTCCCTCCTCTCACCTCATCTCTACGGCTGATAACTTACAACTATTTGCAGCTGGTTTTTTAATAATTTATTTTTTTATTTCTTCAAGTTACATCTCAATCACAATCCCCTCCCTACTTCCCCCTCCAGTCCCAACCTTCCACCCTCCTCCCCCTCAACTCCTCATCCTCTTCCCTTCTTCTTCTTTTTTTTTTTTTTTTTTTAGTTTAAGGTATGTCTTTTTCCCCCCAACAGCTCTCCCTTTCAGTCCAAAAAATGGTTCTTTTTCTTATAACTATAAATACAATACAAAACAACAGAAATAAATAGGCCACAATTATAAGAGTTATATGGCTTAGCATACATTCCCAATGTCCAGTCCATATATATTTGGCCCCTGTCTTTAACATTCTAATATCTAACCATCTCCATGAGTTTAAAGTTCTATATCTAACTCAGCTTTCATACTAACTTGCCTCACAATTTTAAAAATATCTTCTTAGATCCAGAACACCCTGTTGATTCCTAAACAGCTCAAAATTTAACTATGAGACTCTAGCTATCTATTCTTCAACCATCTCAGAGACCTGAGAGGGATAAATATATCTGATTATATAGGAAGTGCAAGGCCTGCAGCTTCCAAAACTAAGAGATGACATACCAGTGGCTGCCTGGACAGTTCCCATTTTCTCTCCATACATTACAGCATCAATATTCAGCCATTTGGCCCCATTTCTCTGACAGACATTGATTGTAGAGCAGGAAATATGAAGGACTTACCTACCCTGTCTTGGCAGAGCTAGGCTGTCGACTTATCTGCTTCTAAGTTTTGTCCTTTTTGGACAGAAGTCAGTCTACAGTTGAAGCAAGGGGTTTTTCTTGCCAAGAGAACAGCTTACCACCAATTCAATCATCTCCCACTGGAGATTCTTCGATGCTCATCTTCTACTTGGAGTAGAATAGGGGGTGCTGTCAGGAGCTGACATGTCTCGATATCAAAAAAATCTTAAGTTAAGAAAACATCTTTGAATGCCATATTCTGCAGATCTCTTGAGGTTTTTGAAGATGCCGTATCTATCTCTTATATTTAGATAAGTAAATATTGCTTGTCTCTTAGCAACTTGATTTCTGAGTAACTTATAAAATAACTGTGATAGACTGTCATAGTAACTAACAAAATGACATGTTTGCATGACTATTAGTTTCCATTTCTTAATTATCCAAAACAGTTTATGACGGTTGGTAGCAAGAGGCCAAAACTTGACATTTCATTTTTAAGCATTACTAGGAACAATACCTTTAAGAAGCGTTACCCTTAATTTTGTATCAATATACAAAGATCAATACCAATGTGGCCAAATATAATCCTAATTTTGTATCAATATACAAAGATCAATACCGATGTAGCCCAATACAATCTTAATTTTACATCAATATACAAGGGTTATTTGCAGCTGTTTTAAGAGGGGTTCCCAAGTCTCTTCATATCTGATCTCACATCTTTGGCCACCATTATCTTTCATGTGGAACATTGTTAATAGCCTTCCTCCTGCCTTGGGGCCTCTATGAGAGTAGTTACAGCAATTCCAAAATGAATTCTCTTAGAAAACAGATTTTTTTTTCCATAGCTTGTCTTTAGAATAAAATTCAATATTCTTAACCTTCCATAAATTTGCCCCTGTCCACTCTTCATAGTATTCTGTTTATCCCAAAATATTTGAAAGTTCTTAAAAAATATATTAATCTATCCAGATTCATTGTCTATCTCCTCATCCTACATCTGCAAAGAGAATCTCAACCTTCCCTGTGGTCATCAATGTACTGACAAATACATAAAGTATTTGAAAAGTCCTAGGCCAAACAGGAGAACAAGGAAGGTACAGTCTGTAGAACAGACAACCACCCAATCCAAAATGTCTCTACATTGTCTTAGTTAGGGTTTCTATTGCTGCAACGAAACACCATAGAGCACGTTGAGGAGGGAAGGGTTTGTTTGGCTTTATACTTCCATGTTGCTATTCGTCACCAAAGGAAGTCAGAACAGGGACTCAAACAGGGCAGGAACCTGAAGGAAAGAGCTGATGCAGAGGCCATGGAGGAGTGCAGTTTACTGGGTTTCTTCACATAACTTGCTCAGCCTGCTTTCTTACAGAATGCAGAACTACCATGACCTCCAGTGGCCTGAGCCGTCCTCCATCAATCACTAATTAATAAATGCCCCCACAGGACTGCCCACAGCCTGATCTTATGGAGGCATTTTCTCAGTTCAGGTTCCTCTCTGATAACTCTAGCTTGTGTCGCGTTAACACACAAACCATCCATCCATACTTTAAGTAGATGCTTCATTCTAATGGAATCAGGAAGAAAGATAGAAATTGAAAGAACAGTCAACAAGACATAAGTGCAAGAAAGTGGGAAGGAAAAGACATCAAAAATAAAAAGTAATCTCAGAGTCTGAATAAGTTCACTGATCCCACTTTAGGGGTGATTATGGATTCTGACATGTGGGATGAGGAACCTGTTTAAGGTGCCCATCACCAAACACTTCATACCTTTCTTAATAATGACCTCATTGTATTGCTGTCCCTTCTATATACTTGTCTAGGGGAAAGCCTATGTCTTATTTGTCTGTAAGCCTATGCTTTCCCCAAAGGAATAGAAGTAGAGTGAAACTAACAATAAAACTAGAATTTCTCAGCCTTGGTCAGGAGTCTCCAAATATGTTCAAAATTTTTCCCAACTTGGGAGTCTCCCAGGGGTGCTCAACTGGTCCTCCAGGTCACCATATGCAGCCCATCATATTCCCTCTGCTATGATCCTGGCCCAGACCTGATGCAACACCTTCTATGTCTGGAAACGTCACTCACGATGCTGTGGACAGAAGCAATATTGTTAACTGAATCTACCACATAGATAGGCTCTAAAGCACTCAGAATCCACCCCTGGAGCCACTATGCACACCCCTGTCTGTGAATCAGCCCAGTTTCAACTTCTGTTGGCTACAGTGTAGTCAATTTGCTCTGGAATTTGCCAGTGAGATACAAACAAACAAGAATTCCTTGTTGCCTTAGGATTCACAGAAGGGAGGGCAGTGGTGGCGCACATCTTTAATCCCAGCACTCAGGACAGAGGCAGGTGGATCTCTGTGAGTTGGAGGCCAGCCTGGTCTACAGAGCTAGTTATAGAACAGCCAATGCTACACAGTGAAACCCTGTCTCAAGAAAAACAAACAAGCAAAAACAAAAACAAAAAAAAATGATTCACAGAGGTGGTATTTTTCTAACTTCATCACTGAAACCTTTGTTACATCATTCTTAGTCTTATTTGTGGATCCCTAACTTCAGAGTGAGAACTCAAATCTATGGAGGGCTAAATAAGAGAGCAAATAACTTTCATTCATCCTCCTGCCCTACTCTCCCCACCTTAGTACTGCCATTCTCACCTAAAGCTTCATTGCCCTTGACAATTTGCCTTTATAATCAAATCTTTCTAAAAGTGAGTGTGTTCAGGTACTTTCAGTCTGAAATTCCTTCCACGCTTTCCGTACCTAACTCACAGAAGTGCAGTTAGTAAATGTTTACTGGGTAAACAAGGACATATTTTCCAAAATTTAAGTATAAGGCAACTGCATTACTCTAAAAATAATAGTCACTATGCTCTTAAAAGGATGTTCAACATGATTATTCATGAAGGAAACACAAATCAAAACTGCAAAGAGAAAACAGGACATAGCAGGACACACTTGTAATGCTAACACTTGTGGGCTGAGACAAAAAGAGCAAAAATTTGAGGCCAGTCTAGGCTACTTAGGAAAACTCTGCAAAAAATTAAAACTTAGCAAAATGAGAAAGTGTTTATTTCACATTCACTTCCTAGTAAAAACATAGCATTTCCACTCCTAAAGAATTACATATGTACATTCATGCAAAACCTTATAGTACGCAAGTTCATAAAGGTACTGTTCACAAAGCTAAAATACTCATTATTTGATGAGGATAAACACAGTGAGATAAATCCATACAATAGCATAATATTCAGCCATGAAAGAAGCAAGGTATATTACGCTGGCTGAATAACTGAAACCTGTGAAACGACCCATGTTATATCATAAATGAACCTTTCAGTACCATTCTAGGAGCTGGAGAGATGGCTCAGAGATTAGAGGCACTCCTTGCTCTTCCTTTAGACCTGAGTTCAGTTTCCAGTGTCCACACTGGGCATCTCAGAACCACCTGTAACTCCCATTCCTGGGGATCTGATGCCCTCTTTTTGATTCCTCAGCATCTGCACACACATAGCACACATTTAGACAAATGCAGACACACAAAATTAGTTTAAAAAGATGTACTGGATCCTTAACCCTAAACCTCTGATAGTAATCAAATTTGGAGAAAGTCTTTCATATTGTCAATTAATGAGGTCATCAGAATGGGTCCTAGTCCAACAGGGACTGTGTCCAGAGAAGGATAAACTTGAACACAGAAAGAATGCTCTCGGAAGATGCGAATGAAGACCAGGACACAGCAGCTATCAACCAGGAAATGCCACATATTTTCCCTGCTCTTCTGCTGCTAGAATCTAGGAACAGGGTCTCCCCAACAGCACTCAGGAGGAAGCAATCTTGCTGACACTTTACTCTCTGACCTCTGACCTTCAGAACTGAGGAGTTAAAGTTCTGCCATTTAAGCCACCCAGCCTGGGGCCCTGTGTAGCCCGAAGCCCTAGTTACTGATACAGCCCTGAAAGGACCAGGTAGAGCAGTAACTCCACCCGTTTTCGTGGTCATTCCGACTTCCTTGTCCTAAAGGCTAAGTTTAAAGCACTATTAGAAGGTCAACCAATCAGGAGCTCTGGAGCACACAAGCACCTAGGATCTTTCTCCCTCTTAAGGAGAGCCTCACCCTCTAATCATCAGCACAAATTGAAAGGGATAAAATGTCACACCCTTCCCACCCTTGTACTTTCTTATGACACGCTACTTGTCTCCAGCAGAGTGACAGGAAACCACCCTCAAAATGCCAATTTTATGAAGTGAGCCATGATTTGGGGCAAGTGATCCCCAAGGGTTCAATAACAAATATGAACAGATGTTACTGGGAAGGAAATACAAGACTAGAAGAAGAGGGAATAATGTGACCACAGTCACATTTCATACCCAAGGCCCTGTCTCAGCTTAAGTCACCAGTACACCTGCTGCACAAACAGCATTTTGATATGATTTAATATACTCAACGATGAGTTCAAAAGTGCAGCGTTCACATAACTTCATTCTAAGGCCTGTAAATTAGAGTCATCTTCTAATGAGAGATAATAAGTCACATTTCCAAGTCTGGACTTATGAAGGCACAAGCTGAGCAAATGCTGCCTCAGAGATAACAGCCTGCCCTTGCTTTTCCCTCCTACTCAATACTTTAAGAAGACCAAATGTCTAGGATGGCAGTTACAGTCCTATCTGCAGAGCCAGCTACCTAGGATCTTCAGAGTTGGGAACACTTCTGTCAGTATCATTCCAACACTATTCTCCTGAAACTCAAAATTGACCTTAGTTTTCCAAAGACAAATCCAGATAAGTAAATTGAGAAAACTGAACCATATTCCTAGAGAGGAAAAAGTCCTACATCTAACCATATAAAAACTATTTCAGAGAAAGTAAATTTAGCCCAACAGCCCATTTATTAGTTTCCAACAGGATACTTGTTTTATGTGCTTTAGCAGTGCTCTGTCAATATTCCAAGTCTTCCTTAAGTGCCTACCGTGTATCTAGCAGAGCATGGAGTGCTGAATAAGGACATGAACCAGACAGTCACTGGCAAGGAGACAGGACAGTAGGCCAAGGGTCAGACTTGGAAGTCAGATCTAGCCAAATTCCATCTTGATTCTGTCATTTCTTATTGAGAAAATCATGGAGAAGTCATTTGACTTCTCTGAACATCAGCTTCCTCCTCTGCAAAACAGGGATGGTAACATCGTGTGCATCATAAAATCTCTAGTTACACAGGAAACCCTAGAAGATGATAGCCTGTGTTAGGAGTTTACAACCATCACCAGCTACAGGAGATCAGATGCCTTCTTCTGTCTGCAAGCACCTACAGACACACACACATACAACTTTTTAAAAATATAAGCAAACATTTTATGATTAATAATGGCTAGGGGACTCATTCCATTCTCAAAGCAAAATACTAAACATGCCATCCTTCTCCTTTGTGAAGATCAGCCAGAAGTTGAAGTAACACATTCTTGGCTCCACAAACCTATAAAAGATTTTTAAAGCCTATAAAATGCATGTGCATTGTATAAACTTACATATATTCTGAAATCTATAGAAGTATAGGTATTCCTGAGTCATGTGAAAATATAACTGAGGAATTTTCTCATCCTGAAAAACATAAACTCCTTTTACTGAGAAACCAAGAGCATTCCTACAAAGTCAAATGTTCTTCAAATCTCATTTGCTTTCCAAAGAAAGACTATAAATGGAGGCATTTATCACCAAGAACTAGAATCTGCTGGGTTTTGATCCAGAGGTACAATGAAGCTAGAAGATTTAAGGAAGTTCTTCATCCACTGAGTGGATATTTCAAACTTATCATAAAACAGGTTTCAAATAGAGTTAGATAGTTGAATGAAACTTATTTTTCTACATTTATCCTCTCAAAAATTAGACCTGTCTTATTAAAGATGAATAATAATAAACTGTTATAAAATTTAATAAATTCCTTTTTTGTTTTGTTGTTGTTTTTTGTTTGTTTGTTTTTTTCTTCAATACAGGGTTTCTCTGTGTAGCCTTGGCTGTCCTGGACTCTGTAGACCAGGCTGGCCTTGAACTCATATAGATCTGCCTGCCTCTACCTTCCGAGTGCTGGGATTAAAGGTGTGCGCCGCCACGCCCAACAATAAATTCTTCTTTTGTTCAAAAACTAAGCATTTAACCATGAAGGACATGATTAACCATATCTGGCAACAGGACAAAAAAGATCATAGTGTTTTTAAGGCCTGGTGGCAGATGTTTGTAATGACTACACTCAGCAGACACAGGTAGGAGAAAAGCCTAAGTTCAAGACCAGCCTGGTCTGTGTAGGAAGTTCCAGACCACCTTGCCTCAAAATAAACAAATAAATAAATAAATGTCTTCTAAGGAAGTACTGATATTCTGGCACATAATATCAATATGAACATCAGTATGAAGCTGTTTATCTGGGACTGTCACACTCTCACAGCCCTTTTAATGTTTAGTCCATAGAAATTCACAGCTGGGGCTGGAGTGGTGGCTCTGTCAGTGAAGTGCTTCCCCACGAGCCTAAGGGCCTGAGTTCAGACACTTAGCACCCATGTAAAAAGCTGCACACGGTACCATGTCTATAGTCTCAGCCCTGCGTAGTGGAAATGTTGGGCCATCCAGCAGAGCCCAATAGATGAGCTCCAGGTTCATGGAGAAAGCCTGTCTTTACACATGAGGCAAGCAAAGAAGACTCCTGATGTTGACCTCCACAAGCACACAAACACTTGCATATACAGAGACAGACACCCACACAAGCACATACATGCCACATATACACACACTAACATACACATATGAGAGACAGAGAAGAAACAAAGAGGAAAGCAAGCCACAGTGCCTCTAGAGGCTCTTGAAAACCTTGATGAGGTGGGCAGTGATTTTGCTGGAAGCAGTCCCTGTATAATCTGGCCACCATTCCAAGTGATTGCCAGCCTTCTGCTTGTTCTGCTTGGTGGCCATTTATGTGCTGAAAGAGCCCAACCTCCCCAGACTTCAGCCAGTATCTTCCTCCCATGAACTGCTAATGACTGTACTGGCTTGTCCCAGCTCCCTTCGGGACCAGCTCTGACAAGGGTGGGCTGTGACCCAGAAGAATAGATTCAGAAGGCCAACTGCCTGATGATTTAATCCACAAGCGACTGGCATGGATGATTCCTTAACACTTCCAGCTCTGATTCTAACAATTTACTAATCTTCCCAGGAGAGCCAGAGAGAGGGACATATGCTGTGTCTACCCAGAAAATATAACTGGTGGTAAATAATCAACCTCAGTCCAGACCTGTCAGCAGCAGCCTAGAGAGCTAGTCCAGACCTAAAATAAAAAGAAAGGCTTTCCCGTAGATTTGTGATAAATTGGGAAGAAGGGGGAGAAAAGGGGCTATATAAGCATCTTTATCTTAGTATAACTAACAACAGATTATCCCTCCCTTACCTCTGAGGTTTAAATAAAAGGGAAAGGGAGCCAAGGAAAGCAATTAAGAAGGCTTAATGAGGATTTGAGACGGTTTCGCTGCAAGCGATATTCCGGTTTGGAGAGAGTGGGGAGCAGGGAGAATGTTTCCATCTTATTTAGTCCATCTGAAACCAGACATGCCTGTAGAACTGAACACTGGTCATTTGTATTTGGATAATTCACCAATTGCCACTAAGAAATTACCCTAGGGAACGCTCTCTGAGAAGGATGTGGGGGAGGGAGAGCAAAGGGCAGGCTGTGTCCCCTCACCTTATTGTTCCAACCCTGTGCTTATTTGCATAGCCCCCTGAGTATGATGTCTTTTCTGCCACTTGGTAGATTGCCATCAAATTTCAAGTGACATGATGCACGGTAGATTTATGCACCGTGAAGCAGATACGGCAGGGGTTTGGTGTGTTTGTGTTTCATTTCCAGTTAACAATACACAGGGGGCTGTCACATTAACAAGGTTTATAATGATTGACTTGTTCGGCCGTATTGAGACCTTTACTTCAATAGAACAGAAGCCTCACCAAACAGGAAATTT
>CAJQZJ010036849.1:0-23499 GCA_907164525.1 Lophiomys imhausi | reverse complement strand
CTGTTCCCTCCCATCTCCCACCTCCCCTCAGACCCACCCTCCACCCTTGCAATCGGTCCCAGCATAAAAAATAATATCTCATTGTGGAAGCTGCAGTGTTTCTCAGTGTGTCCCACAATATTCCCTTTTGTCCACATATTCTGTTTGCAAATGTTCATTAAAATGACTCCTAGGTCTGGTATGAGGCCTCTGGTTTCTGCTACTTTGTCAATACGGGAACCTCGCTGGAACTCCTCTCAGATATGTCCTGTGTCATGGAAATCCTGTAGTTTTGGGTTGTGGAACTGGCCTCTTCTTGTACTCCAGCAGTTTATCCATGGGGTAGATGTTGGGATGGGCCAACTCAAAGTCCTGGTTCTGGACCTGCAACCCTCCCTTGCATGACCAGTTCTCCTATGGAAAGGTGCAGGGCCTCCTCTCCTGAGTGCTGCAGCATGTGAAGGGCAGCAATATCTCTCCTGCTCTTGTGGCCCCATCTGGGCCAGATCTCACCCTAGGGCTGGGTCTCCACAACCCCCACATCCAGGGCCAGGCAGAGTTCTTCTAGTTTCTGGCTTGTTTCCTGTCCAGGGAGCCAACCTGGTGCTTGCCTGGTAGTCATCACAGGCTACCCCATGGTGCCAATGTTGTGTTGGTCTCCAGCTTGCTTTTTTTTCCAGGAATGTTAGGCTACTATTCACTCAGATGTTCATAGGTCAGAACATCGAATGTAGACACAGCCTCTGTCCTCTCTGCCACCTACTGATGCACATGTGACATAGCAGCCACATCTGTAATGCCTCTAGGGACAGGAGATAAAAGCTATTTTCAATAGAAAAATACCCCCCTCCTTGGATAGCAATGTTTAAACTATGTAGTTAATCTCCTTGAAATTAAAAAAAAAAAATAAGGAGGAGGAGGAGGAGGAGAAAAGAAAGAAATAAAGAAACAACTCTTGACTGCAGAAATCTATTGAGGTTGCAATGGTAATTCCTCACTGGAACATGACTTGTTCCTATCCCAACTCAGCTCCTCCTTTCCCTCAGCCACTCTCTGGTCCCAATATTTAGAACAGGTTCTCTAGTCTGTTATTTTAGAATATGGGCTTCCCTTTCACGGACCTTATTCCACTCTTCAGAATTTGAGATTTAAAGTAGTACTATGTTATCTAGTTTTGAGGTGTTATCGACAGAGACAGTTGAAAAATTAAGAATACTCATCTGTTTTAATATAGTTTTTATAAAAAGATAATAAAAAGAAGGAAAAAATAAAGATTCCCTATAAAGGCTCACTAATATAATTCTCGGCTGAAGTTCTGAAGCAAGAGTGATTAGTTGGAGTTGTTTTGTTTTGCCCATGTGTATGCAGGTATGTACAGGTGTGTGTATGCATATGATACTTTTTTGTTGGTGGTGGTGGTGTCGTTGTTGTTGTTTTTGTTTTTTGAGACAGGGTTTCTCTGTGTAATAGCCCTGGCTATCCTGGACTTGCTTTGTAGACCAGGCTGGCCTCGAACTCGAGCACACAGAGATCCTCCTGCCTCTGCCTCCTAAGTGCTGGGATTAAAGGCATGCACCACCATGCCCGGCTGTGTGTATGCATATGAAAAAAGAAAGTCTCGTGTCTTCCTCAATAACTCTTCATTTAGTTTCTGAAACAAGATCTCTCACTGAACCTGCAGCTCCAGTTCACCAAATTGGCTAGCCAACAAGTTCTAGGAATCCACCTGCCTCCATTTCCTCAGTGCTGAGATTACAGGCATATACCACTGTATTCAGCTTCTATGTGTGAGACAGGAACTGAAGCCAGGACCTCAAGCTTCAGCAGGAATAGTTCTCTAATTAAGTCATCTCCCCAGCCCTGATTTTTTTTTAACACACAGTTTGAGGCCAGAGCAGAAGGCAATGTTCTAAGGGTCAGTTCCCAGGGTCATTTCAAATCCTTAATCTTATAGCAAGTGTTAAAAGAGAACTAAGATGTTGAGAAGGCTCTCCATTTGGACTGGTGATTAACAAAACCCCCACTGCTTTCCCCAGCAAAGATGAACTGCCAAAAGAACTCACATGTGGTGGGATTAGTAATAGCATTTACCAGCATAGGGATCTTGGAATAGCAAAAGCCTGGACTTTCAGGTGGAAGATTTACTCCCCGATGTGTTGTTCCCTGGAGAGCCTGCCAGGAACTATGGCAATGACACTGTCAAAAAGAACTACAGATATTCATGACAGATCATGTGATCTCCTGACCTCCTGCTACTCCTTTACCCCTCTGCAAGGAAAGCTTTGTAGGGACACATTGCCCAAAGGCACGATTTGGAACTGCGTGAAAACTTCTGCCGAAAATCACGCTGCCAATTCATTACGACAGGTGAAGAGATTTAAGTCAAGATTCATGTGGTCACAGGTCACTCCTCCTGAACCACCCGCCTTCCTCCTCATCTGGCAGAGCTGCATCACCATCTAAGTGGGAGGCTTCACCATCTTGCACCAACTTGTTGTGGGTTCGGGTTCAGATTCTCCCTGGTACCTGGAGCATCTAGGTGGGAGTTGTCTTCCCTCAGAGTCCAGGGGCATCAGTCTGGACAGAGCACTGGAGTGATACCCTTGGAGGCCCAAAGCATCTTAATGGTGAGCCTAGGAAGCTTTATAATTGGTCTCTAAGACTGCAGAGGCAATTCTTATTTGATATAAGGGCTACACCATCTTAATGGTCAAAACAGATTAAATTTATAAACTGCCTTAAGGTATGGCAAACGAGATTCAGAGACTTTAAGGCTGAAAGATTTGATGAAAGCCATCCATAAATAAAGATCCACACCCAGAGGAAAATATCCTTTTGAGAAACCTTGGGTTAATGTTAAATGTTTGTATTATAGGTATTAGGGTGTTGTAGATTAGGTCTTAGAGTTAGGGTTTGGGCTTTAGGATTTAGGAACTTTATAGACAAATATTGGGTATTTGTTAAGTATTAATAAATATATGGTTAATAAATAAAAATTTACTGTTACACTCACACTTGTTATAAGAATGTCCTCCATGGGGCTCAGAATGTCATAATGAGATACACTGATCTTTCACAAAGTTCACACCAGAAAAATGACCTTATGTGCAGTTTAAGGTTTGTGCCACAAGCCTCCTGCCACGCATCTTGCCTGGGAAGTGCATAAAACCCTTGTCGTCATTATACGTAGTCTAAATGATAAACTACAGTCCCTACGAGCCAAAGCACACAATTGAGATGTGGTGATGCAGAGCTTCAAACCTATCAGCAACACCACAAGCTACTTAACCAAAACAGCTATCAACTCCTCCACACACACACACAGGGGTGGCCCAGCAGGAAAAAAGAAGGGACTTTTCTGAAGATCGGCTCCCAAGCCTAAACAGACAACAATTTTCCAGCCACGATCACTCACAAACAACATCAGCACCAACCATGCAATGAAAATGCCTTGGGCTGTTAGTAGTGAACAAACAAGGGATTGTGCTGTTCTGCAGCCTCCAGGGAGCTCAGGCCTTGTGCCTGCTTCTCCACCAGAAGTTCTGATCCCAGTAGGTTTCCAGGCAGAAAAGGGTGAAACCCGGGTCAGGATATCCCAGAGAAGCGGGAGAAAGGATTTTCTCCAACGCCCAAGTGTTACAACTCTTTAAATAAGTAACCAGGAAAGTTAAGGTATCCCTAACTCGCTCATGAGTGTGGCAAAAGGTTATCAGCTCTTTTAGCAAAACTGCCAGTGCAGGGCCAGGCAGTTTCAAGGAGCTCGGGAGCCCCTGGACCAAGCCAAGCAGCTTCAGGAGTCCATCTTGGTTGGGAGAGTTTGGTGGCTGTTTCGGGGACATCCACCAACTGGCTGCTGCCGTAAATGAGCACTACAGGAAGTGGCTTCAGAGGACACCACTGGGGTGACTGGCTGCAGTGATCTAGCCTCAGGGGCAGCAAGGCAAGAGCTCATACCCTGTGCAAACCCTACCAGGCAGGTGGAAGTGGTGAATTCTTCATAGAAGGAAGGGTGCTTCCTTCCTAAACCCAAAATAAATAGCCAAGCCTCAGATTACCATGGTGGAGGAATGGAGAAAGGGAGCTTATTTTGTGAATCAGAAGCATTATAAACCTTTGGGCAGTGGGAGGGGTTTTGGAGGTGAATATGTTTGATTCCCTGGGTATAGTCCTATCGTAAGAAAGGAAATGTACTACCTAATTATCCCATGGGCAGTGGGAGTGGGGGAAGAACTCCAGGTTTCTTATCAGGAAAGGGTTGGGCTACATGAACTCCTTAGAGGATCTGGAATTTCCCCCAATCAAGTAGAGGAAGGAACCCAGTTGAGAAAAGGGAGTCTGTCATTTAGCACTGAGCTCAGAGGCTTTCCAGTAATGCCAGACTTCAACTTTACCAGCAGAAATTCCCCACCGGATTGGTTTGTACTGCCCAGCCATTTGATTTGTGTAAGTGGAATTCTAATATTATCAAAGTGGAACTATACAAAGGCGATAACTCAGACAGCAGTGTGGGAGCCCAGAGGAGCCAGGGTGTCCCTAGGGCCTCATATCAAACCAACAGAGTAATAACCTAGTAAGGAGGTCCATGTTCACAGGACATCAACTCCAGTCTTCCAAAACTATGTGTTTGGCCCTAAGGGCAGAGCCAGCATGCTTCCCAACCCAAGAGTCATACCTCTAACTTCCCCCTTCAGATTCTCAAAACTTAGAACAACCACTAAAATCTCATGTACTCCTAAGCAAAAACTCAAGAGGACACTGTAAGAACCCTTCTAAAATCTGGAACCAAATGTCTATGACAGAAGTCATTAGCACTTTGTGTTACACTTATGCTTTTAAGAAACATTTACTGCATATAACTCCACCCACATTTAAATAACAAGTCTGCTCTGATTTGTGCTAAATCATAATGAGATTCAAATTTAAACCATGTGCTGAAGTATCAGACATGACTAGAGTCTTCTGATTCCAAACCCCCTTTGCCAGGCTAACTGAAAACATTATTTTAGTTGAATAATTATTTAAATGTGTACTCATAGGAAATATTATCAAATTATAGTAAATGAACAAATGCAATCAAATAAAACTATGTCTCCTCATAAGCACATAATGATCTGAGATGTTTGGCCCCAGGAAATGTGGTTAGAGTGAACATTCATCTCTGTCCTTTGACTCAGGTGTGCACAATAATCCAAGTTTTAATAAACTTAATTTCTATCTCAGTCTCTATTCTGCAGTTGGGTGGGGGGTGGTCCCCTCTCTAGAGTCATGTGGAGGTCATCTGTCTTTATAAATATGATATACCCACTATCCCATATTTACATGATATTTTCAGATCTAGAAGGTTCTTATTGCTTCTATGCTCTGTCACACTGGAGACATATCAAACTGGAGGTCCTGAACTGCAGAGAGACCATATCCTATGTAACATGCAGTATTTCTCTTTGGGATATTGATTCGATATAAGATACTGCCATAACCATCTTAAATGTGTCCTCACTTGCTGAGATTCTGGACCACAAGACTCACCTGGTATAATCTTATCTTCAGCCTAATAAAGCTTAATAGAGCCAGGATCTCACCAGGGACAAATTCTAACACTCTTAGAGATAACAAAGGCAGCACATGCTCAACTTCCCTAGATGAAATGGAACGGTACTTGCACATTCTTTTGTGTGTTTTCACTCTAAACTACTTACATTAGCTAACGCAGTATAAATGCTAGGGCTTCCAGGATGGTCTGGTGGGTAAAGGCACTTGCCACCAAGCCTCATGACCTGGGTTCCATCCAGGTCCAAGATGGTGGAAAGAGGGAACTGACCCCCAGAGTCTATCCTCTAGCCTTCACTGGCATATGCACACATGCATAAATACAGACACACACACTATAAGTAAATAAATGAATAAAGCAATATAATAAAAAATTTAAAAGACAGACCGAAGAAAAATTAAACAACTGTTTTTCTGTTGAGTTTTAAGGAAATAATGACAAGAATTCTGAAAATGTTTACTGCAAATACATTTGTTAATGTTTTCTGTCACTAGTTGAGGCAGTAGGTACAGGGTACCCAGATAAGAAAGGTCAATTGCATTTCCCCCGTTTCTTCCAAACCAATCTTATCCTTCCCACAAGCCTTTCTCCACCTCTTACTTCTGCAAACCTCCTCATCCTTTCATGAACTTTATTGATAAACATAATGACTTATCCTATGATGACTACTTTAATGTTCAAGGAAGCAATTCAAAAATCACAAAACAATCTGTGATTTAAAACATGAAAACAAACTAAATACACAGAGTGTTTCCTAATGTGCTCTGGTGTATCTCAGTAACCATGGTACTATTCTTAGAATCTGTTCACTGAGCACAAAGGAAGAAGGTTAAACTGTCAGAAGTAATTAGAAGGAAATATGAACTTTGGGTAACTACACAGCACAGTCTATTGACTTCCTTCTCCTCACCAATTAGTGTCACTCAATTAAGTCAGATGAATTTTCTCTTAATCCAGTGGATTCAAAACTCATTAAAACAACTGAATAACTTTCATTGAGATTTTTTTTCTTTTCTTCTATTTATATACAACCCATCAGCTTGGCTCACAGCCCTACTAAGAAACTCTTGGAAATCCCAAACAAACTACATTAAAGTTACTCTCTTGCTTCTGTTCATTCAGCTTAGATTTCTTTCTTTTATTTCTTTCTTTTTTTTTTGGCTTAAAGACAGTATCTCTGAGTGTCCATGAATATGCATTGGGAAGAGCTTTTAAGAGTAAGGATTTGGGGGGGAAGCTTCTAGGAATTTTTGAAATCACATATCTCTAATCCAAGGGGAAAAAAGAGTTAACAAACATGAAAAATTTACTAGGACTTAATGAATTGCAAAAATCAAACAACAGTGAGATACCTACTTACAAGCTACAAAGCTGCACACCTTTGATGCTATACGATTCCATTCACAAAACAAGAATGATGAAGGTTGAGTGATACTGAATTTATAAACCATGATATAGGATGAGTCAATTTTTGCACTAAAAACATCTGTTGAAAATGGTGATTGGTAACTCACCATGTAGAGTCCAGATTTTACAAGGTTTAATAGAGCTTCTACAATTCAGTCTCCTCCTCTGGCAGAAATATCCCAAAAAGTCCAATTTCCAAGCTAGAATGCTGGTTTGTTCTTTCACACTGGAAATATACTCTCTGTTACCAGAAATATCTATTTCTTTTCTCTAAGAGCACATTTACTCTGCCATCAAGAAATTAGGAAACAAGTTGTTATATCAGAAGGTTGTATCAGAAGTTGTTATATCAGAAGGTTGTTGTATCAGAAGTTGCTTCACAAGATCAGTTCTCAAAAGGAAAGGAATGTGATCCTCTTGAGGAGCTTGGCAGACTGAAAACCATCTCAATCAGACAGCAACACTGAATGGGCTTCCACGTGATGACACAAACTGTGCTGTATCCTGAGGACAAAAAGTTGAACATCACAGAGTCTACCAACTCAGAGCTCAGAGTGGAACAAGCTGGAACAGACACAGATGTAGGCAACAATTATGATCTGTAAGCAGACAAACATCCACAGGTGCTGGGACAAGCGCCCAGCTTTGTTCTGGGGATCAAGGACAGACTGATCCAGGTGTGGTGGCACATGCCTGTGGCCAACCCTCAGAAGGGGGAAACAGAAGAATCAAAGATGGTTGGTTTGAGGACAGCCTGTGCTATACCAAAGGACGCTGTCCCAGGAAAAGAGAAAAAAGTGGGGAAAGAAGAAGCCTCATCAAGTCAAAGGTATTTGGATGAGTTCAGTATAAAAAGATGAGAAGCACAAGCAATGGAAGGAAGGAGTTCCAGGCAGTTCCAATTGAGGTACACAAACACACACACACACACACACACACACACCAAAAAAAAAAAAAAACCTGAACAATGAAGAGATGCAAATATCATTCCCAAACTTGTTGAGATAACAGGAACAACAACAAAATAGTCATGATTCCTGAGGCAAATTAGTCATCCAAATGTCAACTTCTTGCCTTTCCCAAGCTCAGAATAAATAAAGCATAATCAGGAGAAGACTGAAGTTTTGTGAAGCATCTACATTCACAGAGCTCTTTTCACATTTTAAAAAGAAAAGAGAAAAGAAGAAGAAGAAGAAGAAGAAGAAGAAGAAGAAGAAGAAGAAGAAGAAGAAGAAGAAGAAGAAGAAGAAGAAGAAGAAGAAGAAGAAGAAGAAGAAGAAGAAGAAGAAGAAGAAGAAGAAAAGGACAAATGTCTTAAGAAGAGCCAATGCCTGTGAATGACTATTAGCTAAAACTTTCCTGGCTGCCATCACCATGACTCTAGTAAAATATAACAGGATGTTGACTGTAGAGACTCCTCATTCAGTGTTCTGTATATAATAAGTATTCTATAAAAAATTCTTTAATGTATAAGTGAGTATAGAAAAATAAGCATGGAAAAATAATGAACCATTATTCTCACTGTTGCTTTTGTTCAAATACCTAGATACCTGCTTCCTAACTGTATTTCCTTTTGATTGTAAAAGTGTAATTTGGGACTGCTGCTCAAAATTCATTACATTTAGAGGAAAAGGAGTTACCACTTATCAAATAATGTTAAGAGTGATAAGTTGGTATTTCTACAACAACTGTACAATGTGGAGTTGAACTGTCAGTCATCATAGTCCTTCCAGGGAAATTATTAGTGGGTCAAGGAAAACAGGATCTAAGGAATATTTGAATGTTCTCCAAGAATAAGGTAACAGCCCTAAGTTTTATGCAGTGGACAAGTTTGGGATTATGATGAGCTTTACTTTTTCAAAACTACACTATTCAGGTGTCTTGAATACAAATCCTTAAATCTTAGCCTTTAATAAGGTCCCAAACCACTGCCTATGGTGGCGATAGATGGAAAGGGAATGAGGAAGGCACATGCAGACAAACACTTCAGCCTGATGAAGCCCAGAGAAAACGCAGAAATCATGTTGGGGGAATGAGAGTAACTATTTTCAAATTCAACCTCTGATCAACTCACTTTCCTGCATCCATCTCCTTGTAAATGAACCTGGTTGTACAATCCCCAACTATGAAGATGCAGAAGACATTCGTTATATTCTTTCTCGGCCCCAGGGCCCTTTCCCAGTTAGCTTACCAATTCCAGTGCTGTCCATTGGCCTACTCTGCCTCTGAGAACAAACCCAAAACCACGTCAGTCTTCTATAAGCGCCAATTTCAATTTGCAAAACCCCAGTGTTGCCCTCTAAGTAGAAATACTCCAGGTGAGGTTCTGGAGGCAAGTCATGTCGAAATTGAACAATGCCTCTAACTGAATTCTTGGACTGATTTCTCATCCTGTTTGCCCCCTCTACTTCCCTACATTTCTGAATTAAGGGGAAGACACAGAAACAAAGCACGGCAGGAATCCATTACAGAGGCCCAAATTCACTATCCACTCGATGAGACCATCAGTTATTGTCGCCTCATGTTTTTCCAGTGTAACTAGAACAGAGTTCTCCTCTTTAAGGCAAAGTACCCTTGTTCTTGGACTACAGAAGAATTTGTAAAACATGCCTCAAAGGCACACGGTCAGGTTCAGGAAAGCAAGACCAGTTACTAGTTCTGGTTATGATCTAGTTTTCCATCAACCTCTGGGGGGGGGGGAGTGTCTCAAGATATACACTTCCCACAGCTCCCAGTGCTAAAAATGAGGCTTACAGGAACAAATGCTTTTCACATCGTTAAAGCAAAGAAAAGCCGTATTAGCTACTTTTTTATTATTATTACTGTGAATAAATACCTGACAAAAAGCAACTTAAGGAAGAAAAGCCTTACTTTGGCTCATAGTTCAGGGATGTAGCTCACCATGGTGGGAAGGCATGGGAGTCCAGCTTGCTATTGTTGTAGGCCGGCAGGGAGCTATGAGTTCATCTCACTTTTCCCTTTCTCCATTTATTTCCATCTAGGACACCAGCCAGAGGGATGGTGCACACCCAAATGCCTGTCTCTGTAATGCCCCAGGTTTTTTTCCTAACCCAATCAAATTAATTGTGAAATTGACCACCACCGAAGCCTAGAGAGCCTTTTTTTTTGGGGGGGGGGGTAGCTTTATAACTGGCCCAGCAACATTAGCTACACAAATTTGCACACACACACACATACACACACACCTTGATAACAGTCCATATTTTTAGTAATTCTATGGTATCACTGGTCAAAGTATTATATAATTATCTCTTTACATGTTCATTTACCCTCACGTATTAGGAGATCACTGAGTGTGGTCTAGAGACACATCATTCATCTTTATAGCTCCATCACACATTGAAGGCAACATTTGTTGACCTAATAGGTGAAATTTTAAAATGTAAAGGCAGAGGCTGGGGACATAGCTCAGAGAAGTACTTCCTGCACAAGCATGGGGCCTGAGTTTTGATCCCTAAAACCCAGAGGGGAAAAAAGCTGAAGAAATTGGTACATGGTTATTTTCCCAACAGTGGAGATGGTAAGACAAGTAGATTCCCTGGTACTTGATGGCCACCCAGCCTAGCTTTATCAGTGAGCTCCAGGCCAAGAAAAAACTTTGTCTCAAAAAAGAATTAATGGGGCTGGAGAGGTGGCCCAGAGGTTAAGAGCACTGGCTGCTCTTCCAAAGGTCCTGAGTTCAATTCCCAGCAACCACATGGTGGCTCACAACCATCCACAATGTGATCTGATGTCCTGTTCTGGCTGCAAGTGTACATTCATATAGAGCACTTATGCATAAAATAAATAAATAAATCTTTTTTAAAAATGGATGAACGGCTTTAGAGGAGCAGTATCCAAGGCTGTACTCTTTCTTACACAGGCACACATAGACACAGCACCTACACCCACACATGTACACAAAGAAAAATAGACGTATCGGTTGGGATTACCTTATTAAAACTTTATTAATGTCATGAGTAAGATTAGTCTATATGTTCCTTTCATTTTAAGGCTTTGTGTTTATAGATGTAACTCTTTGATTATGTGATATTAAATACATACAGAGTTGTAAAGACTAGCCAGTGAACATCAAATGAACCACACATACTATGATTAGAAAGTGCTTCTTGCTTTCCTGTCTCACTCCCATCTTCATTCCACTATAAGTCAAGCCCTTCTTTGAATCTGCTGTCTGTAAAATAACTACTTTAGGAGAAAATGGCAGACACTTTTCAATAAAAATTATCATGGTCATGGCATCCTTATCTCAGAATGAACAGGTTTGCTGTTCTGTGCAGTCTGGAAAATGTTCTATAACATTCATGCTTTCAGTACTGAATGAGTTTATTAAACATGTAGCAAGCAAAAGTAAAAAAATAAATAAGTATCAGATAGATTGCAAAACATCATCAAATTGGATAATGGAAATATCCTCAGGTAAGAGACAATTGAAGTAGTCCAATTAAGAAGGCAAACAAAAAGTAACACTACCAAATCATGGGCTTGCAAACACAGCAGAAACAAATGAGGAAACCAAGGCAAGTAGATCAACACTCCAATTGAGAGTACCAGGCAAAGCAGAGCATCTTTTTGGGTGAAACTTACAAGTCAAAGAAGAAATAACAGCAGAATCAGGGGTTTACAGGTATCCACACAGTGGCTGGAGGATCCCTGCTGAGACAGCCTTGTTGGAGTTTCTAGTTTGGGGAGAAACAGACTGGGTAGCAAAACAGAGCTTCTGGCTCTTTCCCACTGCAGGCATTTTCATATTATAGGATAAACACTTGTAACCTCAGTTGGAAACGATTTACCTTCTAGTTGTGCTCAAAGACACATTTTTAATACTCTTATTACTCTTGCTTTTTTTCTTTCTTCTTTGTTGAAGAGTTAAAGAGCCACAGAACCAGGATGGGGAGTTTTGGAGGAAACAAGGGAAGGCCTTCTCCTCACTCACAAAGTCTGCTTTCAACATGTTTAAACATTGCAAATGACAATTGGCCAAAATGATGTATATTACATTTGCCCTACAAAATTTTAGAATATAACTACTCTTAACATTTAATTAATTACAAAAATGTACATAACTTGTAAATGACCAAAAATATCATTTATTATTACACAAATAAAAACAACCTTTAAAAGTGGTTTGACCTGGAAACCAAAGTATTTCCAGCTCATCTACCATCAAGAACTTTTACCTGAAGGATTAAGAAGTCTTTTGACACAAATCCCTGGCCCCTACTAGGCAGAATTCAGAAGAACAGGACCAATATGATTGACTATGAATAACAAAGAGGATATGTTACATTTACTTACATGATTCAGCCAATAATGGCTGTTGGCTGCTGGCTGCATGCTGAAGGTACTGAGAATTTGGTAGCTGTTCCATCCATGACATCAGATCCCATGGCAGTCCTAGTTTGGATTTGAGGGCCTCTTTATATTATATCCTTTATGATATACACTATGAGAATCAAACGGTAAAGACAAATCTACAGAGACTGGAGCTTAAAATATATTCTGTTGAAGCCAAAGGAACAAGGTAGACTTAACTCAGAAGGGAATGATGATTACTAGAAGATAACATAAAACAGCTACAGCGCACATCCTAACTTGCGTCAGAAGAAGCCCAAGACAGTAAAACATTATCTAGACTTTATCTGTGAACAGCTGTAAATATCTTTTGAGAATTTTTTAAGTAACCACCACCTCAATTTATCAAAACTGGTGAAAAGATAGATCTCACAAATATCAGAAATTATTAAGAGCAGTTTGTGATGTTAGATTCAAGCATACACAGAAAATAATGTATCCTTAAATCATCACTGGCTTACTACTAATATGGAGACAAATTGTTTTCATTATCTTCTTAAATAAAAGATTGATAAGTTCTCCCATTATGTTTCTGGACAAAAAAAAAATAAGATTAAGAATGATAGGTTATTCTGGATTGAAGCTAGTAAAATGAGAAAACAAATATCTAGACTCATAATAGGCATATAGATAGTGATTGGATGGATAAGTGGATAGATGGATGGATGGATGAATATATAAAGCATAAATTAATTAGGCATGTCTTTATTTAACTGCTGGCAGGTCCAAGAAAGTTCTGCTATTTATATAGATGATAGATAGATGGATAGATAGATAGATAGATGATAGATCCACTGATAGATGATAGATTGATAAATGATAGATAGATAATGGATATATGATAGATAGTTGATATATGGATAGATAGATGATCAGTAGAAGATATGCAGATAGATGATAGACTGATACTGATAGATGATGGTAGACAAAGTAGATAGATAGATGACTGATAGATACATAGACTAAAGATAAATGAAAGACAGACAGATAGATAATCATAGGTTATAGACAGACAGATTTAGACTACTCCAAACTCATACTAATTCTGCTCCCACATTTAATTGACCATTTCTTTGCTTTCCTGTACCCAAATACTGTTGATCACCCTTTATAGTCTTATCCTTTCATAAGAAAACAATGGTTTTGTTTAGCCTGCAGTATTCTATTTTCTGGGCCATGACTCTTCATTGGCCTGTACCAACCACAATAATCTTAATCTTTGTGGCCCAGGGGTTGGCCAATAAAACATGAAAAGAGAGATCTGTTGGGCATATGCACTACTAAAGAAGCTACTTGAGTGTGGGTACCTGATCTGGGAACTGTGGCAGCCAGCATGAACCCATGAGGTCACAGACAGGAAGATGACCTGAGCAACACTTGGGGATAATAGAACACAAAGAAAAAAAGAAGAAGCTAGATCTTTTCAATTAAAAAAAATAGCTGACATTATAGTCATCTAGACCTAGTAAGTAGATAATAAAATGTCTTAAAATTTTTGTGAAAATATCTTAGCTGATAAACTTGTCAACACTAAAGAAATAAGAAACCAACCTAACTATTCTCAGTAGGACATAAAAGCTTAATGAAACTCTTACGAATTAAAAGGCTAAAATATGAATTAAAGGGCCTTCAGATGTATTAGTATATAAATAACACATGACTGAGTTATCACAAAAAAAAAAAAACAGCAATCCTACCATGCTTTTTCTTGGTCCAACCATTACTTACACAGTAGTAAGCTTTCTTTGGCTCATGGAATTCCATTTCATGTAGAGAAGTCAAGTGTACATAGTAATTAAAATGAGAGGCATAAATGTATGGTTAATTTTCTTACTGTTGTGACAATTTAAGTGAGAATACAAACTGAATGGTTTATTTTGGCTCTGGGTTTAAGGGGATACAGTCAGTCTGTCAGGCATGGGATGCAGGAGCAAAAGTGGGTGTCACAATGCACCTGCATCTGGGAAGCAGAGAGATCAGTGTCGGTGCCTCACTCAATATCTCCTTTCTGTTCAGTCTGGGACCCTGACCCGCGGGATGGTGCTGCCCATTTTCAGGCTGTCTTCCCTCTTCTGTTAAACTTCTCTGGAAGCATCCTCTCAGACATTGCCCAGGCTGTATCTCCTTGGTGATTCTAAATCCCCATCAAACTGACACCCAAGACTGAGCATCACAATAAGCAAAACATTATTTGAAGGAACGACATGAATGGCCTTGGTCTGTGCAATAAAACACAGAAGCAACCACAATGCCTCATTCAAACATGAAGATCTCCAAAGCAATAGAGACGACAGGGCAAGATGTTCTGTCCACTTTGTCATGAAGTTCCTCCGTCCAATACATACAAAGATGTATTCTCCACCTTTAGAGTTCCATCACTCACCCAACCAACCCAACATCATAAAACAATCATTTATTTTGCTATTCCCTCCTCTCACCTCATCTCTACGGCTGATAACTTACAACTATTTGCAGCTGGTTTTTTAATAATTTATTTTTTTATTTCTTCAAGTTACATCTCAATCACAATCCCCTCCCTACTTCCCCCTCCAGTCCCAACCTTCCACCCTCCTCCCCCTCAACACCTCATCCTCTTCCCTTCTTTTTTTTTTTTTTAGTTTAAGGTATGTCTTTTTCCCCCCAACAGCTCTCCCTTTCAGTCCAAAAAATGGTTCTTTTTCTTATAACTATAAATACAATACAAAACAACAGAAATAAATAGGCCACAATTATAAGAGTTATATGGCTTAGCATACATTCCCAATGTCCAGTCCATATATATTTGGCCCCTGTCTTTAACATTCTAATATCTAACCATCTCCATGAGTTTAAAGTTCTATATCTAACTCAGCTTTCATACTAACTTGCCTCACAATTTTAAAAATATCTTCTTAGATCCAGAACACCCTGTTGATTCCTAAACAGCTCAAAATTTAACTATGAGACTCTAGCTATCTATTCTTCAACCATCTCAGAGACCTGAGAGGGATAAATATATCTGATTATATAGGAAGTGCAAGGCCTGCAGCTTCCAAAACTAAGAGATGACATACCAGTGGCTGCCTGGACAGTTCCCATTTTCTCTCCATACATTACAGCATCAATATTCAGCCATTTGGCCCCATTTCTCTGACAGACATTGATTGTAGAGCAGGAAATATGAAGGACTTACCTACCCTGTCTTGGCAGAGCTAGGCTGTCGACTTATCTGCTTCTAAGTTTTGTCCTTTTTGGACAGAAGTCAGTCTACAGTTGAAGCAAGGGGTTTTTCTTGCCAAGAGAACAGCTTACCACCAATTCAATCATCTCCCACTGGAGATTCTTCGATGCTCATCTTCTACTTGGAGTAGAATAGGGGGTGCTGTCAGGAGCTGACATGTCTCGATATCAAAAAATCTTAAGTTAAGAAAACATCTTTGAATGCCATATTCTGCAGATCTCTTGAGGTTTTTGAAGATGCCGTATCTATCTCTTATATTTAGATAAGCAAATATTGCTTGTCTCTTAGCAACTTGATTTCTGAGTAGCTTATAAAATAACTGTGATAGACTGTCATAATAACTAACAAAATGACATGTTTGCATGACTATTAGTTTCCATTTCTTAATTATCCTAAACAGTTTATGACGGTTGGTAGCAAGAGGCCAAAACTTGACATTTCATTTCTAAGCATTACTAGGAACAATACCTTTAAGAAGCGTTACCCTTAATTTTGTATCAATATACAAAGATCAATACCAATGTGGCCAAATATAATCCTAATTTTGTATCAATATACAAAGATCAATACCGATGTAGCCCAATACAATCTTAATTTTACATCAATATACAAGGGTTATTTGCAGCTGTTTTAAGAGGGGTTCCCAAGTCTCTTCATATCTGATCTCACATCTTTGGCCACCATTATCTTTCATGTGGAACATTGTTAATAGCCTTCCTTCTGCCTTGGGGCCTCTATGAGAGTAGTTACAGCAATTCCAAAATGAATTCTCTTAGAAAACAGATTTTTTTTCCATAGCTTGTCTTTAGAATAAAATTCAATATTCTTAACCTTCCATAAATTTGCCCCTGTCCACTCTTCATAGTATTCTGTTTATCCCAAAATATTTGAAAGTTCTTAAAAAATATATTAATCTATCCAGATTCATTGTCTATCTCCTCATCCTACATCTGCAAGGAGAATCTCAATATTCCCTGTGGTCATCAATGTACTGACAAATACATAAAGTATTTGCAAAGTCCTAGGCCAAACAGGAGAACAAGGAAGGTACAGTCTGTAGAACAGACAACCACCCAATCCAAAATGTCTCTACATTGTCTTAGTTAGGGTTTCTATTGCTGCAATGAAACACCATAGAGCAAGTTGAGGAGGGAAGGGTTTGTTTGGCTTTATACTTCATGTTGCTATTCATCACCAAAGGAAGTCAGAACAGGGACTCAAACAGAGCAGGAATCTGAAGGCAAGAGCTGATGCAGAGGCCATGGAGGAGTGCTGTTTACTGGGTTTCTTCACATAACTTGCTCAGCCTGCTTTCTTACAGAATGCAGAACTACCATGACCTCCAGTGGCCTGAGCCCTCCTCCATCAATCACTAATTGATAAATGCCCCCACAGGACTGCCCACAGCCTGATCTTATGGAGGCATTTTCTCAGTTCAGGTTCCTCTCTGATAACTCTAGCTTGTGTCGCGTTAACACATAAAGCCATCCATCCATACTTTAAGTAGATGCTTCATTCTAATGGAATCAGGAAGAAAGATAGAAATTGAAAGAACAGTCAACAAGACATAAGTGCAAGAAAGTGGGAAGGAATAGACATCAAAAATAAAAAGTAATCTCAGAGTCTGAATAAGTTCATTGATCCCACTTTAGGGGTGATTATGGATTCTGACATGTGGGATGAGGAACCTGTTTAAGGTGCCCATCACCAAACACTTCATACCTTTCTTAATAATGACCTCATTGTATTGCTGTCCCTTCTATATACTCGTCTAGGGGAAAGCCTATGTCTTATTTGTCTGTAAGCTTATGCTATCCCCAAAGGAATAGAAGTAGAGTGAAACTAACAATAAAACTAGAATTTCTCAGCCTTGGTCAGGAGTCTCCAAATATGTTCAAAATTTTCCCAACTTGGGAGTCTCCCAGGGGTGCTCAACTGGTCCTCCAGGTCACCATGTGCAGCCCATCATATTCCCTCTGCTGTGATCCTGGCCCAGACCTGATGCAACACCTTCTATGTCTGGAAATGTCACTCACGATGCTGTGGACAGAAGCAATATTGTTAACTGAATCTACCACATAGATAGGCTCTAAAGCACTCAGAATCCACCCCTGGAGCCACTATGCACACCCCTGTCTGTGAATCAGCCCAGTTTCAACTTCTGTTGGCTACAGTGTAGTCAATTTGCTCTGGAATTTGCCAGTGAGATACAAACAAACAAGAATTCCTTGTTGCCTTAGGATTCACAGAGGGGAGGGCAGGGGCAGTGGTGACGCACACCTTTAATCCCAGCACTCAGGACAGAGGCAGGTGGATCTCTGTGAGTTGGAGGCCAGCCTGGTCTACAGAGCTAGTTATAGAACAGCCAATGCTACACAGTGAAACCCTGTCTCAAGAAAAACAAACAAGCAAAAACAAAAACAAAAAAAATGATTCACAGAGGTGGTATTTTTCTAACTTCATCACTGAAACCTTTGTTACATCATTCTTAGTCTTATTTGTGGATCCCTAACTTCAGAGTGAGAACTCAAATCTATGGAGGGCTAAATAAGAGAGCAAATAACTTTCATTCATCCTCCTGCCCTACTCTCCCCACCTTAGTACTGCCATTCTCACCTAAAGCTTCATTGCCCTTGACAATTTGCCTTTATAATCAAATCTTTCTAAAAGTGAGTGTGTTCAGGTACTTTCAGTCTGAAATTCCTTCCACGCTTTCCGTACCTAACTCACAGAAGTGCAGTTAGTAAATGTTTACTGGGTAAACAAGGACATATTTTCCAAAATTTAAGTATAAGGCAACTGCATTACTCTAAAAATAATAGTCACTATGCTCTTAAAAGGATGTTCAACATGATTATTCATGAAGGAAACACAAATCAAAACTGCAAAGAGAAAACAGGACATAGCAGGACACACTTGTAATGCTAACACTTGTGGGCTGAGACAAAAAGAGCAAAAATTTGAGGCCAGTCTAGGCTACTTAGGAAAACTCTGCAAAAAATTAAAACTTAGCAAAATGAGAAAGTGTTTATTTCACATTCACTTCCTAGTAAAAACATAGCATTTCCACTCCTAAAGAATTACATATGTACATTCATGCAAAACCTTATAGTACGCAAGTTCATAAAGGTACTGTTCACAAAGCTAAAATACTCATTATTTGATGAGGATAAACACAGTGAGATAAATCCATACAATAGCATAATATTCAGCCATGAAAGAAGCAAGGTATATTACGCTGGCTAAATAACTGAAACCTGTGAAACGACCCATGTTATATCATAAATGAACCTTTCAGTACCATTCTAGGAGCTGGAGAGATGGCTCAGAGATTAGAGGAACTCCTTGCTCTTCCTTTAGACCTGAGTTCAGTTTCCAGTGTCTACACTGGTCATCTCAGAACCACCTGTAACTCCCATTCCTGGGGATCTGATGCCCTCTTTTTGATTCCTCAGCATTTGCACACACATAGCACACATTTAGACAAATGCAGACACACAAAATTAGTTTAAAAAGATGTACTGGATCCTTAACCCTAAACCTCTGATAGTAATCAAATTTGGAGAAAGTATTGCATATGGTCAATTAATGAGGTCATCAGAATGGGTCCTAGTCCAACAGGGACTGTGTCCAGAGAAGGATAAACTTGAACACAGAAAGAATGCTCTTGGAAGATGCGAATGAAGACCAGGACACAGAAGCTATCAACCAGGAAATGCCTCATATTTTCCCTGCTCTTCTACTGCTAGAAGCTAGGAACAGGGTCTCCCCAACAGCACTCAGGAGGAAGCAATCTTGCTGACACTTTACTCTCTGACCTCTGACCTTCAGAACTGAGGAGTTAAACTTCTGCCATTTAAGCCACCCAGCCTCGGGCCCTGTGTAGCCCGAAGCCCTAGTTACTGATACAGCCCTGAAAGGACCAGGTAGAGCAGTAACTCCACCTGTTTTCATGGTCATTCCGACTTCCTTGTCCTAAAGGCTAAGTTTAAAGCACTATTAGAAGGTCAACCAATCAGGAGCTCTGGAGCACACAAGCACCTAGGATCTTTCTCCCTCTTAAGGAGAGCCTCACCCTCTAATCATCAGCACAAATTGAAAGGGATAAAATGTCACACCCTTCCCACCCTTGTACTTTCTTATGACACGCTACTTGTCTCCAGCAGAGTGACAGGAAACCACCCTCAAAATGCCAATTTTATGAAGTGAGCCATGATTTGGGGCAAGTGATCCCCAAGGGTTCAATAACAAATATGAACAGATGTTACTGGGAAGGAAATACAAGACTAGAAGAAGAGGGAATAATGTGACCACAGTCACATTTCATACCCAAGGCCCTGTCTCAGCTCAAGTCACCAGTACACCTGCTGCACAAACAGCATTTTGATATGATTTAATATACTCAACGATGAGTTCAAAAGTGCAGCGTGCACATAACTTCATTCTAAGGCTTGTAAATTAGAGTCATCTTCTAATGAGAGATAATAAGTCACATTTCCAAGTCTGGACTTATGAAGGCACAAGCTGAGCAAATGCTGCCTCAGAGATAACAGCCTGCCCTTGCTTTTCCCTCCTACTCAATACTTTAAGAAGACCAAATGTCTAGGATGGCAGTTACAATCCTATCTGCAGAGCCAGCTACCTAGGATCTTCAGAGTTGGGAACGCTTCTGTCAGTATCATTCCAACACTATTCTCCTGAAACTCAAAATTGACCTTAGTTTTCCAAAGACAAATCCAGATAAGTAAATTGAGAAAACTGAACCATATTCCTAGAGAGGAAAAAGTCCTACATCTAACCATATAAAAACTATTTCAGAGAAAGTAAATTTAGCCCAACAGCCCATTTATTAGTTTCCAACAGGATACTTGTTTTATGTGCTTTGGCAGTGCTCTGTCAATATTCCAAGTCTTCCTTAAGTGCCTACCGTGTATCTAGCAGAGCATGGTGTGCTGAGTAAGGACATGAACCAGACAGTCACTGGCAAGGAGACAGGACAGTAGGCCAAGGGTCAGACTTGGAAGTCATATCTAGCCAAATTCCATCTTGATTCTGTCATTTCTTATTGAGAAAATCATGGAGAAGTCATTTGACTTCTCTGAACATCAGCTTCCTCATCTGCAAAACAGGGATGGTAACATCGTGTGGATCATAAAATCTCTAGTTACACAGGAAACCCTAGAAGATGATAGCTGTGTTAGGAGTTTACAACCATCACCAGCTACAGGAGATCAGATGCCTTCTTCTGTCTGCAAGCACCTACAGACACACACATACAACTTTTTAAAAATATAAGCAAACATTTTATGATTAATAATGGCTAGGGGACTCATTACATTCTCAAAGCAAAATACTAAACATGCCATCCTTCTCCTTTGTGAAGATCAGCCAGAAGTTGAAGTAACACATTCTTGGCTCCACAAACCTATAAAAGATTTTTAAAGCCTATAAAATGCATGTACATTGTATAAACTTACATATATTCTGAAATCTATAGAAGTATAGGTATTCCTGAGTCATGTGAAAATATAACTGAGGAATTTTCTCATCCTGAAAAACATAAACTCCTTTTACTGAGAAACCAAGAGCATTCCTACAAAGTCAAATGTTCTTCAAATCTCATTTGCTTTCCAAAGAAAGACTATAAATGGAAGCATTTATCACCAAGAACTAGAATCTGCTGGGTTTTGATCCAGAGGTACAATGAAGCTAGAAGATTTAAGGAAGTTCTTCATCCACTGTGTGGATATTTCAAACTTATCATAAAACAGGTTTCAAATAGAGTTAGATAGTTGAATGAAACTTATTTTTCTACATTTATCCTCTCAAAAATTAGACCTGTCTTATTAAAGATGAATAATAATAAACTGTTATAAAATTTAATAAATTCCTTTTTTGTTTTGTTGTTGTTGTTTGTTTGTTTGTTTGTTTGTTTTTGTCTTCAATACAGGGTTTCTCTGTGTAGCCTTGGCTGTCCTGGACTCTGTAGACCAGGCTGGCCTTGAACTCATAGATCTGCCTGCCTCTAACTTCCGAGTGCTGGGATTAAAGGTGTGCGCCACCACGCCCAACAATAAATTCTTCTTTTGCTCAAAAACTCGGCATTTAACCATGAAGGACATGATTAACCATATCTGGCAACAGGAAAAAAAAAGATCATAGTGTTTTTAAGGCCTGGTGGCAGATGTTTGTAATGACTACACTCAGCAGACACAGGTAGGAGAAAAGCCTAAGTTCAAGACCAGCCTGGTCTGTGTAGGAAGTTCCAGACCACCTTGCCTCAAAATAAATAAATAAATAAATAAATAAATAAATGTCTTCTAAGGAAGTACTGATATTCTGGCACATAATATCAATATGAACAACAGTATGAAGCTGTTTATCTGGGACTGTCACACTCTCACAGCCCTTTTAATGTTCAGTCCATAGAAATTCACAGCTGGGGCTGGAGTGGTGGCTCTGTCAGTGAAGTGCTTCCCCACGAGCCTAAGGGCCTGAGTTCAGACACTTAGCACCCATGTAAAAAGCTGCACACGGTACCACGTCTATAGTCTCAGCCCTGCATAGTGGAAATGTTGGGCCATCCAGCACAGCCCAATAGATGAGCTCCAGGTTCATGGAGAAAGCCTGTCTTTACACACGAGACAAGCAAAGAAGACTCCTGATGTTGACCTCCACAAGCACACAAACACTTGCATATACAGAGACAGACACCCACACAAGCACATACATGCCACATATGCACACACTAACATACACATATGAGAGACAGAGAAGAAACAAAGAGGAAAGCAAGCCACAGTGCCTCTAGAGGCTCTTGAAAACCTTGATGAGGTGGGCAGTGATTTTGCTGGAAGCAGTCCCTGTATAATCTGGCCACCATTCCAAGTGATTGCCAGCCTTCTGCTTGTTCTGCTTGGTGTGGCCATTTATGTGCTGAAAGAGCCCAACCTCCCCAGACTTCAGCCAGTATCTTCCTCCCATGAACTGCTAATGACTGTACTGGCTTGTCCCAGCTCCCTTCGGGACCAGCTCTGACAAGGGTGGGCTGTGACCCAGAAGAATAGATTCAGAAGGACAACTGCCTGATGATTTAATCCACAAGCGACTGGCATGGATGATTCCTTAACACTTCCAGCTCTGATTCTAACAATTTACTAATCTTCCCAGGAGAGCCAGAGAGAGAGGGACATATGCTGTGTCTACCCAGAAAATATAACTGGTGGTAAATAATCAACCTCAGTCCAGACCTGTCAGCAGCAGCCTAGAGAGCTAGTCCAGACCTAAAATAAAAAGAAAGGCTTTCCCATAGATTTGTGATTAAATTTGGAAGAAGGGGGAGAAAATGGGCTATATAAGCATCTTTATCTTAGCATAACTAACAACAGATTATCCCTCCCTTACCTCTGAGGTTTAAATAAAAGGGAAAGGGAGCCAAGGAAAGCAATTAAGAAGGCTTAATGAGGATTTGAGGTTTCGCTGCAAGCGATATTCCGGCTTGGAGAGAGTGGGGAGCAGGGAGAATGTTTCCATCTTATTTAGTCCATCTGAAACCAGATATGCCTGTAGAACTGAACACTGGTCATTTGTATTTGGATAATTCACCAATTGCCACTAAGAAATTACCCTAGGGAATGCTCTCTGAGAAGGATGTGGGGGAGGGAGAGCAAAGGGCAGGCTGTGTCCCCTCACCTTATTGTTCCAACCCTGTGCTCATTTGCATAGCCCCCTGAGTATGAAGTCTTTTCTGTCACTTGGTAGATTGCCATCAAATTTCAAGTGACATGATGCACTGTAGATTTATGCACCATGAAGCAGATACGGCAGGGGTTTGGTGTGTTTGTGTTTCATTTCCAGTTAACAATACACAGGGGGCTGTCACACTAACAAGGTTTATAATGATTGACTTGTTCGGCCGTATCGAGACCTTTACTTCAATAGAACAGAAGCCTCACCAAACAGGAAATTT
>CAJQZJ010036848.1:116842-139029 GCA_907164525.1 Lophiomys imhausi | reverse complement strand
CTCTAAATTAGTTTGAGAAAGCTAATAATAATGTGTATTATTGAAATGGATTCATAATTTCTCCTTGATCAACCAGTAATAGTTTGAACAAAACTGACAGTAGTAATTCCTTGGGGCTATGACAATCAGCCAAACTTTTCATACACCAAGTGAAGTGCATTCAAATATACTAATATATTTCCCCCACTCTCCTAACAAGAATCATTATTACATCTGATATTTGTATAGTGTTTTACAGATCACAATGTGCTCCACATGAATCCTCATTTGAACCTAACTTAGATGTATTAGACCTGTCTTAAAAGTCAGGAAATTGAAGCTCATAGATAATTACTCTAGGATCATACAAATAAAGAGCAACTTCAGTTTAAATAGAAGTTTTTCTGACTAAAAATGCTTCTTATCTCAATCACATGAATTGCAAAAGCTGTTCTTAACATTAGATACCATTTAAAATATCAGTATGCTTGCATAAATTTAACCTGATTATTACCTTGGTTAACTCAGGTAGCTAATGCATTTTTATTTCTATAAAATTTCCTCATATTTTTATTGTTGTTTTTAATTTAAATTATTTTTTATTTATTTTTCAAAATTTGTTAATTCATTTCATCTGGATCATAGACCCCCTCCCTTTTCCCCTCCTGGTCCCATCCTCTTTCTCCTATCCCTTAGCTCCTTCTCCCCGGGTGAACGGAACCCCAAATATCAACCCCCCTCAGTTCATTGGTCACCTGAGGGTAAAGCGATTCCTCTTAGACTGGGACCTGACATAGCAGCCCAGCTAGAGTAAGGTATTCCACTTACAGGCAACAGTCCATGATAAAGATCCCCCTTATCCACTAGCTAAGGGATCTACACGAAGACCAAATTACCTATCCTCTATATATGCATAGGGGGGCCTAGGTATAGTCTACGTATGCTTTTTTTCCTTTTTTTTTTTTTTTTTTTGGTTACTGTCTCAGTCTCTGTTAGTCTCTAGGGGCCTAGATGGGTTGGTTCTGTTAACCTTCAAGTGTTGTTCTTGTCCCCTCTGGGTACCTCTATTCCTCCTCTTTCTCTTATACAGGACTGCCAGAGCTACAACTAATGTTTGGCTGTGTGTCTCAGCATCTGTTTTGATCCGCTGCTGGATGGAGTTTCTCATAACATAGTTATGTTAGGTTCCTGTTCCTTTGGATCTATGGGTTGTAGGATAGTTATCCTGTACTATATGGCTAACACCCAGTTATAAGTAGGTACATGCCATGTGCATCTTTCTGGGTCTGGGTTAGCTCACTCACCTAGATGAGCTTCTCTAGCTCTATCCATTAGGTTGCAAATTGCGTGATTTCCTTGTTTCTGACAGCAAAGCTGCTATGAGCATAGTGGAACAAATGTCCTTGTGATTTGAGGAAGAATCTTTTGGATATATACCCAGGAGTGGTATGGCTGAGTGATGAGATAGAATTATCCCCAATTTTCTGAGATATCGCCAAATTGATTTCAAAAGTGGTTGTACAAGTTTTCAATCTCACCAGCAATGGAGAAGTGTTCCCCTTTCTCCACATCATCACCAGCATGTGCTGTCACTTGAGTTTTTGATCTTAGCCATTCTAGCGGGTGTGAGATGCAATCTCAGAATCATTTTGAATTGCATTTCCCTGATGACTAAGGATGCTGAGCATTTCTTCAACTGTCTATTGGCCATTAAGAGATTCCTCTTTTGTGAATTCTTTGTTTAGATCTGTACCCCATTTTTGATTGGATTATTTGGTTTCTTAGTATTTAATTTCTTGAGTTCTTTATATATTTTGGGTATTAGCCCTCTGTCAGATGTAGGGTTGGTAAAGATATTTTCCCAATATTTATGCTGCCATTTTGTTCTTATGGCAGTGGCCATTGCCTTACAGAAGCTTCTCAGTTTCATAAGGTCCCATTTATTCATTGTTGGTCTTAGAGCCTGCTATTAGCGTTCTGTTCAGGAAGTTGTTACCCATGCCAATGAGTTCGAGGCTTTTCCCCACTTTCCCTTCTATTAGATTTACTGTGTCTGGTTTTATGTTGAAGTTTTTGATCCACTTGGACTTAAGTTTTGTGCAGGATGATAAGTATAGGTCTATTTAATTCTTCTACATGTTGACATCCAGTTAGACCAGCACCATTTGTTGAAGATGCTTTCCATTGTATGGTTTTGACTTCTTTGTCAAAAATTAAGTAACCATAAGTATGTGAGTTTATTTCTGAGTCTTTGATTAAATTCCATTGATCAACTGGTCTGTTTCTATGACAGTATCATGCAGTTTTTATTACTATTGTTCTGTAGCACAGCTTGAAATCAGAGATGGTGGTACCTCCAGATTTTTTTTTATTGTACAGGTTTGTTTTAGCTATTCTTGGTGTTTTGTGTTTCCATAAGAAACTGAAAACTGTTCTTTCAAGGACTGTAAAGAACTGTTTTGGAATTTTGATAGGAATTGCATTGAATCTGTATATTGCCCTCCATTGGACAGACATTTTTATTATGTGGATCCTACCTATCCATAAGCATGGGAGGTCTTTCCATCTTCTGATATCTTCTTCAATTTCTTTCTTTAGGAACTTGAAGTTCTTTCTAACAGATTTTTCACTTGCTTGGTTAGAGTTACCCTCAGGTATTTTATATTATTTGTAGCTATTTTGAGGAATGTTGTTTCCCTAATTTCTTTCTCAGCACATTTATCTTTTGTGTAAAGAAGAGCTACTAGTTATTTAGAATTAATTTTGTATCCAGCCACATTGCTGAAGGTGTTCATCAGCTGTAGGAGTTCTCTTGAAGAATTTTGGGAGTCACTCAAGTATACTATCATATCATCCCTGCAAAGAGAGATATTTTGACTTCTTCCATTCCAATTTGTATCCCCTTGATCTCCTTTAGTTGTCTTATTGCTCTAGCTAGAACTTCAAGTATTCTGTTCAGGAGATATGGTGAGAGTGGGCAGCCTTGCCTTGTCCCTGATTGTAATGGAAATGCTTTAAGTTTCTCTCCATTTAAATTGATGTTGGCTATTGGTTTGCTGTATATCACCTTTTGTATGTTTAGGTTTGGTCCTTGTATGCCTGATCTCTCCAAGACGTTTAACATGAAGGGGTGTTGGATATTGTTCAGTGTTTTTCTTTGGCATCTAATGAGATGATCATGTGGTTTTTCTTTGTTTGTTTACATAGCAGATTACATTTATAGATTTTCATATGTTTAACCTCCCCTGCATCCCTGGTATGAAGCCTACTTGATCATGGATTATGATACTTTTGATGTGTTCTTGAATTCAGTTTGCAGGTATTTTATTATTTTTGCATCGATGTTCATAAAGGGAAATTGGTCTGAAATTTTCTTTCTTTCTTGGGTCTTTGTGTGGTTTAGGCATCAGGGTGACTGTGGCCTCATAGAATGAGATTGGCAGTGTTCCTTCTGTTTCTATTTTTGTGGAAGAGTTTGAAGAATATTGGTATTAGCTCTTCTTTGAAGGTCTGGTAGAATTCTGTGCTGAATCCATTTGGCCCTGGGCTTTTTTTGGTTGGGAGACTTTTAATGACTGCTTCTATTTCCTTTGAGTTATAGGACTATTTAATTTGTTTACCTGATCTAGATTTAACCTTAGTAAATGGAATCTATCAAGAAAATTATCCATTTTGCTTAGGTTTTCCAAGTTTGTGGAGTACAGATTTTTGAAGTAAGACATAATGATTCTTTGGATTTCCTCAGTGTCTGTTGTTTTTTCCTCCTTATCATTTCTGATTTTGTTGATTTGGATGCTTTCTTTCTGCCTTTTAGTTAGTTTGGCTAAGGGTTTGTGTACTTTGTTGATTTTGTTAAAGAACCAGCTCTTGGTTTTGTCAGTTATTTGTATTATTCTCTGTGTTTCTGAGTAATTGATTTCAGTCCTGAGTTTGATGATTTCCTGCTATCTGCTCCTCTTGATAATGTTTGTCTCTTTTTTTTCTAGAGCTTTCAGTTCTCCTGTTAAGTTGCTAATATAAGCTGTTTCTAATTTCTTTTTCAAGGCACTTAGTGCTGAGAATGTTCCTCTTAGCACTGCTTTCATTGTTTCACATAAGTTTGGATATGTTGTGCCTTCATTTTCATTTAAATTTAGAATGCCTTTAATTTCCTTCTTTATTTGTTCCCTGACCCAGTGATCATTGAATAATGAGTTGTTCAGTTTCTATGAATGTTTAGGCTTTTTGTTATTTCTTTTGTTGTTGAAGTCCAGCATCAATCCATGGAGATACAATATGATACAAGAGGTTATTTCAAATCCTTGTGTCGATCAAGATTTGCTGTGTGACTGAGTATATGGTCAATTTTGTAGAAGCTTCCATGAGGTACTGAGAAAAAGGTATATTCTTTTGTGTTAGGTCTATTTGGTTCATGACCTTTGTTGGTTTCATTTCTGTCTGGATGACATGTCCATTGGTGTGATTGGGTGTTGAAATCTCCCACTATTAATGTGTGGAGATCAATATATGTTTTAAGCTTTAGTAATGTTTCTTTTACAAATGTGGTTGTTTTTGTATTTAGGGCATAGATGTTCAGGATTGAGATGTCATCTTGATGAATTTTTTCCTTTGATCAGTGTGTGTTATCCTTCCCTATCTTTTTTTTAATTAATTTTGGAAGAAAGTCTATTTTATTTAACATTAGAATGGTTACTCCAGGTTGTTTCTTGGGACCACTTGCTTGGAAAATCTTTTTCTAGCCCTTTACTCTGAGATAAAGTCCATCTTTGTTGGTGAAGTGTGTTTCTTTTGGGAAGGAGAATGATAGCTCTTGTTTCTGAATCCATTCTGCAAGCCTGTGTCTTTTTATTGGAAAATTGATACAATGATGTTGAGAAATGCTAATTACCATTGATTGTAATTTACTGTTATTTTGATGTAGGTGATAATAATGTGTTTCTCTTTATTTTGCTGAAGTGGTGTTATTTCTTTATTGTGTTTTCTTTTTTTGCATATATTTATTTATTGCTTCAGGTTACATCTCCAACATAGTATCCTCTTTCCGCCCCTCCCAGTCCCATCCTCCCACCCTCTATCCCCTATTCCTTCCATCCCACTCCTCTGGAATGGAATGTCCCTACATACCAGTCTTCCACCCCAGTTCAGCAGTCATATGACGGTCAAGAGCCTCCTCATACACTGGGGGCCTACAAGGCTGCACCACTAGGGCAAAGTGTCTCATTGATAGGAAACAAAGCCTATGTTCCTGTTCCTCTTGGTGCATAGGTTGTAGTATAGTTATCCTGTTCTATACAGCTAAAATCCAATTATAAGTGAATAGATGCCATGTGCATCCTTCTGAGTCTGGGTTAGCTCAGTCAGGATGAGCTTCTCTAGTTCCATCCATTTGGCTGCAAATTGCATGATTTCTTGTTTCTGATGGCTAAGTAGTATTCCATTGTGTAGATGTGCCACAGTTTTTTAATCCATTCTTCAGTTGAGGGACATCTGGGTTGTTTCCAGTTTCTAGCTTTACAAATAAGGCTGCTATAAATATAGATGAGGAAACTTCGTGTGATTTGGTGAGGAATCATTTGGATGTATACCCAGAAGTGGTCTTGAGGTAAAGCTATTTCAAGTTTTCTAAGATATCACCAGACTGACCTCCATAGTGGTTGTACAAGCCTGCAGTCCCACCAGCAATGGAGGAGTGTTCCCCTTTCTCCACAGCCTCACCAGCATGTGCTGTCATTTGAGTTTTTGATCTTAGCCATTCTGATAGGTGTGAGATAGAATCTCACAGTTGTCTTGAATTACATTTCTCTGATGATTAAGGGTGCTGAGCATTTCTTCAAGTGTCTCTCAGCCATTAGGGATTCCTCCTTTGTAAATTCTCTGTTTAACTCTATTCCCCATTTTGATTGGATTATTTGGTTCTTGGCATTTAATTTCTTGTGCTCTTTGTAAATTATGGATATTAGCCCTCTGTCCAATGTGGGGTTTGTTGCCATTTTGTTTGAATGACAGTGTCTTTTGCCTTATAGAAGCTTTTCAGGTTCATGAGGTCCCATTTATTGATTGTTGGTCTTAGATCCTGAGCTGTTGGTGTTCTGTTCAGGAAGTTGTCACTGTGCCAATGAGTTTGAGGGTTTTCCCCAGTTTCTTTTCTAGTAGATTTAGTGTGTCCAGCCTTATGTTAAGGTCTTTGATCCACTTGGACTTAGTTTTGTACAAGGTGATAAGTATGGGTGTAATTTCATTCTTTTACATGTGGACATCCAGTTGGACCAGCACAATTTGTTGAAGATGCTGTCTTTGTTCCATTGTATGGTTTTGGATTCTTTGTCAAAAATTAAGTGACCATAGAAGTGTGGGTTCATTTCTAGGTCTTCAATTTGATTCCATTGATCCACTGATCTGTTTCTGAACCAGTACCCTGCCGTTTTTATTACTAGTGCTCTGTAGTACAGCTTGAAATCTGGGATGGTGATATCTCCAGATGTTTTTTTATTGTGCAGGATTGTTTTAGCTATTCTGGGTTTTTTGTGTTTCCATATGAATATGAGAATTGCATTTTCCAGGTCTATAAAGTGCTGTATATTTATTTACATATATTTATTTATTACTTCAGGTTACATCTCCATCATAGTATCCTCTTTCCGCCCCTCCGAGTCCCATCCTCCCACCCTCTATCCCTTATTCCCTCCATCCCACTCCTCCGGAATGGAGTGTCCCTACATACCAGTCCTCTGCCCCAGTTCAGCAGTCATATGAGGGTCAAGAGCCTCCTCATACACTGTAGTCCTACAAGGCAGCACCACTAGGGCAAAGTGTCTCATTGATAGGAAACAAAGCCTATATTCCTGTTTGTGGACATAGCATTTAATTGTGGTAGCATATTGATGGGAATTGCATTGAATCTGTATATTGATTTTGGCAGAATGGCCATTTTTATTATGTTGATCCTACCTATCCATGAGCATGGGAGATCTTTCCATCTTCTGATGGCCTCTTCAATTTCTTTCTTCAAGGACTTGAAGTTCTTGCCATACAGGTCTTTCAATTGCTTGATTGGAGATACCCACAGGTATTTTATATTGTTTGTGGCTATTGTGAAGGGTGTTATTTCCCTAATTTCTTTCTCAGCACATTTATTTTTTGTGTGAAGAAGAGCTTTTGATTTTTTTAAATTAATTTTGTATCCAGCCACCTTGCTGAAGGTGTTTATCAGGTGTAAGAGTTCTCTGGTGGAATTTTTGGGGTCGCTTATGTATACTATCACATCATCTGCAAATAATGATAATTTGACTTCTTCGTTTCCAATTTGTATCCCCTTGATCTCCTTTAGCTGTCTTATTGCTCTAGCAAGAACTTCAAATACTATGTTGAAGAGATATGGCAACAGTGGGCATCCTTGTCTTGTCCTGAGTTTAGAGGAAATGTTTCATTTTTCTCTCTGTTCAATTTGATGTTGGCTACAGGCTTGCTGTATATTGCCTTTATTATTTCTAGGTATGGTCCTTGTATGCCTATTCTCTCAGGTATGAAGGAGTGTTGGATTTTGTCAAATGCTTTTTCAGCATCTAGCAAGATGATCATGTGGTTTTTTTCTTTCAGTTTGTTTATATGGTGAATTACGTTGACAGACTTTTGTATGTTAAACCATCCCTGCATTCCTGAGATGAAGCCTACTTGATCATGGTATATGATACTTTTGATGTGTTCTTGGACTTGGTTTGCTAGTATTTCATTAAGTATTTTTGCATCTATGTTCATGAGGGAGATTGATCAGATGTTCTCTTTCTTTGTTGGGTCTTTGTGTGGTTTAGGAATCAGGGTGACTGTGGCCTCATAAAATGAATTTGGCAGTGTTCCTTCTGATTCTATTTTGTGGAAGAGTTTGAAGAGGATTGGTGTTAGCTCTTCTTTGAAGGTCTGGTAGAATTCTGTGCTGAATCCACCTGTCCCTGGGCTTTTTTTGGTTGGGAGATTTTTAATGACTGCTTCTATTTCCTTAGGGGTTATAGGACTGTTTAATCTATTAGCCTGATCTTGATTTAACTGTGGTAGGTGGAATCTATCAAGAAAATTATCCATTTCTCTTAGGTTTTCAAATTTGGTGGAGTATAGATTTTTAAAGAAGGACCTAAATATTCTCTCGATTTCCTCAATGTCTGTTGTTATTTGTCCCTTTTTGTTTCTGATTTTGTTGACTTGTGTTTTTTCCCTCTGCCTTTTAGTTAATTTGGCTAAGAGTTTGTCTATTTTGTTGATTTTCTCAAAGAACCAACTCTTGGTTTCATTGATTCTTTGTATTGTTCTTTTTGTTTCTAAGTTGTTGATTTCAGTCCTAAGTTTGATGATTTCCTGCCTTCTGCTCCTCTTGAGAGTGTTCGCTTCCTTTTTTCACAGTTCTTCCAGTTCAGCTGATAATTTGTTAATATGAACTGTCATGATTTTCTTTTTGAAGCACTTAGTCCTATGAACTTTCCTCGTAGCACTGCTTTCATTGCATCCCATAGATTTGGGTATGTTGTGCCTTCATTTTCATTGGATTTTAAGAAGTCTTTGATTTCCTTATTTATTTCTTCCCTGACCCAGTAGTCATCCAGTAAAGTGTTGTTTAGTTTTCATGAGTGTGTAGGCTTTTTTTTATTTCTGTTGTTGTTGAAGTCCAGCTTTAATCCATGGTAGCCTAATAAGATACAAGGGTTTATTTCAATTTTCTTGCATCTGTTGAGGCATGATTTGTGTCCAACAATATGGTCGATTTTGGAGAAGGCTCTGTGTGGTGCTCAGAAGAAGGTGTATTCCTTTGTGTTTGGGTGAAATGCTCTATAGATATCTGTTAGCTACATTTGGTTCATGACCTCTGTTATATTCATTATTTCTTCTGTCTTGATGATATGTCCATTGTTATGAGTGGGGTGTTGAAGTCTCCCACTACTACTGTGTGGGGATGGATGTGTGGTTTAAGCTTTAGAAGATTTTCTTTTACAAATGTAGGTGCCCTTGTATTTGCAGCATAGATATTCAATACTGAGATGTCATCTTGATTAATATTTCCTTTAATGAGTATGTAGTGCCCTTCACTATCTTTTTTGATTTTGATTGACTTCAATTGAAAGTCAATTTTATTTGATATTAAGATGGCTACTCCAGCTTGCTTCCTAGGTTCATTTGCTTGGAAAACCTTTTCCCAGCCCTTTACTCTGAGGTAGCATCTATCTTTGTTAGTAAGATGTGTTTCTTGTATGCAGCAAAAGATGGGTCTTGTTTATGGATCCATTCTGTAAGCCTGTGTCTTTTTATTTGGGAGTTGACTCCATTGATGTTGATGGATAATAATGACCAAAGGTTGTTATTTCCTATTATTTTGGTGTAGGTGGTGGTCCTGTGTTTCTTTTAGTTTAGCTGCAGTGGAGTTTTTTGCTACCTTTGTTTGTTTTCTTGGGTATAGTTTTCTTCTTTGGGTTGGAATTTTCCTTTTAAAATCTTCTGTAGGGCTGGATTTGTGGGTAGATACTGTTTAAACTTGATTTTGTCAGGGAATATCTTGTTTTCTCCATCTATGTTGATAGAGAGTTTTGCTGGTATAGTAGTCTGGCTGGGCACCTATGTTCTCTAAGGGCTTGTAGGACATCTGCCCAGGCTCTTCTGGCTTTCAAAGTTTCTGAGGAGAAGTCTGATGGATCTGCCATTATATGTTACTTGACCTTTTTCTCTTACAGCTTTTAATATTCTTTCTTTGTTCTGTACATTTGGAGTTTCAATTATTATGTGGTGAGAGGAGTTTCTTTTCTGGTCTAATCTATTTGGTGCTCTGTATGCCTCTTGGAATTGGCATCTCTTTCTCTTAAGTTTTGGGAAGTTTTCTTCTATGATTTTGTTGAAGATGTTTCCTGGACCTTGGAGTTGGGAGTCTTCTCTTTCCTCTATGCCTATAATTCTTAGGTTCCATCTTTTCACTGAGTCCTTGTTTTCTTGGATATTATGGGTGAGAACTTTTTTAGATTTCTCATTTCCTTTGGTTGTTGTACTGATTTCTTCCATCGAATCTTCCATGCCTGAGTTCCTGTCTTCCATCTCTTGTATCCTATTTTTGATACTCGTGTTTGTAGTTCTTGTTCTCTTCCCATGAATCTCCACTTCCACTCTTATCTCTGTTTGTGGTTTCTTTATTGCTTCTACTTCCAAGTCTTGAAACATTTTATTCATTTTATATGTTTTCTGTTCTAATTTGCTTGTCTTTGTCTGAAAATTTTTCAAATCTTTTGAATCTTGACTTGTCTCTTTTCTGTTCATGTTGGGCTGCATTGGCTTGGAGGTCTCTAATGGTATTCTCCAATGCTTTTATTTGTAAAAATGAGGATTTTTTGTATTCTTTCAATATTTTAATTTCTTCCTGAAAGGACTCCATCATTTTCCTAAGTATAGTTTTGTCATCATTTTCATGTGTTTCAGCTGTGGTGGGATGTTCAGGGCTTGTTGTGTTCACCTCGCTGAATTTCACTGGAGTCATATTTCCCTGATTTTTGACAGTTTTGTTCTTTCACTGATCTTTAGCCATCTGGCTACCCTAAAATAGTTGTTCCTGATGTCTTCTGGACAATTTCAGTGGCACTGCCAGTCCTCTTTAGGATGTTGTGGTTACCATGTGAATGTTGGGTGCTCAGGTAGGTGGGAGGTATGAAAACTGCAAATTAATTTATTAATTAGTTGTTAGTAAGTATAAACTGTAATATTAGGCTGGTGGAGTAGCCAGCAGCTTGGCAGAGGAGCAGGCGGCCTGGCCCGAGTGCCTTAACTGGTTGTCTAACTTATCCTGGAGAAAGAGCCCCGAGACCAAGGGTGGCCTACACCACCTGTAACCTAAACTCTGTTAATTAATGTAAGTTGTTATATTAGGCTTGAAGAATTACCAGCGGCTTGGCGGGAGATTCGCCTGGGCTTAAGGGGAGTCTGAGAGTCTGGGAGTCCAACGACCCGGGACTGTTTGGACTGAGGGCCTATAAGCCGCCACACTCTTTTCCCCAATAATTAAACACACCAAGACCTTTAATGTTTTAACTCTTAGCCCTTATCTGGGCAGACTCCCAATTAACTACTCTAAGTTAACCTGGATCAGATCACCTAATTCCAAACCACCATGTGCCTGCGAGTACCTTCCAGCAATTCTCCAGTCGTCTGTCTCCTTCTGTGTCTCCCAGCAGAAAGACAAAGAGTGTCTGTGTGTGCCCAGAGTTCCTGTGCTGATCTGAGGAAGTCCCACCTTCCTGTACTCTTTCTGCCCAGCTAATTGGCCATAAGCAACTTTTATTAACCAATCAAGAGAATGTCTCAGAAGGGGCGGTAACCAGATCTCAGCATTGAATTCAATGTATCAGAAACAATATTAGACCTTCCCTCAACAGAGGTGCGTCTATCTGGCAGTTGGTGCCACCTCCCAAGACCCTGCCGTAATTAGACCTGCAGGAGACTGTACTGGTGCAGGAAGAGCAGCCCTCTGTTCTGTCTGAGTGCAATGTTCTTCCAAGTGGTTGTATATCCAGTAGAGGGACCTTTATGTCCAACACCTTTCTGGATAAACCTAGATATGCTTGTGCCTCCCTACCAGCTTTTGCTTACTTCTGCAGCAGGGTCCACGCTGGCCTCTACCCTGGGTCCTGGGCCTGTGTCCCATGCCAGTGGCCTCTACTCTGTACCACAGACCTGTGCCCCATGCCTCAGGTCTCTGCTTTGGACTGGAGTCTGTGTCTCTCACCATTAACCTCTGCCCTGGACCCTGAGGCAGTGCCCCGAGCCATTGACCCTGCTTTGGGCCCGAGTCTGTCTACTCACTAGGTTTTTGAGTGGCTCTTGCCCACTTCCGTGGCTTGCTCCTTGGCCTGAGTTCCATGCCATGCCATGCCATGCTCCACACTCCCGCTGCCTGGGTCCGTGCAGAACTGCACCCTGCCATGCTTCTCTCTGCTGCCTGGGAGTGTCTGAGGGTCCCACGAGGGACTCCCACAAGTCCCTGGGTTCACTGGGTGTGACCCTGTGGGTTCATGCTTCTCAGCATGTTGCTCAGCTTGTTTATATTTCTATGATGTTGTAGCTATCCTCCCACTAGCTCAAAATGCATCCCTGCCGACTGCTGACTGACACCATCTAGGATCCTACTGTGTTTTCTTAAGTGTAGTTATCTTGTCTGGATTGCAGTTTTCCTTTTAAGATCTTCTGTAGGACTGGATTTGTGTATGGATATTGTTTAAATTTTATTTCTGTCATGGAATATCTTGTTTTCTCCATCTATGGTGATTGAAAGTTTTGCTGGGTATAGCAGTCTAGGCTGACATTTGTGGTCTCTTAGAGCCTTTATGACATCTCCCCAGGCCCTTCTGGCTTCTAAAGTTTCTTAAAAGAAGTCAGGTATGATTCTGATGGATCTGCCTTTACATGTTACTTGGCCTTTTTCTCTTGAAGATTTTAATAGTCTTTCTTTGTTCTGTACATTTAGAGTTTTGATTATTATGTGTCAGGAGGAATTTCTTTTCTGGTCTAATCTATTTAGTGCTCTGTGTGCATCTTGGGTGTTTATGGGCATTTCTTTCTTTAAGTTTGGTAAGTTTGGGAAGTTTTCTTCTATGATTTTGTTGGAAATGTTTTCTGATCCTTGGAGTCAGGAGTCTTCTCTTTCTTCTCTTCTTATAATTCTTAGGTTCTATCTTTTCATTGAGTCCTTGATTTCTTGGATGTTATAGGTGAGGAATTTTTTTAGATTTCTCATTGTCTTTGGCTATTGTATTGATTTCTTCAATTGAGTCTTCCATGCCTGAGATTCTGACTTCCATCTCTTGCATTCTATTGGTGATGCTTGTGTCTTTAGTTCCTGTTCTCTTTCCTAGGTTTTCCACCTTCAGGGTTATCTTTCCTTGTGTTTTCTTTTTTTGTCTCCATTTCCAATTCCGGTATTGAACTGTTTTATTCACTTCCTTCTCCATCTTGATTGTCTTCGCCTGTATTTCTTTAAGGGCTTTGTCCCTTTTCTTCTCCTGTTGTATTGTATTTTCCTGGATATCTTTAATGGATTTCTCCATTTCTTTCAGCTGTTGGATTGTTATTTCTTTAAATTCTTTAAAGGGTTTATTTTCTTCTTTTAAGGCCTCTATCATTTTCATAAGTATAGATTTGTCATCATTTTCTTGTGTTTCAGTTGTGTGAGGATGGTCAGGGCTTGCAGTGCTAGAATAATTGAGTTTTATTGGAGTAATATTTCCCTTATTTTTCTCAATATTGTTCTTCTGCTGGCCTTTAGCCATCTGGTTGTCATTAGCTGATTGTTCCTGGTGCCCACTGGACTTGGTGCCAAGGAAAGAGCTTTGGAGTGGAGGCCATATAATCTTGGTGATCTGTAGCTCTCCACAAGATGATGAATAGATGGGGCCTTGTGATGGAGACTAGATCTCAGTGGGCCACCCACAGCTCACCCCTTCCGGCTGTGTCCCAACTGGGCACTCAGGTCATGGATTGCAGTAGAGTGTGTTATTCCAGCTTGTAGGATCCTGAGATATGGACGGTCTTCCTAGTGAAGTCATTGGGGGTTGTTGGGGCCACAGACTACAACAAGGTATAGTAGAGCCAACAGGGTGTCCAAGTGTTCCCGAAGCCTGTGTGTCAGGTCTGTGAGTGAGGTCTGTGCCACCTACATGTTCCTGGGAATCACAGATAAATTTTGTGCTTCCCAGACAGAAGCACTGTGCCCCAGGGCACCCTATGTTACTCGGGCAGTTGTGTAATGATCCAGGACTGCTTCACCACATCAGGGCCAAAACTTTTGATGCCTGGCCCAAGGGTTCAGCCTTCTCACAGGGGTGATCTGAGTTGGAGTCCATGTCCCCATCAACAGCACTGTGACTCAGAACAGCTCACTCGACCCCTAGCTCAACTACCCACTGGTCAGCCAGATGCCACCATGTTGTAATCCCTGGAAATAATCTCCCCCATCCTACCATTCCTGTGTCTCCAGTGATCTTCTTGTGGAGACAGGAATGATTGCATGGAAGCTGGGGGGGGGGGCTCAGGAAGCCAGAGTGGACCTCTGTTCAGAGGTTGAAGCCACAACCTGGGGCTCTAATTCGCTCTGACTCAAGAGGTCTTCCAGATATGATGGGTAGGGCTCCTGTTCCCGTGTTCTGCTGTCTGAGTGCCTAGATGTCCAGCAAGGGGACATCTTGGACAGTCCCAGACTTTGCCAGGTGAACTCAGATGGGGCCAGTGTCTCTCAAACTACTGCACAACATGAATATAGCTCTGCGGTAACTGTGCCAGCACCATTCATTGCAAATCTTGCTCTTTTCTATTTTTAAATTTTTGTTACACTTGATTTGAATCACTCTTACCACAACAGCACAAATGAGTAGAATGATATTTCTATTGTTTAAGCCCCATCTAAAGATATGAAGTGGACTCATTGGTAGGCACAACAGGTAGAAACTGTTTCTCCCACTAAGTAAGGAAATCCAAATATGATAGGGGAGATAATTATAAATACGATCAAAAAACCAACAACTGCAGTAATAATCCAAGAATAAATTCAGCAGCATCCTTTGATAAGAACAAGAGTCCTAACAGAGTGAGAACCTCAGATCAGAGGATTCTGACCCAAATGCTTATCTACTTAATAATCATATCAGCTTGAGCTTACAAAGAATGTTGAAAATGTAGAAGTAGGGTATTGCATTGGTTTTCTATTGTTCATGATACACTTTTCCACAAATTTGGTATGTTAAAATACACAAATTTATCTTATGGTTTGGAGGTCAGAAGTCAGAGGCAGGTGTCTTGCTGAGCTAAAAACAGAGCTGCTTTCCTTTGGGACACTCTGGAGGAGAATCTATTGCTTTTATGTTTCCAGATTCTAGCAACTTACTGCATTCCTTGGCTTTTGACCTCTACTGTCTTCAAAGACAGAAATGACTAGTCAAGCCTCTTTCATGTCATCTCACATGGATACTAACTCCCTTACCTCATTCTTCTTTTAGGTATTTCTAGGATTGGATAATCCAATGCAACCTGTCTACTAAGGTCAGATGCTTAGCATCCTTTGTCCAACCTGCTTCCTTAGTTCCCTTCTGCCAAGATTCAAACAACAGGGATCTCCAAGTACAGCAGGAAGGGGTCTGAGGCAGCTTCTGTCTCCCTAGATTATTCCTTGCTGATTTGGGCATATACTTTCCAGTCCAGAATAGCAAGTGATATCCCTAAGTCACATCCTATAGTAAGGAGCATTTAAGTTATGAAACATCTCCATCTGCACCCCAAATGGCAATAGAGCACACATGGCATTCACTCTGAGTGCCATGCTTCTTAAATTCATAGAGACTGCCTGACTCATCACAATTAATTGCAAATTGGTTTTACTAGGGATTTACTACTCAAGAAATCTAGAGATTAAGGGTATCTTCCTGTCCAGATCAATGGTTTTTGCCTATAATACCAGCACTCAAGAGCTGAGGCAGGAGGGGTGCTGTGACTTTAAAGCTAAACTGAAATACATAATGAGACCCCCTTTCAAAAAAAATTCTTCCTACAAAATATGATCAGGCTGTTTAACTTGAGGTTTATTCATTCTCCCTCTTTCTTTTTCTTTCTTTGTTTCGTCCTGAGGATTGAATCCTCTGAACTACATCCCAGCATCATGTTTGGCTAATTATAAAGGAGATTAAAGGACATCATTTGACCTCCTTTTTTCTCTCCAGGAGGGCCGCCTTAGGTATCCAGGAAGGTTAAGCTATGGAACACTTAATTCAACAACTTTCTTCCCAAAAATGTTGTTATGAAATAAGAAGTAATAATTCCCAACAAATATCTTGCACATAATATATAGCCAATGAATAGTAATTATTATCCCACCTTCTAACCATTGGACTACACAATTGAACTTTTGAATGGCCATGTCTTAAGACATCTCCCTTCTTTCACACATACACACCTTATGAGAGGTTGGTTGTTGCTTTCATCTTATTCTTGATTTTGTTTGGGAACAGTGCTTCACTATGCTGCCCAAAGTGGGTTCAAGGGATGTTCCTGCTTCCTTCTCCCAAGTTGTTAGGACTGCAAGAATGCACTATCACTCAGCCAGAGAGTCTTGTAAAGGTAGTTTTTATTTCCTCAGAAGAGGGGAATAAAATCAAAACCACACCCAGGCTTTACAAATAGATGACTTGGGCTGAGCCCAGAGCATTTCTATCTAAGTATCCATAGGCTTAGGCCTGGAAGCTTCTAGCCTCCATACAATCTAATCTTCTGCAAGCCTTTATGTTGATGGCTTCAGCTTCTAGCCGTTGTTTGGTAGCCTAGGCCTACAATATTTTCAGCCTTGGAAACTTACTGTTGAATAAGCACACCCTTTCTAGTTCTTTCTAAACTCTGGCTGGCTGGTTCAACTCAGCTGTTCTGGCTCAAAACTCCTCTCCAAGCTGACTGATTCAAACTGGCTTCTCTCTCATTCTCACTGAATTACTCTTCTTGGAAAATTGCCTCTGACCTACATGAACTCAAGTGCACTCAACTGAACTGCCCCAAACTGTACTGTACTCCTGAATTCTACTGTACTGTCTCCCTGAACTCTACTGTATTCCTGCACTTTCTGTTCCTTAGTTAGACATCATTGTTTGGAACTAAAGGTGTGTACCAAAGGTGTCTCTATATTCCAGCCTGATAACACAGACCTATGTCTTTCAATGTGATTCCCTTGCAGAGAATCCATGTTGCTGGATTAAAATTTCTCTACAGAGTCTTAAGTAATTACTATCTGGATGTCATATATTTATCCTTTTGAGAAATACAGGCAAAATACATTCCAAAATGCCAAGTATGAAGTTAATATGGATCATTTCATTAACCTAATGGTGAGGGCTGTGGTGATGATGGCTGGTCAGAAGGTCCTCTAGAGGAGAAAATCAGTTCAGCAGATCTGGGTACAGTAGTTCTCACATGTGGGCTTAGAGATATACACCCAGTGAAAAAGGCATGAGGGGTCAGAGGTCAGCCTCAGGTATCATTCCTTGGAAACAGTCCACCTTAAGACTCTTTTTTTGTTTGTTTGTTTTCTTTGTTTGTTTGTAGAAATGGTCTTTCACTAGCCTGGAACTCACCAAATAAGCTGGACTGGCTACTCAGAATACCCACAGGAATATACCTGTCTCCATTTTCTCAGCAGAGAAATTACAAGTGTGTGCCACCATGCCAAGCTTTTTTATTTATATTGTATAACAAATACTTTACTAGCTGAGCCATCTCCCCAAACTCTGGATATAGTGGAGGCAGTTTTTGTTGGGGTTTTTTGTTTGTTTGCTTGCTTGCTTGCTTGCTTTATTTTCTTATTGTTTTTTTTTTTTTCTAGTAGAGATTCCAGGGCATTATAAGGCCATGATGAGATTTTTTCAGAGACTACACAGACCAGAACTTTGAGAATCAATCCAAATTGTGTAGACTTCTCTGATAAGGGACTTACTTAATATTTTTGTTATTAAAGCAACATAAAATTGGCTGCTGAGAATACTTGTCAGGAAAAAAATGTAATTCTTTTGTTTTTGCTGTTTATAAGTAAGTAATTAAACTTTTCTGATTATAAATGAAAATGAAGTTCAGGTGATTTATTCAACTCTGTGTTTTACCAGGAAATAGAAGAAACCCTATGGATGTTACAAAACACAACTGAACCACCAATAAAACCAAAGGCCCAAGCTTTCAGTCCACTCACAGGCAAATAAGGAAACAATCTCTCTAAATATTAGTTTCCTATTATATTAAAAAAATAAACATATTCTGCATATTCACTGTAAAAATAAAAATAATCTTATTTTGTTACTATCATTTTCAACACACATTGGCACATGTTAAACATCATTTTCCCCTCTAGAATGGATAACTCTTCCCTTTGAAGCTGTTCCATGCCTTCAGTCTTATTACCTCTATTTGATTTAGCTATATTAAAGTTCAGAACATCCAGGAATAAATTCTATGTTTACTTAAGGAACAGAATCCCCTGAGCACTCCTTCTGAGCTTCCCTTCTTCCCGAGAAACAGGGTAGCCAGTACTACCAACTCTGTAGTCATCAAATGTATGTCACAATTTGCCTCAGATAATCTTATAAATTATTCAAAAGGATTACCCCCTTTTTTTCAATGACTTCTGATGCTTTTAGTCATTCATTTGCTGTCCATTTTTCTTGAGCAGTAGATGTGCTTGGCACAATTCCCCAATAATGCCATACAGCTGCCATTCTAGCCTGTTTTTATTCTAAGCAGACAGAAAATTTAGTCTACCTTTGAGATTTTCTAATAATTTTTTCTAGGAACAAGCACTCAATTATAATATCTAGAAACCTCAGGTCACACAAATAATTTTAGCCTCTTAGAATCACAATCATCACCAGAGGGGAGAAAAGTTAATGAGAGAGTAAAAATGTTGGGAACTCGTCAAATCCTCAATATTAGCACTGTGAAGACACAGTTCACCACTATTTCCCACTCCTCTTGGAAAAGTGATTCCACCAACATTCTCATCATAGTCACAGACCCTTCAGGTTAGGACTGGTTGGAGTCAGAATTTGACCCATGTCAATCCAGAGTTCCAACATGGTCACTGCCCTGAAGTGTTTGTGTCCATACACAAAGCCATGGGCCACTGCCAAACCAGTTGTTCAGATCCACCAAACTCCCAGAAAAAAAAATGTATTCTCCATCATGTAGCCAGTATATTTTGTGAATTTTTGTCACTTGTCCATTGTGATCTGATATTGAGTTGACCAATAACTAAAACTGTAATTGAGGGTTTTTTTGAAACTATAAAGGAAGTTAAAGTTCATCAAAAACGGGGGAAGTCTTTAGAACTAGAATTCTAAAATTGAACAAGAAAGATTAGAAAGCATATCTGAACAGAACATATAACTCATATATTAGGTAGCAATTGACTGACGTTGCCTAAAATTCAAGGGTGGTCAAATATCCTTTGATTCGATTACTTCCTGAAAAGCAAAGCTTGTGATTCTCTGTTCCAGGTGGTCAGAAACGTTCCTAAAAACACTGACATTTCACGTGATATTTTCAGCAAGTCTTTTCATGCCAAAAGTCATTAGTTTCCCATAAGAATTGAAATTGGCTGCTCCCATTCCACCAGATGCATAGACAGAAAACACAAGAGATAGCCACAGGTAGCATTTATAAAGCCATCAGCATGGAGCAGGGCAGCCCTCATGATAAGTTCAGAAGACTGGGTGAGGACCCAACCCAAAGGATCCACGGTGAGAGCATAAAAATTCCTACAATTTGCTCAGCAACAAGAACCAGTGTTTTAAAGAAAATGCATCAAGACATTATGGAATGGATCCAGAAATCAGGATAAAAGAGGACCCCAGAGAACTGAACCAACAAAACAGCCCTGCTCCATTAAGGGCGTCTGGCCAGTGGAGAGATGCTAATTTTCTAAATGTATTCTAAAAACGTGTAAGAAAAGGCATGTAGATATCTGTGTCTGCCTTATAAGCAGTAGTTAGAAATGACCAGGAAGGGTGTGAATCAAGTAATTCTAGTACAATCCCTTTTGCTAAAGGATGAGACTTCCTCCAGCAGCAGATGAGGGCAGGTGCAGAGACTCACAGCCAGACATTGTGTGGAGAGTCTAAGTTGGAGGTCTCCATCAGGTCTCTCCTCTCAAAGATTGGGGAACCTTGTGGAAGAGGGGTAGGAAAGATTGTAGGGGTCAGAGGGGATGGAGGACACCAGGAGAACATAGCCCACTGAATCAACTAAGCAGGGTTCAAATGGGTTCACAGAGGCCGAGGCACCAAGCATGGGGCCTACATGGGTCTGTATCAGGTCCTCTGTGTATGTTATGGCTGTTACCTTGTGTTTTTGTGGGACTCCTACCAGTGGGAGCAGGTGTGTCTCTGTCTCCTTTCTCTCCTGTTGAGTTTCCTCAATATGGAGGCTTTTGCATTGCCTTATTTTATCTTGTTTTGCCATGTTTCACTGTTGTCTCTTGGAGGACTGCTATTTTCCGAAGGGAAATGGAGAAGGCGTGGAGCTGGATGAAAGAGAAGATGGAGGAGAACTGGGAGCAGTGGAGGAGGGGGAACTGTGGACAGGATGTATTGTACAAGAGAAGGATCTATTTTCAATAAAAAATAAAATAAAGTTTTGTTAGGTGCTCTTGTGTATAATATACTAAATCTAAGTGGATCTGACCAGTGTCCTTTCTGTGTTGGTGTGGATGTAAAGCCTGATTAATCCTACTTGCCTTTACCTCTATTCCTAACTCCGTAGTTAAAAAGGTAGAAGTATTATCCAGGAAACAGCTTTTTTTCTTTCTAGTGACAAAAAGACAAATACCTCACTATTTTTTCTATAAATACTGTGAATCATTTTACTTATGAGGAAGCATTGCTTAGGGCTTATCCAGTGTTATTTCTATGAAGTAAAACAGCATTTATGGCCTTGAATGGAAATGTTTTGATACATTGTGTATGCATTATGTTCTTAAGAAACATAATAAAAAGAAAAATAGCCCTGACTAGTATAATAAACTTACAATCTCATGAATATATCATTTTTTGATCTTAGTTGCTGCTAAAGATTTGTTGATTGTGCACATCTAAAATATGTGTATCCATATGAAACAGAACATTTACATGAATAGCTTACACACATATTTTCAAATAAATATCCTCCTAACACCTTTATCCTAGCACATGCCTCGTCTTGTTTGCTTTATTAACAAGCATATTTTTAGGAGGCTTTCTGAAAATGTATGACTGAGGGCTGAGAGAAATGGCAAGGAAGATGGCAGGGAGGATATTGCTAATACAAGTTGAACACATAAATGCATTAATCACACAGCCCATGCTCAATTATTCAGTAGCTGGCATTATACTGTGAGATCAGCTCAGTCCCTGGCTCCTGCTCCTGTCAACTGAACACACATTTATTAAGCCATGCTCTATACCTAGCACTCTGGGGAGCTGATCAGTGGGGGGGTGGAGGGGAGAGAGATCAGAAACCATTCCTCAGCTGAGACAGTCAGACACACATGAGAAACAGCTGAAGAACATGACTCCTGTCCTTATTTTCTTTGGCCAGTAATTTTTCAGCAAGGATCATTGTTTTTCATTAATGTTACCACAGGGAATTTAAGAGAGTTGGAATAGAAGACAGTTGTTTGTCTCCTATGAAATATACCTACATAACAGCTTAATGGGAGAAGAGGGGAAGGGTGCTAAAAGTAAAAGAAAGTATGAGGTTATGTAAAAATGCCATTTTCTATGTCCCAGAGTTCCCTTATGAGCACAGAAACTTGGGCAAGAGTACTATAAAATGACATGAGCAATCTAAGGTGAATACACAGATATTCTACATAGATGTCTTTCAAGGTTGTGAAACAGTCTTGTTATGTAGTCCAGTCTGGACTAGAAAGAACCCCCAATCCTTTGGCCTTGGCTCATCAAGTGGTATGATTACTGATCTGCACCATCACACCTGAAAGAATTTTATATTTAGAATATATTCAAATCACATGATCTTTAGTATTAGTTAGACCTCAGCTTGAATACTAACTTTCTGAATTCCCTATTTATGATGCACGTGGTTAAAAAACAAAAAACAAAACAAAACTATATTTTAACTCTTCTGGCCCTCAGTTTTCCTCTTCTGTCATGAAAAGGTGACTACAACTACTTAAATAAAACAAGTTAAAGTAATTTACATAATAATTCTACCTACAAATAAAGCCAGGCACAGAGCAATTAATTAATGAATGTCTGTTAATCTTTGTGCTAAGCAAGGGGTGGGAGTTCAGGGTGTGGAACCCAGTCTGTAACCTACAGTTAAGAGTGTTAAGAAGATAAATTTTCACCCAAAATGAAATGTGTATTTTGTGTAAATCTGAGAAGAGAACAACTCACTTGAATTAAAATATCCCAAACCTGGAGAGACAGCTCAGCAATTAATGACAGGCCCTGCTCTTGTCGGGAGCCTGAGTCCAGTTCCCAGCTCCTGTGCTGGGCAGATCAAATCCCGCCATCCTCCAGAAGGATGTGCACTTGTACACAGACCCATAATTTAAAATAACAGAAAATAAACCTTTTGATATATTCTTACATAGGCAGTCGGGGGGGGGGGGGATGTAGAGTGTTCCCTCAGTGTGGACCCGCAGTATTTAGCACACACTTGCTAGAATGTTCAAA
>CAJQZJ010036848.1:25340-46842 GCA_907164525.1 Lophiomys imhausi | reverse complement strand
TTGTTGTTTGTTTCTGTGTTTGTTTTAAAGAACTTTCTTAGTTTCAGGTTTTTCAAGATGTTAAGGTGTTCTTACTTTTTATTCACTCAAAATTTCAAAGTGCCATTGCTACCATTTGGACGCATTAAGTCATTCACATGTCCATGTGATTGAAGGTTTGGTTCCCAGGACCAATTGACTGGGAAGTGGTAGACTCTCAAAGATGTGAGATCTGGTTGTTGATTTTTAGTTTGCTCTAGGAAAGTTTTCAAAAAGGATATCTTTCCTGCTCCCTTGACTTTTCCTGAGAAGATCATTATAAGATGTATGTGGTTGTGATCCCAGCACATGGGAGGCTGAGGCGGGTAGATTTCTTTTTTTTTTTTTAATAATTTATTTTTTATTTCTTCAAGTTACATCTCAATCACAATCCCCTCCCTCCTCCCCCCTCCAGTCCCACCCTTCCACCCTCCTCCCCCTCAGCCCCACCATCCTCTTCCCTTCTTTTTTTTTTTTTCTTAGTTTAAGGTATTTATTTTTCCCCCCAACATCTCTCTCTTTCAGTCCAAATAATGGTTCTTTTTCTTATAACTATAAATACAATACAAAACAACAGAAATAAATAGGCCACGATTATAAGAGTTATATGGCTTAGCATACATTCCCAATGTCCAGTCCATATGTATTTGGCACCTGACTTTAACATTCTTCTATCTAACCATCTCCATGAGTTTAAAGTTCTATATCTAACTCAGCTTTCATACTAACTTGCCTCATAATTTTAAAAATATCTTCTTAGATCCAGAACACCCTCTTGATTCCTAAACAACTCAAAATTTAACTATGAGACTCTATGTATCTATTCTTCAACCACCTCAGAGACCTGAGAGGGATAAATATATCTGATTATATAGGAAGTGCAGGGCCTGCAGCTTCCAAAACTAAAAAATGACGTAGCGGGTAGATTTCTATGCGTTTAAGGGCATCCTGGGCTACATAGTGAATTCCAGGCCAATATACACTACAGAGTGAGATACAGTCTCAAAAACAGCAGTAGCAGAAGCAGCAACTACGGCAACAACAACCGCCCCAACCCAATGAACAGAAGAGGGTTATTGTAAAAGAAGCTAGCTGGATCCTCCCAGTTTTCTGTGCTCCTGATTAAAATATGATCACTTGTTTGTTTATGTTGATTTTCATGTTGATGTTGATGCTCATCCACTTGGAAACATTTCAGTCATGATTTCTTCAAACATATTCTTTCTATATAATTCTTTTCAGGCAATCCAATAATAAGTATATGAGGTCACCTGAAATTTGTCTTCAGGCTCACTGATACTGTCTTTTGCAGTTACTATTCTGCATTAAAACCACTAAAAATATGGCTCTCATTTCAAACACCTTGATTTTCTTTTTAAAGGGTGATTTGGCTCTTTGCAATATCCTCCATGGCTCTGCTTAACACAATCTTTCCCTAGCTTTTTTAAATTTTTAATTTAAATATTCTTGTCTAGTCCTAATTCTGCCATGCATGTAATTTTTGTATGTGCACAAAAGGGCATATATGGACAACATATACATGCACATATGAAAATGGGAAAAAATTGGATCGTAAAAAAAGTGTGTCTTATTGGATGTCACTTATATGTCATAGGACTATCCACTTTGCATTATAAATATGTAAAATGTATCTAAATTTTGAAATATCTTTATATATGTTAATGACTTTAATTTCCCCATGGTTAACTTTGGCTTCCATTCAAGATTTAACTATTTCCAACCTTTACCAATCAGGTCACTGTTGATTCTACCTAATTATTCTCACAGATTTAATTAGAATATGTTTGCCTTGACTTGAGCAAATCATTCTGTAATTGTGCCTAAATAATAAAGAAATTAACAGAGACTATTTTGCTGTTAAATCAATAAAGAATAAATTCAATTCTCATGGTATATACTACTATATCTGGGAATAGGAAAATAACAATCTGTCAAGTTTTTCATGCCAATAATACTTCAAGTTACCTAAATTAAACAAAGTGTGTCAAAAACTCCACTTTATTTCAATATCTATTTGTCAAAATAATCATAGTGAAACAACCTAAGCAGAGGCCTGAGTATCTTGGAGCCCCCCCGCAAAAATATTTGTTCAGTCTTTCTTTTTTAATTTATTTATTTATTCAAATTACATCTTGATCTCATCCCTCTCTCTTCTCCCCACCCAGTCCCACCCTTCCACTGTCTTCCCCTTCTCCCTCCTCTTCCTCTCCTCTGATGAGGGGAGCCCCCCACATATCAACCCATCTCAGTACATCGAGTTAAATGAGAGCTAAGAGCTTCTTCTTGCACTGGGGCTGCACAAGACAACCCAGCAAGAGTAAGGTGTTCCACTAACAGCCAACAGAGTCCATAGAAAATAATTCAAAAGGTTCATTTTTACATTGTTGCAGAGGTCAGCCACAGTGCCAGTGCCCTGTAACTGCTTACAATGGAGGAGTGATGAATGTATTACAATCATCTGGCCAGATGAGTTACGTCACAATTACCCAAATACTAAATAAGTAAATGACAGACTTAAATCAAACAGAATGGAAGCTTTGATCCTAGAATGCTCAGTAATATACAATTTCTCTGGCTAGCTGAATTAGCCCAGCACTCTTTGGCTCCTTTACTGACAGAGGAGGCCTGGTTATTCACAGTTGAAAACGAAAACCCTAATCTTAGAGATTTATTTATTATAAAAGCAACTGGAGACAGCAGAATGGAAGAGAGCAACAATGCCACCAGCTCTCTGATTTCTGGTTTTTATTTCATTTCACTATTTAGGAGCTGTCAACAAAACAGCCTCAGGAAACTCATGCTGCCTCTAGAGGTGCTGAGGTGGCGCTATCTTTGGACTAGACAAGCACTCTTCTCATTTCTCTATCTTTTTGAGCACCTACTGTGTGCTGGGATACAAAATATCTTCACCTAAAAAGCAAGCATAAATTCTATTAAAAGAAATGAACAGCAAAAAGCTAAATTATATCCAATAGAAAGACCCTTTTCTTATTCTCACATAAATGTTGTGTTCACATGTTTCTTTGATAGAGAGGTGGCAAAATGGGTACTGAACTTTATTTTCTCTCTGCAAATAGGATTCCTTACTATCAGAGCAAAGAACTAATTAAACTCTTTTCAGGCAACTGCTATTGGCAATTATGTCCTATGAAAATTAGAAGAATGAGAGAGGACCTTCTCAGAGTTCCAGCTCCTCTATGAATGGAACAATGGAAACTTTCAGCACATATGCAAGTGAAGATGAAAGTTTTTCTTTAATTTTCAGTCCATAAAATGGATGAATATTTTGTCAGGGAGCTCATCCAGGTGTGGGCAGTGGGATGCTGGAGCAGATCCATACTATCTACCTTGGCTATGCTGCTGTAACAAGATGTCACAGCCTGGGTAATTCAAAAGTACTACACATGTTTCTCAAATTCTGGAGGCTGGGGAGTCTAAACTCTTAATGCTAGCCCCAGTGTGCAGCAAGGAGCCCTTCCTACTTCTAGGTTAGACATCTGATCTGCTGCTTCATTCTCCAGAGGAGAGATACTGAGCTTCACAAGTTAAAGGTGTTGAAGGACAAGCGAGCACTTTTTGGACCCTAAGCCCTTTTATGGAAATACTAACCATGTTCATGGAGAAAGACCTCTCAAGACTTAATCATCTCCCAAAGGTGACTTCCCAATGTCTCTGCATTATTAAAAGTCAATGTGAGTCTTGGGAGCGATACCATCATTTAAACCATAGCACTAGCTCACAGCAACTAAGTACCAAATGTTCCAAAATTCTGAGAAAAAAAAAAAAAGCTAAGTTTTTGAAACCTTCAAATGGGCTACAAAAGATTTATTCATAGGAAAATCAGTGAATACTACAAAATGACATTTATAATTCATTTACTCATTTTGGTAAGCTATGTATTTAAAATATGATAGCAAACTGACAGATAGGGTATGAGACTAGCAGACACAAAGACTTACCTTCCTTACCGAGTGTAAGAGAACTTTACTATATCCCAAAGATACAGTCCTACAAACTTGCAAACTTTATAAAATCTTTATTACTATGTACTTGGTAATACTATAAGCTTAAACAAATCTTGATGATAATAAATGACAGAACATACTAAATAAAAATAATTGCAATAATTACATTGCAAATATGATTCAAGCTTTTATTTCATGTTTTAAAATCCCTTCAGAAAGTCACATTCCCTAGACTATCCAAACAGCAGTCCCCAGTTCTGACTTTCAAAGTTACTCAGTCTATGTTCTGCAGGTGCTGTTTATTTAGGGTTAGCTGAGGAGTCATCAACTGTAAATACTTCAAGAGATTCTTGAAGCAAAACACGCTTGACTCATAACACCCATGTGGACAAAACAGAATCTCTGCAGAGCCTAAAGCAATTGGAGGAAATATATATGCAAGAAACATGGCATTCACCTTTTTTTTAACTGAAAATCTGTATTGGGAAGTACAGCCACTAATGAGCTGGGAATGTGCTTATATTCTCTTAATTGACTGGTGTCATTTGCTTAACATCAGAGTAAGTAGAATCTGAAGTGGAATTAGACAGTCCAATTAAAATTATGATTCCACAAAATTTTTTCTGAATCAACTATAGTATTCATCATGTTTAAAGCACCTAATTTGCAACAATAATATGCAATGGTTTTCCAAAACAATCAGTAGCATTAGTTGTATATTTATAGCATTGTTAAGATTAGATGCAGAAATTAAGAGGTCTTTTGTTAAAAAAATAATAATAAAAGAACATTTAGTCTCTTTTTTTGCACTCACAAATGAGAAATGTACTTTAAAACTCAAATTCAACAAAAAGCAGTAGAAATTCCACAATCATAAGATGAAGTATCTCTCAAATTTTCAATTGGGAATACAATCAGCATATAGAGAAAAACTGGCTTTAAATAGCAATGCAACTTGATGCAGATCATTAATTTTGTTCCTGGAGACACTTTATAATCTTTTCTATTTGTAGCAGAAGTACAGAATGTTGTAACTGGAAGGATCTGTCTCATTTGAGATCAGATCAAAAAGTGATTAAATTTTTAGACATAATATTCCAAAGCAGAACACAAAAAAGCCTGGATCAAGTTCAGCTCCTCACTTAGAAAATTCCCCTCTGTGTGAATCTATGATTGATAGACACTCACAGCAAAACACTATAAGAGAAATAGTAAATCTAGCAAACAAAATTTTAAAAGATAGTCAGTATGGGGGTATGAATAAGAATGACCTCCCCAGAACCCTGTAGGCTCATAGATTTGAATACTTGATCACCCCAGGAGCAGCACTACTTCAGAAGAATGAGGGGGGTGTGGCCTTGTTGGAGTAGGTGTGGCCTTGTTGCAGGAAGTATATCACTGGAGGGTGGGTTTTGAGGTTGTCAAAAAAGCCCAAGCCAGGACCAGTGGCTTTCTCTTTCTGTTACCTGCAGATCTGGAAGTAGAACTTTAATACTTCTTCAGCACCATGTCTTCCTGTGTACCACCACACTGTCAGCCATGATGATAAAGACTAAACCTCTGAAACTATAGGCAAGCTCCAACTAAATACTTCCTTGTATAAGAATTGCCATCGTCATGGCATCTCTTCACAATAATGGAACATTAACTAAGACAGCTGATATCTTCCATTTTTTTGGAAAATTGATATTGCTGTAGATTAAAAGAGCATGGATTAAATAGATTGAAAGTGACTTCAGCCACGTGGCAGAATAGCAACAAGAGTTTGACAAGTATCTAGAGAAAATATGTCATTTAAAGAACTTTTGGTCCTAGATAAGGATTAGAAAGCTTGATAAAGCCTTACAAGATAAAAGACTTGATAAAGACAAGACCTGTTTTAAAAGGCAGGCCCACTCCTAAGGGTTAGTGCTTCTATCTATAGTTTGAGCATCAGACCCTACAATAGCCCTATCTCCCTGTAAGTTGAACTGTAGCCTCTCTTGTCATGGTTCCACCACCAGAACCATCTGGCAAGGGGCCTGGGGGAGAACTCACATGCACTTTTGTTAATACATCTGTAGATCTTAGTCTCAGCAATGGAAGTGGACCTAATGACATGGCTCCAGCCATTCTCAGGTGTGGTCTGAAAGACATCACACTCTCTCAGGGATGTCATGGCAGTTGTACTGACCTGTGAATCATAACCAGTTCCGTAGCAAACTCTGAAATAATCCTGTAAATTAGCTCTGGATACAGTTATCTTGAAGTAACCATGTCCATCTATAAATATGCCAAAAGTCACATCCATCTGTGCACCAGCAAATATTGAAGAGTAACCTGTAACCGAAATTTTTCATTATTATTTAACACTTATTTATTTATTACTACATTTACTTATAACAAATACTGACAATTTCTTAACTATTAATCCTACAAATTCCTAAAATCCCTTTAACCTAACCACTAATCCTATTGACAATTATTTTTCTAACCTTTTAGAATGATACAGTCTCTGGGGCAGGTCCTCAGTTGTCAGGAACACAGTCTTTGTTGTAGATTCTTTAGCACACTTAGCAGTCCTTTTTCTGGATCTCTCAGATGTAGATTCATCAGGGTAAGTTGGTTATTGCAGTCTCACCTTAAATAAGGCTTGATGCTTTCTTCTCTCTGGGAGACCCCAGCCCCTTCGCATCAGCAACTCTGCCACTTTACCTCAGAGTCCTTAAAGCCAGGCACAATTTCCTTTAGGCCACTGTTCAGACAGATCAAATCCCTCTAGGCAAAAGCCAAGCCACGGGTTTAGTCCTTGGCCTTTTGGTGTCTTGCTCAGGCTTTCTTTGCTCACCAGCTTCTTTCTGCCTCAGGGAGATTTGGCCATCAAATGATGGCCAGCACTTTTTTCAGCAGGACTCTCGGAGCTCTCTAGCATCAGGGGCCTCTTCTCTTCATGGGGCTCCATGCACTGTCCTTAAATAGGAGGAACTCTGTTACAGCTTAATTTGGGCTCTGCCCACTTAGCAGCTGAAAACAATGTCAGGCCAGATACTTTGTTTCTTTAAGTCCATTAAGTCTTTCCTGTTTTTCCTGACTTCAACCTTGTTTTTTTAGTCCATTAAGTCTCCTGTTTGTTTCCTGTTTTCACCTGACTTCATCTTTGTTTTTCCACAAGCTGATAAGCTAAATCACTCACAGCCAAGTTGATCTTCATGCCCCGAATTAAGAGACTGTATCAGAAACCCCTATATATTTTCTAAATCTAATTTAATTATTCTAACTCCCTACATATCCCCCTTCTAGTAAAATAAAAAAATAAATCTACATCATAACTACATATATAATGTAAATAAATTGTCTATGTACAATACATAAACTAACTTTAAATTTTTATCAATATACATTAAACCAAGTGTTAAAATAACCTTAAACTTCTCACAATACATAGTTGTACTTACATCTTTTGACAAAAGACATTAAAGCAAACAAAATGATTTTAAATTCTTATCAATAAACTTAATTTTTATTACATACAAAACATTTTTTAAACTTTCATCAATAAACAGAATCTTAAATTTCTAACAATATAAACAAAATAATCTTTTACTCCAATTTTTACATTTCCATTCATTATATCCATTCATCGCAAACATTACAAACAATAGACAATCACAATACCTAAGATATGACAACAAAAATTTTTCATTCCACCTCCTGGGAATGAAGTTGAAAATATTTTTTGGGCACCCTTTAAAAAATTTTGATATTGGCCAGTTCCCGGGATAGCCAGCTATAGCTTTTTGTTGTCCAATCTCTGTATGATCGATCATTTTGGGCTAACCCTTTTTAAAGTTGATTTGCATGCTCTTCTTCTTTTTTGAAAAATTATTAATTGAAGCAATGTGTTAGGCTAAATCATTTGGCCTATTTGTCTTGATATTGTCATTCAAACTTTGTATCTAAAAATAAATTTTTTCTCTAAGTTTAAGGAGGAAAAAGACATAAATTAATTTTGTAAGTCCATTTGAAACATAAACTCCATCCATGCTAAATGAAAGAATGGAATATTATAAACATCGGACAGTTCTTAACATACAAAGACATTTATGTCTCAGCTATTAAGAGGCTCTCCCTGGTCAGATCTAATCTTTATAAGTTTTGTTGGTAACCATATTTTCTCATTTCCTGTAGATACATATGCATATCTACATCCCCATCTTAAAACTAGTACAGGTTTCCATTCTAAAGTCAAAATATCCTTATAGTATATTGGTTGATTTAGTTCCTCAGTTTTTTTCTATAACCCAGTGTCTCTTAGCTGCAGTAGTACCTTTTTTACCGACATTCAAAAAATTCAATGTTAGTAAAGCATTGTGCAATCTGTCCCTGGGATTCCTTAGTAACCCAGCTCCAGTCCTGTTTAGCTGTGGTACATCCTGTTCCCCCAGGAGTCCAGCATGGAAACTTTTCATCTGGAAGCAGAACTGCAGACTTCTGTATACACTATATACAACAAAACAACCTAATAGTTAATTCAAATTGCGTCATATACAATTCTCAAAAATGAAAAAAAAAACATGAAGAAGGAAGAATAAATTTAAAATAATGAAATAGAAACTAAAAGAATACATAGAATCAATAAAAAAACAAGAGTTAGTTTAAAGGGATAATAAGGAGCTAGTAAAATGGCTCAGTCAGTAAAGTACTGGTGTGGAAGCATAAGGAACTAAGGTTAGACTCCTGGGACCCACACAAAAGTCAGGCATGCCATTGAGTACCTATAACCCCAGGGCTGGAAACACAAGAGGATCCCTGAGGGCTTCTGGCCACCCAGGCTAACTAAACCAGTGAGTCCAGGTTCAATGAGAAACTCCGTCTCAAAAATAAGATAAAGAAACAATTAAGGAAATCACCTAACATTGGCTTCTGGTTTCCATGTGCATACACATCTGTACACCCATGCAAGAATACATAAACATGCCTAAGGAAGGTAAAAGGCCATCAACAGCACCTTAGTAAAATAAAAAAAAAATAAACTAACCAAGTATTTTCTTGATGAACATGTTGAAAATTCTTAGTGAAATTCTTTTAAACCAAATTCAACACTTTGAAAAGGCAGAAAGTGAGGTAAGGCCATAAAAATCTCAAACTCCATCCCCAATGACAAACTTCTTCCAACAAGGTTCCACCTCCAAAAGCTTCCACAACCTTCCAAATAGTTCCAAAAGACCAAATGTTCAAACACATGAAATTGTGAGGATTATTACCAGCTAAACCAATACAGCACCATAAATAGACTTAATGACAAAAATCATTCAGTAATGAAAAAAAAATTTTACAAAGTTCAGCAAGTCTTCTAAAATCCTGAAAAAACTAGGCATAGAAGCAGCGCACCTCATGTTTTGTGGGTGATATAATTGTAATTATTGTAGGAATTGCACAAAACATTAGATTGCTTTGGGGACATTGGATATCTCAGTACAATGAATTATTCCAATCCATTAATATGGGATGTTTCTTTTTATTAGTATCTTTTCAATTTTCTTCACTAATGTATTATAGTTTTCAACACAGAGAAATTTATCTCCTAGTAAAATTCATTCCTGTGAGGTTTAATATTATTTATCAACTTGACAGACTCCATAACCATCTAGAAAGCAAATCCCTAGGCATTCCTGGAAGAGATTATCTTGATTAAGGTAAGAAGACCCACCCAAAAGTCGGCAGTTCTATTTTCTGGGCTAGGGGCTTGTGCTACAATAAAAGAGAAAGCTACCTGAGCACAAATATTTATCTTTCTTCTTTACTGTTCATGCAATGTGAACAGCTACCTCAAACTCCTGCCACCTTGATTTCCTACCATGATCCCTGAAGCCCTCAAGCTAAGAGTCAAAATAAACCTTTCTTTAAGTTGTTCTTATCAGGGTATTTTATCACAGCAACAAGAAAAGTAATATGATACCCAACAAATTATTTTGTTATTGACAATGAGATTGTTTTCTTAATTGCTGAATCCTAACTCCAAGCTAATTTGCTTACTTTCTTACATTTTTGTTAGTGTATATAAATGCAGTTAGTTTTCATGTGTTGATTTTATTTTCTGAAACCTTATCGAATTAGTTTACTAGTTCTAATAATTAGGTTTTAGGTGGAATATTTAGGGAAAAATATTCTCATTAAAAAAGAGTACTTGGAAAAAATAAATAAGTGAAATAAAAATTAAAAAAATAAACAGTACCTGGAAGTTACATGTTCACATGCAAGGAAATTGGACCCATCTTATACCTAATCAAAATTCAGCTTGAAATGAGTTAAAAACCTGAATACAAGATTTGAAACAATAAAACTTCCAGAATAAACCACAGGCAGAAGTCTCCTCGACCTTGAGCTTGGTGATGAATTTCTGAATGAGCAGACATCAGAGGACAACCAAAGCCAAAACTCAGGGAAGGGGCCACACAAAAGCATCTGCACAGCAAACCCATGGTCAACAAACATCTCCAAAGAGACAAAATGATCCTGAAAACAAAGAACAAAGCTTCAGACATCACATTTCCTGGTTTCAAAACTTAAAACAAAGCTATGGTACTAAGAAAGTATAGTCAGTAGGTCAGGACTAAAAATGTCACAAAGGCTAGTAAGAGAAGCTAGAGAGTGCAAAAATAAACCACATGGTCAACTAATCTTTAACAAGAAAACAAAAGCAAGATGATTGATTGAAAAGCAATTTAAAGAATAGGAAATGCTTATAAGTTTTATAACATTATATATATGATATAATGTTACATCTGAAATGTGTAAGGAAATCAATACAACTCAATAGCAAGATATAAATAACCCAATTTGAAAAGTACAAAAACAGATGTTGTTTCAATGGAGGCATAAAAAAGTCCAAAAAGTATATGGCACCACATCACTGATAACTGGGAAAGTTCAATTAAAACTAGGCACTAGGTCACTTCATTCCTGTTATTGGGGCTGGAGCAAATAGAGATTGCACATGTTGGTGAGTGTGTGGGGTAAGGAAGCTACTCATTGTTGATGGGAATGTTAAATTATGGAGAACACTATATGTTTTCTTCAAAATAAAAATCTAAGTTAAAACAATCCAACCTTAAATCCTGAGCTGTTGGTGTTCTGTTCAGGAAGATGTCACCTGTGCCAAAGAGTTCAAGAGTTTTACCCACTTTCTCTTCTAGTAGATTTAGTGTGTCTGGCCTTATATTAAGGTCTTTGATCCAATTGGACTTAAGTTTTGTACAAGGTGATAAGTATGGGTCTAATTTTATTCTTTTACATGTAGACATCCAGTTGGACCAGACCATTTGTTGAAGATGCTGTCCTTTTCCAGTGTGCGGTTTTGGCTTCTTTGTCAAAAATTAGGTGACCATAGGTTTGTGGGTTCATTTCTGGGTCTTCAATTTGATTCCATTGATCTACTGGTCTGTTTCTATACCAGTACCATGCTGTTTTTATTACTATTGCTCTGTAGTGCTCTGTAGCTTGAAATCTGGGATGGTGATGCCTCCAGACGTTTTTTTATTGTACAGGATTGATTTAGCTATTCTGGGTTTTTTGCTATTCCATATGAAGTTGAGAATTTCTTTTTCCAGGTCTATAAAGAATTGTGGTGGTATTTTGATAGGAATTTCATTGAATCTGTATATTGCTTTTGGCAGGATGGCCATTTTTATTATGTTGGTCCTACCTATCCATGACCATGGGAGATCTTTCCATCTTCTGATGGCCTCTTCAATTTCTTTCTTCGAGGACTTGAAGCTCTTGTCATACAGGTCTTTCACTTGCTTGGTTAGAGTTACCTCCAGGTATTAACAATCAATAAATGGGACCTCATGAAACTTAAAAGCTTCTGTAAGGCAAAAGACACTGTCATTTGAACAAAACAACAGCCTACAGATTGGGAAAAATCCTCACCAACCCCACATCTGACAGAGAGCTAATATCCAAAATTTACAAAGAACTCAAGAAATTAAATGCCAAAAAACTAAATAATCCAATCAAAAAATGGGGAACAGAGCTAAACAGAGAATTCACAGTGGAGGAATCCCTAATGGCTGAGAGACACTTGAAGAAATCTTCAGCATCCTTAATCATCAGAGAAATGTAACTTAAGACAACTCTGAGATTCCTTCTCATATCTGTCAGAATGGTTAAGATCAAAAGCTGAAATGACACCACATGCTGGAAAGGTTGTGGAGAAAGGGGAACCCTCCTCCATTGCTGGTAGGAGTGGAGGCTTGTGCAACCATTATGGAGGTCAGTCTGGTGATATCTTAGAAAACTTGGAATAGTTCTGCCTCAGGACCCAGCCATACCACTTCTGGATATACATCCAAATGATTCCTCACCAAATCACAAGGAAGTTTCCTCATCTATAGCAGCCTTATTTGTAATAGCTAGAAACTGGAAACAACCCAGATGTCCCTCAACCAAAAATGGATTTAAAAACTGTGGCACATCTACACAATGGAATATTATTCAGCTATAAGAAACAATGAAATCCTGCGATTTGCACCCAAATGGATGAAACTAGAGAAGCTCATCCTGAGTGAGCTAACCCAGACCCAGAAGGATGCACATGGCATCTATTCACTTATAACTTTATTTTAGCCATATAGTACAGGATAACTATACTACAACCAATGCACCAAAGGGAACAGGAACATAGACTTTGTTTCCTGTCAATGAGACACTTTGCCCTAGTGGTGCTGCCTTGTAGGCCCCCAGTGTATGAGGAAGCTCTTGGCCCTCATATGACTGCTGAGCTGGGGAGGGGGGCTGTTATGTAGGGACACTCCACTCCAGAGGAGTGTGATGGAAGGGATAGGGGGTAGAGGGTAGGAGGGCAGGACTGAGAGGGGTAAAAAGAGGACACTGCAATGGAGATGTAACCTGAAGTAATAAATAAATATTAAAAGAAAAACAACCCAACCATCTTACTTCTATATTTATCTCCAAAGGATACAAAATCTACTTTTGAAGAGATCACATGCTTATTGAAGTATTATTCACTGTAATCATGATATGAGAACAACCTAACTGTTCATCAATACATAAATGATAAAGAAAATATCTATATACACTACAAAATATTATTTAGCCAAAGAAGAGGAAATTCCACAATTTGGAACAATATAGATGAATCTAGAAGATATTACATAAGTGAATTAAGACAAACACAGAAAGAAAAGGTCAAGGTCTCAATTAAATGTGAAATCTAAAAAACTCAAAAAAGCTGAAAGTAGAAAAACAGCTGCCCAAGGCTCAGAATTGGGGAAATATTGGTCAAAGTTTAAAACTTTTTCAGTTTTAATGTGAATCTGTGCAGAAGATCTGATGCACAACATGCCTGATTCACTGAGGCAATAAGCTACATTTTAATTTCTATAATAATCAATGCATTTATTAATTTTATCATGGTAATCATTATACAATGTATAGATATATCAAACCATGTTGTGCACCTTTCATATATATTAAATTCTTAGACATTAAATTAAATTAAATTAAAAGACAAAATTATACATATGATATATATAATTTTACTGGCATGTATTAATTATGCATAACAACAGTTTCCATTATGACATTTTATAAATGTTTATAACGTACTCTGGTCATATTCATTATCTCTCTCTTATCACCCACTGACTCCCACCCTCATTCCATATAATCCTCCTCCTAATTTCACATCTATTTTTTGTGAACTAATGAGTTTAATTGGGTTTTCTTACAGAAACATCGATGAGCAGGTATTTTACAAAATCACAAGCAACTTACGAATGCCTACAGTAGTAAAGAAAATATCTCTTCCTCACCCAGCAATCACTAACTGCTTATAAATCCTCAGAGATAAGTAAGGATTCGTGGGTCCTTCCATACTGGCAATGAATACATGTAATTTTTACTTAGAGATTAAACATGCATAAAGTTATGAAAAATACAGTTTGATTAAAAGACATTTATTATATATAAATTATATATAACTATGAATGATATGCCCCTGATATGAGTTGATAGAATAGTAGTTAGAATGATATGCTCCTGATATGAGTTGATAGAATAGTAGTTAGAAAATATTAAAATAGTGTAGCAAGTCTAACTACAACTTAGAGCTATGAGGCACCTTTGTGCACAGAAAAGAAATTGAAAGAAAACCGTATTAGCAGCTATGGTGGTACGCATGAGAACATCCACCACAGGTTAATGCTTTAAGGGCTATTCTCCAAATTTAAATTTTTCATTTGCTTACTATATGTTTCTTTGGGCTTCCTCAGCCTTTAGTTCTCCTTGCTGCTCTTTTTTTAAAACATTTATTTATTACTTCAAGTTACATCTCCATCACAGCCCCCTCCCTCCGCCCTCCTTGGTCCCACCCTCTTCCCCCCTCCCACCTATCCTACTCCTTTGGTGTGGGGTACCCCCACATCTCAGTCCCCCTCAGTTCATCAGTCATATGGGGCCTAAGAGCTTCCTCGTGCACTGGGGGCCTACATGCTAGCTCCACTAGGGCAAAATGTCGCACTAACAGGTAACAAAGTCCATGTTCCTGTTCCTCTTGGTCTGTTGGTTGTAGGGTAGTTGTCCTTTACTATATGGCCAAAATCCAATTATAAGTGAATACATGCCATGTGCATCTTTCTGGGTCTGGGTTAGTTCACTCAGGATGAGCTTTTCTAGTTCCAACCATTTGGCAGCAAATTGCATAACTTCATTGTTTCTGATAGCTGAGTAGTATTCCATTGTGTAGATGTACCACAGTTTTTTAATCCATTCCTCGGTTGAGGGACATCTGGGTTGTATCCAGTTTCTAAGTATTATGAATAAAGCTGCTATGAACATAGTTGAGAGTATGTCCTTGTGGTTTGGTGAGGATTCTTCTGGATGTATGCCCAGGAATGGTATGGCTGGGTCTTGAGCTCTTTTTGACTTTTTCAAATTTGAGTCTCTCTGAGAAACAGCTGTGCTACATGCTAAAACATGCTGTGCTACATACAAAAACAAAATATCTTTGATTTCTATTCTTTGTATCTTCTCCTAAATGTATTCTCCAGTCTATACTCTAAACTTTCTTCATGCTCACTAAACGTACCTTATGTTTGGAACCAATGGTGTCTAAGACCATTTCCAAATATTTGACAAACTGAACCTTCAATATCAGGTGAAAAATAACACAGTTATGTTAGTAAGAGTTCAGTTGTGCAGTTAAGGGGCTAGGAAATGTCCCTTGTTCTCATGTGATAGAAGCTCTTTTGAGTCTCAGACCGTCAAGGCCAGTGTTTGTCAACACCTTTGACTTCTATTTCTTCAACTGGAAGCTGCAAACATAAGACATTGGATCACTGAATCTGATGGTTTTTATTTCCCATGTATTTCTTTAGAATATACTATTATCAAGCCCAAGCCAGAGGAGGACACTGTCAGCTGTCCCCAAATCTAGCAAAGGATTGTAACAAGTTGTCCACAAGCCTTTTGATCTATCTGTCTGTGATCTGTATGAGAAGTGTATCTACTCATATCTTTCACTTCACTAGCAGTGGAGTATTAGAAGCAAAGATAGAAATATGAACTGCTATAAAAGACAGCAAAGAAATGCAGTCAGATTTTAATATGTAGAATTTGGATGACTTCGGGTTGCTAGTGCTAGGCTATAAGAAAATCCCTGTATAATGATTGATACTTTTGGGAAATCATCAGGAGCTGAAATTAATTTATTAGCCTGGAACTTTTATTTGGCACATGAAGAATTAAGACATAGCTAGAATCAAATATCTTTTATTAGCCATAATTCTCCTCAGTAGAAATTACTTTGTGCCATCACACACCAATCTTATTTCTACTCTGGGGCATTGATTCACAAGGTGATATCATCACTCATACCTATTTTTAAACTCAATTAATGTTCTTAAACTCAGTTTTATTTATCATTCTTATATGAGTCAAAACTAAAAATAGGACTGAGGGATCCTTGTCCTACCAGATTCATTTTAAAAATATTATTTTCACAAAGAAGTATTTTAGTATAAAGATTTCAGGCGGTAAGTCAATTTTCAAAATACATTCTTAGTCTTTCAAACATGACATTTCCTATATAGGCTATATACGTTTACTCCTCCATGTTTTCTCTTCATTTTTTTCACTTTTGTATTGTTTTAGTTTTGTTTGTTTTGCTTGGAGTTTTTTAACAGGGTTCTCTTTAGCCTGTCTAGCCTCAGAAGGGCCAGATAACTGAGACTGACCTGGAACCTCTGGGCTCCCAAGTACTTGTGCAGCATCAAAATCTAGTTCTTGTGGTGTTAGGGATCAAGTCCAGAGATTCAGATAATCCAGGAAAGTGTCCTATGAACTGACCTGCATCCCCAGTTAATCTTCACACTCTGTTCTTGTTAACCACATATCTCAAACCTTAAACCCCAGTCCCAATAACACCTCTTCCTAGAAACACTTGTGAGGGATTCCTCTTAATTAATGATTTGAAGTGAGAAGACGCACTTTTAATCTGGATGGTTTGAGGTGGGAATTCCATTTTTAATCTAGGCCACACCTTCTAGTGGCAGTCTATGTAAAGGACATGGAAGAAGGAAACTGTCACTCTTTGCCTAATTGTTCTCACTTTCACTGGCAAGTCCTTTCCTTCACTGGATTTGGAGCCTACTTATTTGGGATTCTGGCTATACTGAAGACCAACTGAGACATCTAGCCTCATGCACCGAATAACTAATGGTTTGAACTTTCCATTGGTAGATAGCCATTGTAGGAATAGCTGAATATAAATATATATTAATGATGGGGGAGAAATATATTATATGTATTTATATAGGTATACAGAGAGATTCATTTTATATATTCTGTTCCTCTAGAGCAGTGGTTCTCAACCTGTGGGTCACGACCCCTTTGGGGTCACATATTAGATATTTATATTATAATTCATAACAGTAGAAAAATTACAGCTATGAAGTGACAATGAAATAATTTTATAGTTGGGGGTTACCATAACATGAGGAACTGTATTAAAGGATTTCAGCATTAGGAAGGCTGAGAACCACTGTTCTCCAGAGAACCTTAAGTAATACAGATTCCATCTGGCTTGAACCTGTGCAGGCCCTGTGCATGCTGCCTCAATACCTGTGATTTAATAAGTGCATCCATCCTGTTGTCTCTGGAAGACACTATTTCTTGGAGTCATTTGTCGCCTCTGGTTCTTACAATCTTTCCACCTTCTCTTCCAGATAGATCCTAAGGGAAAATTTAAAGATCTTAGTTATTGTCCAAACACTGGTAACCATTATTTAAATATTAATGCTTAATTTAAGTGTAAAAGAGAAAAATCAACTCTCTGGTAAAAAGGAACTAATCAGGCTCTTAGAGAAAGCCAGCTGCCAAAAAGAGTAAACATTTTTATGGTTTTATTCTTTCCTCTGGTCACACTGTCCTCCTGTCTTAGATGCTGTACTTTTGCGCTGAAGAGACACCATGACCAAGGCAATTCTTCATTGGGGGCTTGCTTACAATTTCACCAAATTGTCCACAGCAAGGAAAGAGATTCTTTTCCATTCTGTGGCTAGTATGGGCTTTTGAAACCTCAAAGCCCATTCCCAGTGACACATCCCCCAACAAGGACTCACCTCCTCCAACAAGGCCACACCTCCTAATCCTTTCCAAGTAGTTCTTCAGCTGGAGACTAAGCATGCAAATATGACCCCATAGGGGTCATTCTTACTCAAATCACTACATTCCCAAACCCCTACCAGGCTGGCAGAGCTGGGCAGAAGAGAAAGCCTAACTGTATCTTTTGGACAATGGAGGCAGTGAGACCTAGAAAACACAGGAGAGAATAGGTGATGAGAGATATCCATTACCTTTTTTATTGCTTTGAAAAACACCTGGCATGAAGCAGTTTAACAGTGTTTTTATTTTATCGTACAGCCCTAGGCCAAGGAGTCCATGGTGAAAGCAAAGGCAGGGAACAGGAGCATGAGTGCTGGTCACATGGCATCTGTACTGGGAAGCAATGTTGTTTTGGTACGTTTCTTGTTTGTCTTTTTAGTGGCTTATGAATCCACCAGTACTAACGTGGATGGCAAGGCCATAAATTGCAGGTCTGGAGACATCAGCATTGGTTATCCCAGCTGTGAGAACAGTTGCTACCCAGCCTGAAATGCTCTTTGTGGTGGAATTCAGCAGTAATGAAGTCTCACACACAAGCACACTCGCACACATACACACCCGCCCCACCACATTGTCTACTTGTCTCTTTTCCTTCTTCTGCACCTGCTCTCTTTTTCTTGAAAACATTCTCTTCCTCATCTCTGTTTTCCATTGCTTGTTCAACTTTATGATCCCTGCTCTCTACCTTAACTTCCCTCTTTTTCTCTCTGTTTCATAAGGAAGCTTTATGTTTGTCAAGAGAGCTTCAACTAATATCTCCTAAAGCAGGCAGGTTGAGCTTTTAATCTCCTTTTGAAAACCCAGTAAAGTTCTTTCTTTTACTTAAAAGCTTCATGAATGATTTTTTTCCTCTAGAATTGGGAATACTCAACAAAAAAAAGAATTCTTTTAAAAGAAATATATCACCCTAGGCCAAAAGATGAGCAGCAATTCCAGAATTTTGTAGGCATAGAGTATGGGGGGGAAATCTAACTTATTCTCACCTTATTATTTGAAATTCACATTAAAATTCTAAAACACAGTGATATAAAATATGCTAATTGTCCTTTAAATAAGCTCTTTTCCCCGGGATAATTGGGTATCTCTTCATTTACAGCTACCAAGAGGCTAGCCTCGGCCTATGTGTAGAACATTTTGTCTTATTTCTTTTTAATACATTTTTATTTTTAACAGGCACATAAAAATTACACACATTTATGAAATACAGTGTGACATTTTTATACATGTATTCAATGTTTACTAACTGACCTGTAACCTCAAATATTTATCAGGTCTTGGTGTTGGGAACAATAAAAATACTCTCTACTGGGTAGTTTTAAAATACTCAATTGTCAAACCATGATTTTTCTTTGCAATAGAATATTTAAAGTTATCCCTCAGCTGAGTGGTTGTGGTATACACCTTTAATCCCTGCACTCAGGAGGCAGACACAGACAGATCTCTGTGAGTTCAAGGCCAGCCTAGTCTACAGAGTGAGTTCCAGGACAGCCAGGGCTGTGACACAGAGAAACCCTATAACAAAAAAAATAAAAATAAAATAAAGTTATCCCTCTTATCCAACTGTACCCCCTGGAACCTGTCACCATACTCTCTCCTCCCCTACCCACATTCTTCCCAAGCTAATCTACTCTTTACTTTGTAACCTGTCACATAAGTGAAACATATAACATTTGTTTTTTAGGTGTACAGAGGATTTTTAAGCAAGATGTCAAGTGTCTAGAAGCTAAATTAAGGAACACAAGAGAGTTTTTGTTTTTCCTAACATAATTAAAATATTGGGACCTTATAAACAAGGTTCTTAACTCACATAACAATTTTAGAGCATGAATTCTGAAGACCAATGGGTTCTTTCCAAGATGATAAGACTTCAAGCTAGAGGTAAGAAATAGTATATTCTCCCCTTGGCAAAACAAGGATACTTTGTTTTTGAGGAGTCTGATTGTTCTATTGGTTTTCCCAATCTAGTACAAGCATTCATATTTATCTATATAAATGAAAACTCAGTGCAACTTCACATATGGGTCATAGTTTGGTCAAAACCCAACTAAAAGTCAAGTACTTTATTCCTCATGAATGCACCAAATTATTACAAAGAGGCCTGTAGTTCTCACTCTGGCCACCTGATGAGAACCACATCCGACTAATGTGGATGGGTGGGTGATGACAAAGGTGACATGTGAAGTGGCAAGCACTTCATGAACACTACTTCTAATATCTACTATAACAATAAAAGGCAGATATTTAAATCTCTAGTCCATAGGAGAAGGAGGAGGAACCTCTGAAGTCACTAAGTTGTTCAATGATGTGCCCCTAGGAGGCGATGAAGCTGGAAATCGAAACTACATCTGATATCACAACCTTCCCCATATGATGTTGCTCTCAACTTTACTTGCCAGCATCCGATTCCAATGCAGTTTTGACCTTGCAATTCAGACAGTTCTTGGCTTTCCAGTACCATGAGCTCCACCTGCTTGTCCACGCCCAATAGAGAATGAGTCTGCAATATATTCAGGCAGTTAACAGAATGTGGCACAGGGCTTGACTGGAGCACAGTGGTGAAAATCTCAAGTGGAGATTCTAAAGTAGCCCAAGATAGAGTCTCAGCTCTCACAATGTAGTATCTTAGTAGTTGTCACTCAAAGCCTCAGTCTCCCCCATCTATAAAATAAAGTATCCATCTAATGAATTTACAGTGAGATTTTAAGTAAATAGTCTAAATAATGACTCATATCAAACAAAAATAAATTACTGCAAAGAGTCAAAGTTAGTTTCACTCTAACTGACACTCACTGGTCTCGTCTTAGTTTGGCTTTCAGGAAAAATACAGGATTCTCATATGGTAGTAAAACTCTTCATCACCCCCACTTTTGTTGCCATTCCTCTTACGCCATTATTCCTTGCTCCCCCACATCCCTATGTGGTAAGGTACAGAACAGAAAGAGCACTAGACAACTGCTTTCTGTTAGCTGTGAAAACTCAAGTTTATGTAACTCAAGCTAACCTGCTTAATAATATGGACTTGCAACCAATCTGAGAGTTTAAATGAAAACACACACACAAAAAAAAAAAAAAACCAAAAAATTTTAACTGTCACCTTGCTATCTTAAATAGAATTTATTTCAAAGGACTCTCAAGTGACCCATGTAGCTCACTTCAGTTTTACTAAGCTAAAAGCTCTCAGAAGGAGAGCTTTTTCTTCTGTATAGAATTTCTATCTCATATAGCACTGCCACAGATAGCAGCTCACCTATATTCAAGAACACAGGCTTTTTCCTCTGTTGCAGGGTTCTGTTTAACCTAGCCACAAGAAGTCTGTGCAAAATCATATAAATTCACGAGATAAAGAAATTTCAAGCCAGACACAGGTAGCACACACTTTTAATCCCAGCACTTAGGAGGTAGAGGCAGTCACATCTCTGTGAGTTCAAGGCTAGCCTGGTCTACAGAGTGAGTTCCAGTAGAACAAGGGCTACACAGAGAAATTCTGTCTTGAAACCCTGCCCCTCAAAAATTCAAATCAGTAGTTTAGTGACATCAATCAGAAAAGCAATCCATTTATAGAAAGAATTTCTCTGAGTCCTGAATATTTACAGAGGGTTTCCTCTTTGGATGGTAACTTGAGACTCTTATTTTATTCTTTTATACTTTTATGTTTTATTATTTCCTTTGTGCTTAATTGTGACAGGTGAGCAGAGATTTGTGCATCAATCACCACATCTTAACTCAAAGCTGTCTGCAAAGGTAGATTCCAACCCTGCAATAGACTCTTCTTGTGTCAGCCACGGGCTACAAACAGCTGGAGAATGTTAACAGATGCCAACATCCCAGCCTAC
>CAJQZJ010036848.1:0-10340 GCA_907164525.1 Lophiomys imhausi | reverse complement strand
TTGGACCAGCACCATTTGTTGAAGATGCTGTCCTTCTTCCACTGTGTCATTTTGGCGTCTTTGTCAAAAATTAGGTGGCCATAAGTGTGTGGGTCTATTTCTGGATCTTCAATTCGATTCCATTGATCTACTGGTCTGTTTCTATACCAATACCATGCTGGTTTTACTACTATTGCTCTGTAGTAGAGCTTGAAATCTGGGATGGTGATACCTCCAGATGTTTTTTTTTTTATTGTACAGGATTGATTTAGCTATTCTGGGCTTTTTGTTGTTCCATATGAACTTGAGAATAGCTCCTTCCAAGTCTGTAAAGAATTGTGTTGGTATTTTGATAAGAATTGCATTGAATCTATATATTGCTTTTGGTAGAATAGCCATTTTTATTATGTTGATCCTACCTATCCATGAGCATGGGAGATCTTTCCATTTTCTAAAGGCCTCTTCCATTTCTTTCTTCAAGGGCTTGAAGTTCTTGTTGTACAAGTCCTTTACTTGCTTGGTTAGAGTTACCCCCAGGTATTTTATGTTGTTTGTGGCTATTGTGAAGGGGGTTGTTTCCCTTATTTCTTTCTCAGCCCATTTGTTTGTTGTATAAAGAAGTGCTTTTGATTTTTTTTTAATTAATTTTGTATCCAGCCACCTTGCTGAAGGTGTTTACCAGCTGTAAGGGTTCTCTGGTAGAATTTTTGGGGTCACTTATGTATACTATCATATCATCTGCAAATAGGGAGAATTTGACTTCTTTGTTTCCAATTTGTATCCCCTTGATGTCCTTTAGTTGTCTTATTGCTCTAGCAAGAACTTCAAGTACTGTATTGAAGATATATAGTGAAAGTGGACATCTTTGTCTTATCCCTGAGTTTAGAGGAAATGCTTCAAGTTTCTCTCCATTTAATTTGATGTTGTCCACTGGCTTGCTGTATATTGCCTTTATTATTTCTAGGTACGGTTCTTGTATGCCCATTCTCTCCAGAACTTTTAGCATGAAGGGGTGTTGGATTTTGTCAAATGCTTTTTCTGCATCTAGCAAGATTGTCATGTGTTTTTTTTCCTTCATCTTGTTTATATGGTGAATTACCTTGATAGACTTTCATATGTTGAACCATCCCTGCATTCCTAGGATGAGGCCTACTTGATCATGGTATATGATACTTTCGATGTGTTCTTGAATTCAGTTTGCTAGTATTTTATTAAGTATATTTGCATCTATGTTCATGAGGGAGATTGGTCTGAAGTGCTCTTCCTTTGTTGGGTCTTTGTGTGGTTTAGGAATCAAGGTGACTGTGGCCTCATAGAACGAGTTGGCAATGTTCTTTCTGATTCTATTTTGTGAAAGAGTTTGAAAAGTATTGGTGTTAGCTCCTCTTTGAAGGTCCGGTAGAATTCTGTGCTAAGGCCATCTGGCCCTGGGCTTTTTTTGGTTGGGAGATTTTTAATGACTGTTTCTATTTCCTTAGGAGTTATAGGGCTGTTTAATCTGTTAATCTGATCTTGATTTAGCTTCGGTAGGTGGAGTCTAACAAGAAAATTGTCCATTTCACTTAAGTTTTCAAATTTGGTGGAGTATAGATTTTTGAAGTATGAGCCAAATATTCTCTGGATTTCCTCAATGTCTATTGTTATTTCTCCCTTTTCATTTCTGATTTTGTTGATTTGGGTTTTTTCCTTCTGCCGTTTAGTTAATTTGGCTAAGGATCTATCTATTTTGTTGATTTTCTCGAAGAACCAACTAATGGTTTCATTGAGTCTTTGTATTGTTCTTTTTGTTTCTAAGTTGTTGATTTCATCCCTAAGTTTGATGATTTCCTGCCTTCTGCTCCTCTTGGGAGTATTTGCCTCTTTTTTTCCCACTTCACCCAGTTTAGCTGTTAATTCACTAGTATGAGCTGTCACAATTTTCTTTTTGAAGGCACTTAGTGCTATGAACTTTCCTCATAGCACAGATTTCATTGTGTCCCATAGGTTTGGGTATGTTGTGTCTTCATTTTCGTTGGATTTTAAGAAGTCTTTGATTTCCTTCTTTATTTCTTCCCTGACCCAGTGGTCATCCAGTAAAGAGTTGTTCAATTTCCATGTGTGTGTAGACTTTCTGTTGATTCTTTTGCTATTGAAGTCCAGCTTTATTCCATGGTGGTCTGATAAGATACAAAGGGTTATTTCAATTTTCTTCTATCTGTTGAGGCTATCTTTGTGTCCAACTATATGGTCGTTTTGAAGAAGGTTCCATGAGGTGCTGAGAAGAAGGTATACTCTTTTTGTTTGGGTGAAACGTTCTGTAGATAACTATTAGGTCCATTTGGTTCATGATCTCTGTTAGACTCATTATTTCTCTGTTTTGCTTCTGTCTTCATGATCTGAACATAGTTTTGAGTGGGGTGTTGAAGTCTCCCACTACTAAAGTGTTAGGATCGATGTGCGACTTAAATTTTAGAAGCATTTCTTTTATAAATGTAGGTGCCTTTGTATTTGGGGCATAGATGTTCAATATTGAGATGTCCTCTTGATGAATATTTCCTTTAATGAGTATGTAATGCCCTTCTCTGTCTTTTTTTTTATTAACTTCAATTGGAAGTCTATTTTGTTTGATATTAGAGTGGCTACTCTGGCTTGTTTCCTGGGTCCATTTGCTTGGAAAACCTTTTCCCAGCCCTTTACTCTGAGGTAGTGTTGATCTTCCATAGTGAGATGTGTTTCTTGTATGCAGCAAAAAGATGGGTCTTGTTTACAGATCCAGTCTGTAAGTCTGTGTCTTTTTATTGGCAAGTTGAGTCCATTGATGTTGATGGATATTAATGACCAGGGGTGGTTATTTCCCATTATTTTGGTATAGCTGGTCGTCTTGTGTTTTTGTTTAGTTGCTGTGGAGATTTCTATTTCCTCTGTTTTCTTGGGTGTAGTTATCTTCTCTGGGTTGGAATTTTCTTTCTAGGATCTTCTGTAGGGCTGGGTTTGTGGGTAGATATTGTTTAAATGAGATTTTGTCATGGAATATCTTGTTTTCTCCATCTATGTTGATAGAGAGTTTTGCTGGGCATAGTAGTCTGGCTGGGCACCTATGTTCTCTCAGGGCTTGTAGGACATCTGTCCAGGCCCTTCTAGCTTTTAAAGTTTCTGAGAAGTCAGGAGTAATTCTGATGGGTCTGCCATTGTATGTGACTTGGCCTTTTTCTCTTACAGCTTTTAATATCCTTTCTTTGTTCTCTACATTTGGAGTTTCAATTATTATGTGGTGAGAGGAGTTTCTTTTCTGATGTAATCTGTTTGGTGTTCTGTAAGCCTCTTGGATTTTTACTGGCATCTCTTTCTTTAGGTTTGGGAAGTTTTCTTCTATGATTTTGTTGAAGATATTTCCTGGACCTCGGAGTCGGGAGTCTTCTCTTTCCTCTATGCCTATAATTCTTAGGTTCCATCTTTTCATTGAGTCCTTGATTTCTTGGATGTTGTGGGTGAGAGACTTTTTAGCTTTCTCATTTTCTTTGGATGTTGTATTGATTTCTTCCATCGAATCTTCCATGCCTGAGTACCTGTCTTCCATCTCTTGAATCCTATTTTTGGTACTCAAATCCATAGTTCCTACTCTCTTCCCTTGATTTTCCATTTCCATTTTTAACTCTGACTGTGTTTTCTTTTTTGTTTCCATTTCCATTTTCATGACTTGAGTGATTTTATTTGTTTTGTACATTTCCTGCTCCAATTTGCTTGTCTTTGCCTGGAAGTCTTCCATTGCCCTCTCTTTTTCTTGTTCATGTTGAGCCACCTTGTTTTGAAGTTCTCTAATGGTGTTATCCATTGCTTTCTTTTGTGCAATTGTGGCGTCTTTGAATTCCTTCATAGATTTAAGTTCTTCTTGAAGGGACTCTATCACTTTCCATAATGTAGAATTGTCATCATTTTCATGTGTTTCAGCTGTGGTGAGGTGGTCCAGGCTGGATGAAATAGCATTGCTTTCTTTTGTTCAAGTCATTCCACTCTGATTTTTTTTTTTGTCTGGGGTCTCTGGCCATTTGGACGTTTTTACCTGTCTTCTGGACTTGGGTCCTGCAGTATATGCTCTTAATGGCTGAGCTGTCACTTCAACCCTTTGGATCAATATTTTGCTGATTATATACACATAATTAGAAAATGTAGCCTATTCTTTAGATAGGAAGGTATATATTTTTTGATGTTTTCTTTCTTGTAATTTGGACGATTTCAGAATAAAACCATCTGGGCCTAATGTTGTATGTGTGCTCATGAAAGCTTAAATAATAGGCTCAGTTTGGTTAATATCATCCCATTAAGGTACTTTTCTTTCCTCTTGACAGTTTTGAAAAAAACTACATCATTTTGAAGAATTTTCATTTCATCCAAACTTGTTTGGATCCAATTTGTTAGGCTGTGAATTTTGTTTGTTTGTTTGGTTGGTTGGCTGATTCGTTGTTGCTGTTGTTGTTTGTTTGTTGTTTTAGGCACTATGAATGATTGCCTTTCTCCCAATTTCTTTCTAGGTAAATTCATTATTGGCATATGGAAACACTACTGATCGATCGCTGTTTACAGATTTGTACCCTACTATTTTGCTAAAAGTGTTTATGGTGTCTTAGAGCTTTCTGTAACAACTTATGTGTGTAGTAAAAGAATAATCTGATCAAATGATGATGCTCTACCAGTGGGACCTGATGGCACAATATCTTACAGAAAGTTCTCTGCATTCCATACATGGATTCTTGGGCATCTTACCTCAGGAGCAACCTTTGTGGTAAAGTGAAGAGTTTTCCAAGGATAACTTTTCCAAGCCAATGGACCTCACAGTCTTTCTGGACTATAAGGCTGGCATGCCCCATACATATCATGCAAGGATCTATATACCAGGATCCAGCAAGAATAAAATTGTGAATGCTGTCACCATTATGGAGACATGGTAGCTGTGGACATTGTGTGCTATGTAGATTATGGGTACATGGTAGCTGTGGACATTGTGTGCTATGTAGATACCTCATCAGGCTTCAGAACTTTAAGACCATCTTTGCTGAGCATGCCACTAATGTGTACAGAAGATATTTCTATAAGAACTGGGACAGATTCAAGGACTTCTCCAAACACTGTAAGAAGTAGCAGAAGAACCTGAGCAAGAGACAGCTGGAAAAATACTTCAGCAACATGAAGAAGTGAGGTCGGATCAACCACACTCTTGCCCACACATAGATGTCCCTGATTCCTCTTCACCAGAAGGTCCACTTGAAGGAAAGTCAGGAAAATGGGATCAATAAATCTGTCTGAGAAACAAAACTGGACTGCAGGGACTGGAATAGTAGGTCCCAAAGAATCAAGTAGTTAGGCAGGGTAAAATAACCTTTATCAATCAGGCAACCAAAGACAAAGGCTACAGGGGGTCATCAGTAACTAGCACATGATGAAAACCTGCCCACATAACCTACTGAGGTGCATTAAATGTTTCTTGTAATGGAGCCTGGCACCCTGTCTGTGTGGTATTCCCTGTGGCTCACAGAATTGTCAAGGAGGAAAGCACTTGATGCTGGGAACACATTACATATTGGGTGATATACCAATGCAAACTTTTGAAAGGAATACCTGTGACTATTTTGAAAAAGGAATTTAATTGGATGGAGATATGTTGGTTACAAACATTAAGCAAAAGTGGCAGGAATCAGCCTGATACACACAGTGAGATACTCAGCATGGGTTACTCTTCAGAAGAATCAAGATCCCAACTGATGGAATGATCTTCCACCTAAATCCATACATTGTGCTAAAACTCAAAGAACCAGTGGCCATCAAGCTTTATTACACTCTGAAAATTTGAGAGTCAGATTGTCATTGGTAAGTATTTCTTGTAGTTGAGAGGGTAGATGGAGGTAATGGATGGTTGTCTTTCTCTTCTCCTTCCTCCTTACATGGTCAGCCTCCTGTGTGCTATATGTGTGTATATAACACAACATTCCCAAAACATCTCTAATGGCTGAGAGACACTTGAAGAAATTCTAAGCATCCTTAATCATCAGAGAAATACAACTGAAGACGACTTTGAGATTCCATCTCACACCTGTCAGAATTGCTAAGTTCAAACACTCAAATGACAGCACATGCTGGCAAAGGTGTGGAGAAAGGGGAACACTCCTCCATTGCTGGTGGGAGTGCAGGCTTGTGCAACCACTATGGACATCAGTCTGGTACTATCTTAGAAAACTTGGAATAGCTCTGACTCAAGATCCAGCCATACCACTTCTGGGTATACATCCAAATGATCCCTCACCAAATCACAAGGACATTTCCTCATTTATGTTCATGGCAGTCTTATTTGTAATAGCTGGAAACATCCAAGATGTCCTTCAACCAAGTAATGGATTAAAAAACTGGTACATCTACACAATGGGATATTACTCAGCCATCAGAAACAACGAAATCATACAATTTGCAGCCAAATGGATGAAACTAGAGAAGCTCATACTGAGTGAGCTAACCCAGACTCAGAAGGATGCACATGGCATCTATTCACTTATAATTGGATTTTAGCCATATAGTACAGGCTAACTATCCTACAACCAATGCACCAAAAGGAACATGAACATAGACTTTTTTTTCCCTGTCAGTGAGACACTTTTCCCTAGTGGTTCTGCCTTGTAGGCTCCCAGTGTATGAGGAGGCTCTTGGCCCTCATATGACTGCTGAACTGGGGTGGGGGACTGATATGTAGGGACACTCCACTCCAGAGGTGTGAGATGGAAGGGATAGGGGGTAGAGGGTGGGAGGTCAAGACTGGAAGGGGTGGAAAGAGGACACTATGATGGAGATGTAACCTGAATTAATAAATAAATATTTAAAAAAAAAAAACAAGAGCCGTGCCAGAAACTTAAGAACATTCTGGAACTAGAAAGATAACTCAAGTATTAAGAGTGTTTGCTCTTGCAGAAGAGCTGAGTCCAGTTCCCAGCACCCACACTAGGGAACTTGCAATCACCTGAAACTCCAGCTCTGGAACATCTTCTGGCCTCTGTGAGTACCCACACACATGTGTGCATTCACAGAAACACATACACATAAATAGAAATAAATAAATCTTTTTTATATATTTTATATAATTTATATATTTTTTCATTTTACATCCCAATTGCAGCCCCACTCCCCCATCTCCTCCCAGTCCTGTAACATGATGACTTTTATTAGATTTGTTTTAATATTTTTATTCTATTTATTTTACTATACTTATACCTCTATCTCCTTTCCAACCCTTGCTCCTTCCAACCAACCCCGCAACACTAGGTGGGAGAGAAAGAACTAAGGTTACAAATGAAAGGGACAGACAGAAGTCTGTTTGACCTACTTCCTACTGATTAGGGTCATCAGGTTCTTTGGGCATAATACCAATCTCCAATCTCAGTAAGTCCAGCAAACCAATAAACCAGGAAACAGCAGCAGGAAGAACCAGCAGCAGTCAGGGGAGCAGCAACCTCTTTTTTCTTTGCTCCACTCCCCTTCTCCTGGGGGCATGGCATCTACTTTTTCTCTCTCCCTCAAGTCTTCTGAGTTAAACTTGCTAAGCTGGCTAAGCCACACCCCTGATAGCTAAGGAGGCAGTTAATAGTTTACACCTGTGGTCTTAACTGAAGCAGCCTCACACCTGGGATTAAACAAAAAACATTTTCATACCTGTTTTTCTTTAACAAAACTCCTACCATACACCTCCACCCTCCTACCCACTTCCCCTATACCCCCATCCCTTCTCTTCAGAGAAGGGGAGTCCCCTTGGGATACTAAACCACTCTGGCACATCAAGTCACATCAGGACTAAGAGGAAGTGGCTCCTCTTCCACCGAGGCCAGACAAGAAAGCCCTGCTAAGAGAAAGGGATCCAAAGGCAAGCAACAGAGTCCAAGTCAGAGACGGCCTCTGCTCCAATTATTGGGGGATGTACTTGAAGACCAAGAAACTCATCAGCTTCATATGTGTGGGGGGGGCAGGGAGAGTCCATGCATGCTCTTTGGTTGGTGGTTCAGTCTCTGTAAGCCCCCATGGGCCCAGATTAGTGGTTGTGTAAGACTTTTTGTGGTGTCCTTGACCCCTCCAGCTCCCTCCATCTTTCCCCTTACTCTTCCACAAGACTCCCTGATATTTGGAGTTCCTCCTAATAGTTGGCTGTGGGTCTCTGCATCTGTTTCCATTATCTGCTGGATAAAGTCTCTCAGATGACAGTTATGCTTAGGTTGATGTTTGCAAGGTTAACAGAGTATCAGTATCATTAATAGTGTCAGGGGTTGGGTCTCTCCCTGGAATTAAACAAATAATGTCAGGGTGGGTCTCAAATTGGGCCACTCATTGGTTGTCCATTGCCTCAATCTCTGTTCCATCTTTATCCCTGCGCATCTTGTAGGCAGGATAAATTTCAGGTGGAGGGTTTTGTGGGTGGGTTGGTAGCCCCCTCCTCTACTAGAAGTCCTTTCTGGCTTCAGGATGTGGTCACTTCAGTCTCAGTGTCTTTAAGAAAAAAAAATCATTCTAACCTTATGTCTTGGCAGACATAGATATACACCTTACTGTGAGATTAGAATGAAGAATTCTCCAGCTCCTTAAAGTTCTTCAGCAGGAAGTGATTGGACAGTGGCAGCCAGTTTTCTCCTTTTTCATATTGGTTTTCTCCTCGAGAGGCCATGACACAATCCTAACATGAAATTTCCATCACAACATCCCGTCCTTAGGGAAATGCTCCCCACGTCCATCTTCAGTTGTTTAGAATGTGAATATCCCTCAAATGTCCATGTGTTGAAGCCTTGGGCCTAAGGTGTTAGTACTTTTAAAAGTGGTAAAACATTTTAAAAGTGGTGCCTACTAGGAAGGCCTGACAGTGGAAGGCCTTGAAGGGAATGTTATAACCCTGGCCCCTTCCTATCTCTTTGCAGTGTCCAACTTTCGTTGCCATACAGCCCCATAAAAGGTAATAAGGCCACACAAACATAGACTTAAAACCCTATCTCTATGAACAAAAAATTAAGAATTTTCCCCTCTAAAGTTGGTTATATAAGCACAAAATATTAGAGTTAAAACAGAGCTCCCAGGGCTGGGGAGGTAAAGTGCATACTGTGCAAGCATGAAGCCTAAAGTTCCATCCCCAAGACTCACATTTTGATTTTTTTTTGTTGTTTACTTATTCAAGTTACATCTCCATCATAGTGTCCAGTTTCCACCCTTTCTGGTTCCACCCTCCTACCCTCTAGTTGCTAGTTGCCAGTGTCCTATGTCAGGTAACCTCTGTCAGGGCTACCTGGTGGGGGCAAATTGTAGGGAAAATATCTCGTGTAAGGTTTACAAAAGGAAGTCAAGGAGGGAGGGAGAGAGGAGAAGGAAAGAAAATATCCTGGTTGAATCTTTTTTTTAACGTTTATTTATTACTTCAAGTTACATCTCTATCATAGTGCCCTCTTTCCACCCTTCCTGGTTCCACCTTCCCACCCTCTCCTCCCTCTCCCACCCATCCCACTTCTCTGATGTGGAATGTCCCTACATATCAGCCACCCTCAGTTCAGCAGTCATATGAGAGCTAAGAGATTCCTCTTGCTCTGGGGGCCTAAATGGTACCACCCCCAGGGCAAATTGTCCCATTAATAGGTAACAAAGTCTATGTTCCTGATCCTTTGGGTGTGTTGGTTATAGGATAGTTAACCTATACTATATGGCTAAAATCCAATTATAAGTGAGTAGATGTCATGTGCATCTTTCTGGGTCTGGGTTAACTCACTCAGAATGAGCTTTTTTAGTTCCATCCATTTGGTTGCGAATTACAGTATTTCCTTATTTCTGATGGCTGAGTAGTATTCCATTGTGTAAATGTACCACAAATTTTTTATCCATTCATCAGTGAGGGACATCTGGGTTGTTTCCAGTTTCTAGATATTACAAATAAGGCTACTATGAACATAGATGAGGATGTGTCCTTGTGGTTTGATGAGAAATCATTTGGGTAGATACCCAGAAGTGGTATGGCTGGGTCTTGAGGTAAAGCTAGTACACATTTTCTATGATATCGCCAGACTTATTTCCATAGTGTTTGTACAAGTTTGCACTCCCACCAGCAATGGAGGAGTGTTCCCCTTTCTTCACAACCTCACCAGCATGAAGACTCACATTTTGAAAAATAAAGCATGACGATGCACATTTGTAATCCCGGTACTGGAAAGACTAAGACAGGCAAATCCCTGGGACTCACTTGCCAGAGCTGAAGCCTATGCCATGAGAGGCCTTGGCTCAAAACACAAGGTGAGCCATTCCTGAGGAATGGCACACACAAGACTAGCCTCTGAGCTACACACACACACACACACACACACACACACACACACACACACACA
>CAJQZJ010036847.1:121078-143275 GCA_907164525.1 Lophiomys imhausi | reverse complement strand
CTCTAAATTAGTTTGAGAAAGCTAATAATAATGTGTATTATTGAAATTGATTCATAATTTCTCCTTGATCAACCAGTAATAGTTTGAACAAAACTGACAGTAGTAATTCCTTGGGGCTATGACAATCAGCCAAACTTTTCATACACCAAGTGAAGTGCATTCAAATATACTAATATATTTCCCCCCACTCTCCTAACAATAATCATTATTACATCTGATATTTGTATAGTGTTTTACAGATCACAATGTGCTCCACATGAATCCTCATTTGAAACTAACTTAGATGTATTAGACCTGTCTTAAAAGTCAGGAAATTGAAGCTCATAGATAATTACTCTAGGATCATACAAATAAAGAGCAACTTCAGTTTAAATAGAAGTTTTTCTGACTAAAAATGCTTCTTATCTCAATCACATGAATTGCAAAAGCTGTTCTTAACATTAGATACCATTTAAAATATCAGTACACTTGCATAAATTTAACCTGATTTTTACCTTGGTTAACTCAGGTAGCTAATGCATTTTTATTTCTATAAAATGTCCTCATATTTTTATTGTTGTTTTTTATTTAAATTATTTTTTATTTATTTTTCAAAATTTGTTAATTCATTTCATCTGGATCATAGACCCCCTCCCTTTTCCCCTCCTGGTCCCATCCTCTTCCTCCTATCCCTTAGCTCCTTCTCCCCGGGTGAACGAAACCCCAAATATCAACCCCCCTCAGTTCATTGGTCACCTGAGGGTAAAGAGATTCCTCTTAGACTGGGACCTGACATAGCAGCCCAGCTAGAGTAAGGTATTCCACTTACAGGCAACAGTCCATGATAAAGATCCCCCTTATCCACTAGCTAAGGGATCTACACGAAGACCAAATTACCTATCCTCTATATATGCATAGGGGGGCCTAGGTATAGTCTACGTATGCTTTTTTTCCTTTTTTTTTTTTTTTTTTTGGTTACTGTCTCAGTCTCTGTTAGTCTCTAGGGGCCTAGATGGGTTGGTTCTGTTAACCTTCAAGTGTTGTTCTTGTCCCCTCTGGGTCCCTCTATTCCTCCTCTTTCTCTTATACAGGACTCTCAGAGCTACACCTAATGTTTGGCTGTGTGTCTCAGCATCTGTTTTGATCTGCTGCTGGATGGAGTTTCTCATAACATAGTTATGCTAGGTTCCTGTTCCTTTGGATCTATGGGTTGTAGGATAGTTATCCTGTACTATATGGCTAACACCCAGTTATAAGTAGGTACATGCCCTGTGCATCTTTCTGGGTCTGGGTTAGCTCACTCACCTAGATGAGCTTCTCTAGCTCTATCCATTAGGTTGCAAATTGCGTGATTTCCTTGTTTCTGACAGCAAAGCTGCTATGAGCATAGTCGAACCAATGTCCTTGTGATTTGAGGAAGAATCTTTTGGATATATACCCAGGAGTGGTATGGCTGAGTGATGAGATAGAATTATCTCCAATTTTCTGAGATATCGCCAAATTGATTTCAAAAGTGGTTGTACAAGTTTTCAATCTCACCAGAAATGGAGGAGCGTTCCCCTTTCTTCACATCGTCACCAGCATGTGCTGTCACTTGAGTTTTTGATCTTAGCCATTCTGGCGGGTGTGAGATGCAATCTCAGTATCATTTTGAATTGCATTTCCCTGATGACTAAGGATGCTGAGCATTTCTTCAACTGTCTATTGGCCATTAAGAGATTCCTCTTTTGTGAATTCTTTGTTTAGATCTGTATCCCATTTTTGATTGGATTATTTGGTTTCTTAGTATTTAATTTCTTGAGTTCTTTATATATTTTGGGTATTAGCCCTCTGTCAGATGTAGGGTTGGTAAAGATCTTTTCCCAATATTTATGCTGCCATTTTGTTCTTATGGCAGTGGCCTTTGCCTTACAGAAGCTTCTCAGTTTCATAAGGTCCCATTTATTCATTGTTGGTCTTAGAGCCTGCTATTAGCGTTCTGTTCAGGAAGTTGTTACCCATGCCAATGAGTTCGAGGCTTTTCCCCACTTTCCCTTCTATTAGATTTACTGTGTCTGGTTTTATGTTGAAGTTTTTGATCCACTTGGACTTAAGTTTTGTGCAGGATGATAAGTATGGATCTATTTGCATTCTTCTACATGTTGACATCCAGTTAGACCAGCACCATTTGTTGAAGATGCTTTCCATTGTATGGTTTTGACTTCTTTGTCAAAAATTAAGTAACCATAAGTATGTGAGTTTATTTCTGAGTCTTTGATTAAATTCCATTGATCAACTGGTCTGTTTCTATGCCAGTATCATGCAGTTTTTATTACTATTGCTCTGTAGCACAGCTTGAAATCAGAGATGGTGGTACCCCCAGTTGTTTTTTATTGTACAGGTTTGTTTTAGCTATTCTTGGTGTTTTGTGTTTCCATAAGAAACTGAAAACTGTTCTTTCAAGAACTGTAAAGAATTGTTTTGGAATTTTGATAGGAATTGCATTGAATCTGTATATTGCCCTCCATTGGACAGACATTTTTATTATGTGGATCCTACCTATCCATCAACATGGGAGGTCTTTCCATCTTCTGATATCTTCTTCAATTTCTTTCTTTAGGAACTTGAAGTTCTTTCTAACAGATCTTTCACTTGCTTGGTTAGAGTTACCCCCAGGTATTTTATATTATTTGTAGCTATTTTGAGGAATGTTGTTTCCCTAATTTCTTTCTCAGCACATTTATCTTTTGTGTAAAGAAGAGCTACTAATTATTTAGAATTAATTTTGTATCCAGCCACATTGCTGAAGGTGTTCATCAGCTGTAGGAGTTCTCTTGAAGAATTTTGGGAGTTACTCATGTATACTATCATATCATCCCTGCAAAGAGAGATATTTTGACTTCTTCCATTCCAATTTGTATCCCCTTGATCTCCTTTAGTTGTCTTATTGCTCTAGCTAGAACTTCAAGTATTCTGTTCAGGAGATATGGTGAGAGTGGGCAGCCTTGCCTTGTCCCTGATTGTAATGGAAATGCTTTAAGTTTCTCTCCATTTAAATTGATGTTGGCTATTGGTTTGCTGTATATCACCTTTTGTATGTTTAGGTTTGGTCCTTGTATGCCTGATCTCTCCAAGACGTTTAACATGAAGGGGTGTTGGATATTGTTCAGTGTTTTTCTTTGGCATCTAATGAGATGATCATGTGGTTTTTCTTTGTTTGTTTACATAGCAGATTACATTTATAGATTTTCATATGTTTAACCTCCCCTGCATCCCTGGTATGAAGCCTACTTGATCATGGATTATGATACTTTTGATGTGTTCTTGAATTCAGTTTGCAGGTATTTTATTATTTTTGCATCGATGTTCATAAAGGGAAATTGGTCTGAAATTTTCTTTCTTTGTTGGGTCTTTGTGTGGTTTAGGCATCAGGGTGACTGTGGCCTCATAGAATGAGATTGGCAGTGTTCCTTCTGTTTCTATTTTTGTGAAAGAGTTTGAAGAATATTGGTATTAGCTCTTCTTTGAAGGTCTGGTAGAATTCTGTGCTGAATCCATTTGGCCCTGGGCTTTTTTTGGTTGGGAGACTTTTAATGACTGCTTCTATTTCCTTTGAGTTATAGGACTATTTAATTTGTTTACCTGATCTAGATTTAACCTTAGTAAATGGACTCTATCAAGAAAATTGTCCATTTTGCTTAGGTTTTCCAAGTTTGTGGAGTACAGATTTTTGAAGTAAGACATAATGATTCTTTGGATTTCCTCAGTGTCTGTTGTTTTTTCCTCCTTATCATTTCTGATTTTGTTGATTTGGATGCTTTCTTTCTGCCTTTTAGTTAGTTTGGCTAAGGGTTTGTGTACTTTGTTGATTTTCTTAAAGAACCAGCTCTTGGTTTTGTCAATTATTTGTATTATTCTCTGTGTTTCTGAGTAATTGATTTCAGTCCTAAGTTTGATGATTTCCTGCCATCTGCTCCTCTTGATAATGTTTGTCTCTTTTTTTTTCTAGAGCTTTCAGTTCTCCTGTTAAGTTGCTAATATAAGCTGTTTCTAATTTCTTTTTCAAGGCACTTAGTGCTGAGAACGTTCCTCTTAGCACTGCTTTCATTGTTTCACATAAGTTTGGATATGTTGTGCCTTCATTTTCATTTAAATTTAGAATGCCTTTAATTTCCTTCTTTATTTGTTCCATGACCCAGTGATCATTGAATAATGAGTTGTTCAGTTTTTATGAATGTTTAGGCTTTTTGTTATTTCTTTTGTTGTTGAAGTCCAGCATTAATCCATGGAGATACAATATGATACAGGGGTTATTTCAAATCCTTGTGTCGATCAAGATTTGCTGTGTGACTGAGTATATGGTCAATTTTGTAGAAGGTTCCATGAGGTACTGAGAAAAAAGTATATTCTTTTGTGTTAGGTCTATTTGGTTCATGACCTTTGTTGGTTTCATTTCTGTCTGGATGACATGTCCATTGGTGTGATTGGGTGTTGAAATCTCCCACTATTAATGTGTGGAGATCAATATATGGTTTAAGCTTTAGTAATGTTTCTTTTACAAATGTGGTTGTTTTTGTATTTAGGGCATAGATGTTCAGGATTGAGATGTCATCTTGATGAATTTTTTCCTTTGATCAGTGTGTGTTATCCTTCCCTATCTTTTTTTTAATTAATTTTGGTTGAAAGCCTATTTTATTTAACATTAGAATGGTTACTCCAGGTTGTTTCTTGGGACCACTTGCTTGGAAAATCTTTTTCCAGCCCTTTACTTGGAGATAAAGTCTATCTTTGTTGGTGAAGTGTGTTTCTTTTGGAAAGGAGAATGATAGCTCTTGTTTCTGAATCCATTCTGCAAGCCTGTGTCATTTTATTGGACAATTGAGTCCAATGATGTTGAGAAATGCTAATGACCATTGATTGTTATTTACTGTTATTTTGATGTAGGTGATAATAATGTGTTTCTGTGTTTCTCTTTATTTTGCTGAAGTGGTGTTATTTCTTTATTGTGTTTTCTTTTTTACATATATTTATTTATTTATTACTTCAGGTTACATCTGCATCATAGTGTCCTCTTTCTGCCTCTCCCAGTCCCATCCTCCCACCCTCTATCCCCTATTCCTCCCATCCCACTCCTCTGGAATGGAATGTCCCTACATACCAGTCTTCCGCCCCAGTTCAGCAGTCATATGAGGGTCAAGAGCCTCCTAATACACTGGGGTCCTACAAGGCAGCACCACTAGGGCAAAGTGTCTCATTGATAGGAAACAAAGCCTATGTTCCTGTTCCTCTTGGTGCATAGGTTGTAGTATAGTTATCCTGTTCTATACAGCTAAAATCCAATTATAAGTGAATAGATGCCATGTGCATCCTTCTGAGTCTGGGTTAGCTCAGTCAGGATGAGCTTCTCTAGTTCCATCCATTTGGCTGCAAATTGCATGATTTCTTGTTTCTGATGGCTGAGTAGTATTCCATTGTGTAGATGTGCCACAGTTTTTTAATCCATTCTTCAGTTGAGGGACATCTGGGTTGTTTCCAGTTTCTAGCTATTACAAATAAGGCTGCTATAAACATAGATAAGGAAACTTCATGTGATTTGTTGAGGAATCATTTGGCTGTATACCCAGAAGTGGTCTTGAGGTAAAGCTATTACAAGTTTTCTAAGATATCGCCAGACTGACCTCCATAGTGGTTGTACAAGCCTGCAGTCCCACCAGCAATGGAGGAGTGTTCCCCTTTCTCCACACCCTCACCAGCATGTGCTGTCATTTGAGTTTTTGATCTTAGCCGTTCTGATAGGTGTGAGATAGAATCTCACAGTTGTCTTGAATTACATTTCTCTGATGATTAAGGGTGCTGAGCATTTCTTCAAGTGTCTCTCAGCCATTGGGGATTCCTCCTTTGTAAATTCTCTGTTTAACTCTATTCTCCATTTTGATTGGATTATTTGGTTCTTGGCATTTAATTTCTTGTGCTCTTTGTAAATTATGGATATTAGCCCTCTGTCAGATGTGGGGTTTGTTGCCATTTTGTTTGAATGACACTGTCTTTTGCCTTCCAGAAGCTTTTCAGGTTCATGAGGTCCCATTTATTGATTGTTGGTCTTAGATCCTGAGCTGTTGGTGTTCTGTTCAGGAAATTGTCACTGTGCCAATGAGTTTGAGGGTTTTCCCCAGTTTCTTTTCTAGTAGATTTAGTGTGACCTGCCTTATGTTAAGGTCTTTGATCCATTTGGACTTAGTTTTGTGCAAGGTGGTAAGTATGGGTGTAATTTCATTCTTTTACATGTGGACATCCAGTTGGACCAGCACAATTTGTTGAAGATGCTGTCTTTGTTCCATTGTATGGTTTTGGATTCTTTGTCAAAAATTAAGTGACCATAGGAGTGTGGGTTCATTTCTGGGTCTTCAATTTGATTCCATTGATCCACTGATTTGTTTCTGAACCAGTACCATGCCGTTTTTATTACTAGTGCTCTGTAGTACAGTTTGAAATCTGGGATGGTGACACCTCCAGATGTTTTTTTATTGTGCAGGATTGTTTTAGCTATTCTGGGTTTTTTGTGTTTCCATACGAAGATGAGAATTGCTTTTTCCAGGTTTATAAAGTGCTGTATATTTATTTACATATATTTATTTATTACTTCAGGTTACATCTCCATCATAGTATCCTCTTTCCGCCCCTCCAAGTCCCGTCCTCCCACCCTCTATCCCCTATTCCTTCCATCCCACTCCTCTGGAATGGAGTGTCCCTATATACCAGTCCTCCGTCCCAGTTCAGCAGTCATATGAGGGTCAAGAGCCTGCTCATACACTGGAGTCCTACAAGGCAGCACCACTAGGGCAAAGTGTCTCATTGATAGGAAACAAAGCCTATGTTCCTGGTTTGTGCACATAGCATTTAATTGTGGTAGCATTTTGATGGGAATTGCATTGAATCTGTATATTGATTTTGGCAGAATACCTATCCATGAGCATGGGAGATCTTTCCATCTTCTGATGGCCTCTTCAATTTCTTTCTTCAAGGACTTGAAGTTCTTGCCATACAGGTCTTTCAATTGCTTGATTGGAGATACCCACAGGTATTTTATATTGTTTATGGCTATTGTGAAGGGTGTTATTTCCCTAATTTCTTTCTCAGCACATTTATTTTTTGTGTGAAGAAGAGCTTTTGATTTTTTTAAATTAATTTTGTATCCAGCCACCTTGCTGAAGGTGTTTATCAGGTGTAAGAGTTCTCTGGTGGAATTTTTGGGGTCGCTTATGTATACTATCACATCATCTGCAAATAAGGATAATTTGACTTCTTCGTTTCCAATTTGTATCCCCTTGATCTCCTTTAGCTGTCTTATTGCTCTAGCAAGAACTTCAAATACTATGTTGAAGAGATATGGCAACAGTGGGCATCCTTGTCTTGTCCCTGAGTTTAGAGGAAATGTTTCATTTTTCTCTCTATTCAATTTGATGTTGGCTACAGGCTTGCTGTATATTGCCTTTATTATTTCTAGGTATGGTCCTTGTATCCCTGTTCTCTCAGGTATGAAGGAGTGTTGGATTTTGTCAAATGCTTTTTCAGCATCTAGCAAGATGATCATGTGGTTTTTTTTTCTTTCAGCTTGTTTATATGGTGAACTACGTTGACGGACTTTTGTATGTTAAACCATCCCTGCATTCCTGAGATGAAGCCTACTTGATCATGGCATATGATACTTTTAATGTGTTCTTGGACTTGGTTTGCTAGTATTTCATTAAGTGTTTTTGCATCTATGTTCATGAGGGAGATTGATCTGATGTTCTCTTTCTTTGTTGGGTCTTTGTGTGGTTTAGGAATCAGGGTGACTGTGGCCTCATAAAATGAATTTGGCAGTGTTCCTTCTGATTCTATTTTGTGGAAGAGTTTGAAGAGTATTGGTGTTAGCTCTTCTTTGAAGGTCTGGTAGAATTATGTGCTGAATCCACCTGTCCCTGGGCTTTTTTTGGTTGGAAGACTTTTAATGAATGCTTCTATTTCCTTAGGGGTTATAGGACTGTTTAATCTATTAGCCTGATCTTTATTTAACTGTGGTAGGTGGAATCTATCAAGAAAATTATCCATTTCTCTTAGGTTTTCAAATTTGGTGGAGTATAGATTTTTAAAGAAGGACCTAAATATTCTCTCGATTTCCTCAATGTCTGTTGTTATTTGTCCCTTTTTGTTTCTGATTTTGTTGACTTGTGTTTTTTCCCTCTGCCTTTTAGTTAATTTGGCTAAGAGTTTGTCTATTTTGTTGATTTTCTCAAAGAACCAACTCTTGGTTTCATTGATTCTTTGTATTGTTCTTTTTGTTTCTAAGTTGTTGATTTCAGTCCTAAGTTTGATGATTTCCTGCCTTCTGCTCCTCTTGAGAGTGTTCGCTTCCTTTTTTCACAGTTCTTCCAGTTCAGCTGATAATTTGTTAATATGAACTGTCATGATTTTCTTTTTGAAGCACTTAGTCCTATGAACTTTCCTCGTAGCACTGCTTTCATTGCATCCCATAGATTTGGGTATGTTGTGCCTTCATTTTCATTGGATTTTAAGAAGTCTTTGATTTCCTTATTTATTTCTTCCCTGACCCAGTAGTCATCCAGTAAAGTGTTGTTTAGTTTTCATGAGTGTGTAGGCTTTTTTTTATTTCTGTTGTTGTTGAAGTCCAGCTTTAATCCATGGTAGCCTAATAAGATACAAGGGTTTATTTCAATTTTCTTGCATCTGTTGAGGCATGATTTGTGTCCAACAATATGGTCGATTTTGGAGAAGGCTCTGTGTGGTGCTCAGAAGAAGGTGTATTCCTTTGTGTTTGGGTGAAATGCTCTATAGATATCTGTTAGCTACATTTGGTTCATGACCTCTGTTATATTCATTATTTCTTCTGTCTTGATGATATGTCCATTGTTATGAGTGGGGTGTTGAAGTCTCCCACTACTACTGTGTGGGGATGGATGTGTGGTTTAAGCTTTAGAAGATTTTCTTTTACAAATGTAGGTGCCCTTGTATTTGCAGCATAGATATTCAATACTGAGATGTCATCTTGATTAATATTTCCTTTAATGAGTATGTAGTGCCCTTCACTATCTTTTTTGATTTTGATTGACTTCAATTGAAAGTCAATTTTATTTGATATTAAGATGGCTACTCCAGCTTGCTTCCTAGGTTCATTTGCTTGGAAAACCTTTTCCCAGCCCTTTACTCTGAGGTAGCATCTATCTTTGTTAGTAAGATGTGTTTCTTGTATGCAGCAAAAGATGGGTCTTGTTTATGGATCCATTCTGTAAGCCTGTGTCTTTTTATTTGGGAGTTGACTCCATTGATGTTGATGGATAATAATGACCAAAGGTTGTTATTTCCTATTATTTTGGTGTAGGTGGTGGTCCTGTGTTTCTTTTAGTTTAGCTGCAGTGGAGTTTTTTGCTACCTTTGTTTGTTTTCTTGGGTATAGTTTTCTTCTTTGGGTTGGAATTTTCCTTTTAAAATCTTCTGTAGGGCTGGATTTGTGGGTAGATACTGTTTAAACTTGATTTTGTCAGGGAATATCTTGTTTTCTCCATCTATGTTGATAGAGAGTTTTGCTGGTATAGTAGTCTGGCTGGGCACCTATGTTCTCTAAGGGCTTGTAGGACATCTGCCCAGGCTCTTCTGGCTTTCAAAGTTTCTGAGGAGAAGTCTGATGGATCTGCCATTATATGTTACTTGACCTTTTTCTCTTACAGCTTTTAATATTCTTTCTTTGTTCTGTACATTTGGAGTTTCAATTATTATGTGGTGAGAGGAGTTTCTTTTCTGGTCTAATCTATTTGGTGCTCTGTATGCCTCTTGGAATTGGCATCTCTTTCTCTTAAGTTTTGGGAAGTTTTCTTCTATGATTTTGTTGAAGATGTTTCCTGGACCTTGGAGTTGGGAGTCTTCTCTTTCCTCTATGCCTATAATTCTTAGGTTCCATCTTTTCACTGAGTCCTTGTTTTCTTGGATATTATGGGTGAGAACTTTTTTAGATTTCTCATTTCCTTTGGTTGTTGTACTGATTTCTTCCATCGAATCTTCCATGCCTGAGTTCCTGTCTTCCATCTCTTGTATCCTATTTTTGATACTCGTGTTTGTAGTTCTTGTTCTCTTCCCATGAATCTCCACTTCCACTCTTATCTCTGTTTGTGGTTTCTTTATTGCTTCTACTTCCAAGTCTTGAAACATTTTATTCATTTTATATGTTTTCTGTTCTAATTTGCTTGTCTTTGTCTGAAAATTTTTCAAATCTTTTGAATCTTGACTTGTCTCTTTTCTGTTCATGTTGGGCTGCATTGGCTTGGAGGTCTCTAATGGTATTCTCCAATGCTTTTATTTGTAAAAATGAGGATTTTTTGTATTCTTTCAATATTTTAATTTCTTCCTGAAAGGACTCCATCATTTTCCTAAGTATAGTTTTGTCATCATTTTCATGTGTTTCAGCTGTGGTGGGATGTTCAGGGCTTGTTGTGTTCACCTCGCTGAATTTCACTGGAGTCATATTTCCCTGATTTTTGACAGTTTTGTTCTTTCACTGATCTTTAGCCATCTGGCTACCCTAAAATAGTTGTTCCTGATGTCTTCTGGACAATTTCAGTGGCACTGCCAGTCCTCTTTAGGATGTTGTGGTTACCATGTGAATGTTGGGTGCTCAGGTAGGTGGGAGGTATGAAAACTGCAAATTAATTTATTAATTAGTTGTTAGTAAGTATAAACTGTAATATTAGGCTGGTGGAGTAGCCAGCAGCTTGGCAGAGGAGCAGGCGGCCTGGCCCGAGTGCCTTAACTGGTTGTCTAACTTATCCTGGAGAAAGAGCCCCGAGACCAAGGGTGGCCTACACCACCTGTAACCTAAACTCTGTTAATTAATGTAAGTTGTTATATTAGGCTTGAAGAATTACCAGCGGCTTGGCGGGAGATTCGCCTGGGCTTAAGGGGAGTCTGAGAGTCTGGGAGTCCAACGACCCGGGACTGTTTGGACTGAGGGCCTATAAGCCGCCACACTCTTTTCCCCAATAATTAAACACACCAAGACCTTTAATGTTTTAACTCTTAGCCCTTATCTGGGCAGACTCCCAATTAACTACTCTAAGTTAACCTGGATCAGATCACCTAATTCCAAACCACCATGTGCCTGCGAGTACCTTCCAGCAATTCTCCAGTCGTCTGTCTCCTTCTGTGTCTCCCAGCAGAAAGACAAAGAGTGTCTGTGTGTGCCCAGAGTTCCTGTGCTGATCTGAGGAAGTCCCACCTTCCTGTACTCTTTCTGCCCAGCTAATTGGCCATAAGCAACTTTTATTAACCAATCAAGAGAATGTCTCAGAAGGGGCGGTAACCAGATCTCAGCATTGAATTCAATGTATCAGAAACAATATTAGACCTTCCCTCAACAGAGGTGCGTCTATCTGGCAGTTGGTGCCACCTCCCAAGACCCTGCCGTAATTAGACCTGCAGGAGACTGTACTGGTGCAGGAAGAGCAGCCCTCTGTTCTGTCTGAGTGCAATGTTCTTCCAAGTGGTTGTATATCCAGTAGAGGGACCTTTATGTCCAACACCTTTCTGGATAAACCTAGATATGCTTGTGCCTCCCTACCAGCTTTTGCTTACTTCTGCAGCAGGGTCCACGCTGGCCTCTACCCTGGGTCCTGGGCCTGTGTCCCATGCCAGTGGCCTCTACTCTGTACCACAGACCTGTGCCCCATGCCTCAGGTCTCTGCTTTGGACTGGAGTCTGTGTCTCTCACCATTAACCTCTGCCCTGGACCCTGAGGCAGTGCCCCGAGCCATTGACCCTGCTTTGGGCCCGAGTCTGTCTACTCACTAGGTTTTTGAGTGGCTCTTGCCCACTTCCGTGGCTTGCTCCTTGGCCTGAGTTCCATGCCATGCCATGCCATGCTCCACACTCCCGCTGCCTGGGTCCGTGCAGAACTGCACCCTGCCATGCTTCTCTCTGCTGCCTGGGAGTGTCTGAGGGTCCCACGAGGGACTCCCACAAGTCCCTGGGTTCACTGGGTGTGACCCTGTGGGTTCATGCTTCTCAGCATGTTGCTCAGCTTGTTTATATTTCTATGATGTTGTAGCTATCCTCCCACTAGCTCAAAATGCATCCCTGCCGACTGCTGACTGACACCATCTAGGATCCTACTGTGTTTTCTTAAGTGTAGTTATCTTGTCTGGATTGCAGTTTTCCTTTTAAGATCTTCTGTAGGACTGGATTTGTGTATGGATATTGTTTAAATTTTATTTCTGTCATGGAATATCTTGTTTTCTCCATCTATGGTGATTGAAAGTTTTGCTGGGTATAGCAGTCTAGGCTGACATTTGTGGTCTCTTAGAGCCTTTATGACATCTCCCCAGGCCCTTCTGGCTTCTAAAGTTTCTTAAAAGAAGTCAGGTATGATTCTGATGGATCTGCCTTTACATGTTACTTGGCCTTTTTCTCTTGAAGATTTTAATAGTCTTTCTTTGTTCTGTACATTTAGAGTTTTGATTATTATGTGTCAGGAGGAATTTCTTTTCTGGTCTAATCTATTTAGTGCTCTGTGTGCATCTTGGGTGTTTATGGGCATTTCTTTCTTTAAGTTTGGTAAGTTTGGGAAGTTTTCTTCTATGATTTTGTTGGAAATGTTTTCTGATCCTTGGAGTCAGGAGTCTTCTCTTTCTTCTCTTCTTATAATTCTTAGGTTCTATCTTTTCATTGAGTCCTTGATTTCTTGGATGTTATAGGTGAGGAATTTTTTTAGATTTCTCATTGTCTTTGGCTATTGTATTGATTTCTTCAATTGAGTCTTCCATGCCTGAGATTCTGACTTCCATCTCTTGCATTCTATTGGTGATGCTTGTGTCTTTAGTTCCTGTTCTCTTTCCTAGGTTTTCCACCTTCAGGGTTATCTTTCCTTGTGTTTTCTTTTTTTGTCTCCATTTCCAATTCCGGTATTGAACTGTTTTATTCACTTCCTTCTCCATCTTGATTGTCTTCGCCTGTATTTCTTTAAGGGCTTTGTCCCTTTTCTTCTCCTGTTGTATTGTATTTTCCTGGATATCTTTAATGGATTTCTCCATTTCTTTCAGCTGTTGGATTGTTATTTCTTTAAATTCTTTAAAGGGTTTATTTTCTTCTTTTAAGGCCTCTATCATTTTCATAAGTATAGATTTGTCATCATTTTCTTGTGTTTCAGTTGTGTGAGGATGGTCAGGGCTTGCAGTGCTAGAATAATTGAGTTTTATTGGAGTAATATTTCCCTTATTTTTCTCAATATTGTTCTTCTGCTGGCCTTTAGCCATCTGGTTGTCATTAGCTGATTGTTCCTGGTGCCCACTGGACTTGGTGCCAAGGAAAGAGCTTTGGAGTGGAGGCCATATAATCTTGGTGATCTGTAGCTCTCCACAAGATGATGAATAGATGGGGCCTTGTGATGGAGACTAGATCTCAGTGGGCCACCCACAGCTCACCCCTTCCGGCTGTGTCCCAACTGGGCACTCAGGTCATGGATTGCAGTAGAGTGTGTTATTCCAGCTTGTAGGATCCTGAGATATGGACGGTCTTCCTAGTGAAGTCATTGGGGGTTGTTGGGGCCACAGACTACAACAAGGTATAGTAGAGCCAACAGGGTGTCCAAGTGTTCCCGAAGCCTGTGTGTCAGGTCTGTGAGTGAGGTCTGTGCCACCTACATGTTCCTGGGAATCACAGATAAATTTTGTGCTTCCCAGACAGAAGCACTGTGCCCCAGGGCACCCTATGTTACTCGGGCAGTTGTGTAATGATCCAGGACTGCTTCACCACATCAGGGCCAAAACTTTTGATGCCTGGCCCAAGGGTTCAGCCTTCTCACAGGGGTGATCTGAGTTGGAGTCCATGTCCCCATCAACAGCACTGTGACTCAGAACAGCTCACTCGACCCCTAGCTCAACTACCCACTGGTCAGCCAGATGCCACCATGTTGTAATCCCTGGAAATAATCTCCCCCATCCTACCATTCCTGTGTCTCCAGTGATCTTCTTGTGGAGACAGGAATGATTGCATGGAAGCTGGGGGGGGGGGCTCAGGAAGCCAGAGTGGACCTCTGTTCAGAGGTTGAAGCCACAACCTGGGGCTCTAATTCGCTCTGACTCAAGAGGTCTTCCAGATATGATGGGTAGGGCTCCTGTTCCCGTGTTCTGCTGTCTGAGTGCCTAGATGTCCAGCAAGGGGACATCTTGGACAGTCCCAGACTTTGCCAGGTGAACTCAGATGGGGCCAGTGTCTCTCAAACTACTGCACAACATGAATATAGCTCTGCGGTAACTGTGCCAGCACCATTCATTGCAAATCTTGCTCTTTTCTATTTTTAAATTTTTGTTACACTTGATTTGAATCACTCTTACCACAACAGCACAAATGAGTAGAATGATATTTCTATTGTTTAAGCCCCATCTAAAGATATGAAGTGGACTCATTGGTAGGCACAACAGGTAGAAACTGTTTCTCCCACTAAGTAAGGAAATCCAAATATGATAGGGGAGATAATTATAAATACGATCAAAAAACCAACAACTGCAGTAATAATCCAAGAATAAATTCAGCAGCATCCTTTGATAAGAACAAGAGTCCTAACAGAGTGAGAACCTCAGATCAGAGGATTCTGACCCAAATGCTTATCTACTTAATAATCATATCAGCTTGAGCTTACAAAGAATGTTGAAAATGTAGAAGTAGGGTATTGCATTGGTTTTCTATTGTTCATGATACACTTTTCCACAAATTTGGTATGTTAAAATACACAAATTTATCTTATGGTTTGGAGGTCAGAAGTCAGAGGCAGGTGTCTTGCTGAGCTAAAAACAGAGCTGCTTTCCTTTGGGACACTCTGGAGGAGAATCTATTGCTTTTATGTTTCCAGATTCTAGCAACTTACTGCATTCCTTGGCTTTTGACCTCTACTGTCTTCAAAGACAGAAATGACTAGTCAAGCCTCTTTCATGTCATCTCACATGGATACTAACTCCCTTACCTCATTCTTCTTTTAGGTATTTCTAGGATTGGATAATCCAATGCAACCTGTCTACTAAGGTCAGATGCTTAGCATCCTTTGTCCAACCTGCTTCCTTAGTTCCCTTCTGCCAAGATTCAAACAACAGGGATCTCCAAGTACAGCAGGAAGGGGTCTGAGGCAGCTTCTGTCTCCCTAGATTATTCCTTGCTGATTTGGGCATATACTTTCCAGTCCAGAATAGCAAGTGATATCCCTAAGTCACATCCTATAGTAAGGAGCATTTAAGTTATGAAACATCTCCATCTGCACCCCAAATGGCAATAGAGCACACATGGCATTCACTCTGAGTGCCATGCTTCTTAAATTCATAGAGACTGCCTGACTCATCACAATTAATTGCAAATTGGTTTTACTAGGGATTTACTACTCAAGAAATCTAGAGATTAAGGGTATCTTCCTGTCCAGATCAATGGTTTTTGCCTATAATACCAGCACTCAAGAGCTGAGGCAGGAGGGGTGCTGTGACTTTAAAGCTAAACTGAAATACATAATGAGACCCCCTTTCAAAAAAAATTCTTCCTACAAAATATGATCAGGCTGTTTAACTTGAGGTTTATTCATTCTCCCTCTTTCTTTTTCTTTCTTTGTTTCGTCCTGAGGATTGAATCCTCTGAACTACATCCCAGCATCATGTTTGGCTAATTATAAAGGAGATTAAAGGACATCATTTGACCTCCTTTTTTCTCTCCAGGAGGGCCGCCTTAGGTATCCAGGAAGGTTAAGCTATGGAACACTTAATTCAACAACTTTCTTCCCAAAAATGTTGTTATGAAATAAGAAGTAATAATTCCCAACAAATATCTTGCACATAATATATAGCCAATGAATAGTAATTATTATCCCACCTTCTAACCATTGGACTACACAATTGAACTTTTGAATGGCCATGTCTTAAGACATCTCCCTTCTTTCACACATACACACCTTATGAGAGGTTGGTTGTTGCTTTCATCTTATTCTTGATTTTGTTTGGGAACAGTGCTTCACTATGCTGCCCAAAGTGGGTTCAAGGGATGTTCCTGCTTCCTTCTCCCAAGTTGTTAGGACTGCAAGAATGCACTATCACTCAGCCAGAGAGTCTTGTAAAGGTAGTTTTTATTTCCTCAGAAGAGGGGAATAAAATCAAAACCACACCCAGGCTTTACAAATAGATGACTTGGGCTGAGCCCAGAGCATTTCTATCTAAGTATCCATAGGCTTAGGCCTGGAAGCTTCTAGCCTCCATACAATCTAATCTTCTGCAAGCCTTTATGTTGATGGCTTCAGCTTCTAGCCGTTGTTTGGTAGCCTAGGCCTACAATATTTTCAGCCTTGGAAACTTACTGTTGAATAAGCACACCCTTTCTAGTTCTTTCTAAACTCTGGCTGGCTGGTTCAACTCAGCTGTTCTGGCTCAAAACTCCTCTCCAAGCTGACTGATTCAAACTGGCTTCTCTCTCATTCTCACTGAATTACTCTTCTTGGAAAATTGCCTCTGACCTACATGAACTCAAGTGCACTCAACTGAACTGCCCCAAACTGTACTGTACTCCTGAATTCTACTGTACTGTCTCCCTGAACTCTACTGTATTCCTGCACTTTCTGTTCCTTAGTTAGACATCATTGTTTGGAACTAAAGGTGTGTACCAAAGGTGTCTCTATATTCCAGCCTGATAACACAGACCTATGTCTTTCAATGTGATTCCCTTGCAGAGAATCCATGTTGCTGGATTAAAATTTCTCTACAGAGTCTTAAGTAATTACTATCTGGATGTCATATATTTATCCTTTTGAGAAATACAGGCAAAATACATTCCAAAATGCCAAGTATGAAGTTAATATGGATCATTTCATTAACCTAATGGTGAGGGCTGTGGTGATGATGGCTGGTCAGAAGGTCCTCTAGAGGAGAAAATCAGTTCAGCAGATCTGGGTACAGTAGTTCTCACATGTGGGCTTAGAGATATACACCCAGTGAAAAAGGCATGAGGGGTCAGAGGTCAGCCTCAGGTATCATTCCTTGGAAACAGTCCACCTTAAGACTCTTTTTTTGTTTGTTTGTTTTCTTTGTTTGTTTGTAGAAATGGTCTTTCACTAGCCTGGAACTCACCAAATAAGCTGGACTGGCTACTCAGAATACCCACAGGAATATACCTGTCTCCATTTTCTCAGCAGAGAAATTACAAGTGTGTGCCACCATGCCAAGCTTTTTTATTTATATTGTATAACAAATACTTTACTAGCTGAGCCATCTCCCCAAACTCTGGATATAGTGGAGGCAGTTTTTGTTGGGGTTTTTTGTTTGTTTGCTTGCTTGCTTGCTTGCTTTATTTTCTTATTGTTTTTTTTTTTTTCTAGTAGAGATTCCAGGGCATTATAAGGCCATGATGAGATTTTTCAGAGACTACACAGACCAGAACTTTGAGAATCAATCCAAATTGTGTAGACTTCTCTGATAAGGGACTTACTTAATATTTTTGTTATTAAAGCAACATAAAATTGGCTGCTGAGAATACTTGTCAGGAAAAAAATGTATTTTTTTATTTTTTTTTTTTTTGCTGTTTCTAAGTAAGTAATTAAACTTTTCTGATTATAAATGAAAATGAAGTTCAGGTGATTTATTCAACTCTGTGTTTTACCAGGAAATAGAAGAAACCCTATAGACTTTACAAAACACAACTGAACCATCAATAAAACCAAAGGCCCAAGCTTTCAGTCCACTCACAGGCAAATAAGGAAACAATCTCTCTAAATATTAGTTTCCTATTCTATTAAAAAAATAAACATATTCTGCATATTCACTGTAAAAATAAAAATAATCTTATTTTGCTATTATTATTTTCAACACACATTGGCACATGATAAACATTATTTTCCCCTCTAGATAAATCTTCCCTTTGAAGCTGTTCCACGCCTTCAGTCTTATTACCTCTATTTGATTTAGCTATACTAAAGTTCAGAACATCCAGGAATAAATTCTATGTTTACTTAGGAAACAGAATCCCCTGAGCACTCCTTCTGAGCTTCTCTTCTTCCCAAGAAACAGGGTAGCCAGTACTACCAACTCTGTAGTCATCAAATGTATGTCACAATTTACCTCAGATAATCTTATAAATTATTCAAAAGGATTACCCCCTTTTTTCAATGACTTCTGATGCTTTTAGTCATTCATTTGCTGTCCATTTTTCTTGAGCAGTAGATGTGCTTGGCACAATTCCCCAATAATGCCATACAGCTGCCATTCTAGCCTGTTTTTATTCTAAGCAGACAGAAAATTTAGTCTACCTTTGAGATTTCCTAATATTTTTTTCTAGGAACAAGCACTCAATTATAATATCTAGAAACCTCAGGTCACACAAATAATTTTAGCCTCTTAGAATCACAATCATCACCAGAGGGGAGAAAAGTTAATGAGAGAGTAAAAATGTTGGGAACTCGTCAAATCCTCAGTATTAGCACTGTGAAGACACAGTTCACCACTATTTCCCACTCCTCTTGGAAAAGTGATTCCACCAACATTCTCATCATAGTCACAGACCCTTCAGGTTAGGACTGGTTGGAGTCAGAACTTGACCCATGTCAATCCAGAGTTCCAACATGGTCACTGCCCTGAAGTGTTTGTGTCCATACACAAAGCCATGGGCCACTGCCAAATCAGTTGTTCAGATCCACCAAACTCCCAGAAAAAAAAAAAGATGTATTCTCCATCATGTAGCCAGTATATTTTGTGAATTTTTGTCACTTGTCCATTGTGATCTGATATTGAGTTGACCAATAACTAAAGCTGTAACTGAAGGATTTTTTTTTTTGTTGAAACTATAAAGGAAGTTAAAGTTCATCAAAAATGGGGGAAGTCTTTAGAACTAGAATTCTAAAACTGAACAAGAAAGATTAGAAAGCATATCTGAACAGAACATATAACTCATATATTAGGTAGCAATTGACTGATGTTGCCTAAAATTCAAGGGTGGTCAAATATCCTTTGATTCGATTACTTCCTGAAAAGCAAAGCCTGTGATTCTCTGTTCCAGGTGGTCAGAAACGTTCCTAAAAACACTGACATTTCACGTGATATTTTCAGCAAGTCTTTTCATGCCAAAAGTCATTAGTTTCCCATAAGAATTGAAATTGGCTGCTCCCATTCCACCAGATGCATAGACAGAAAACACAAGAGATAGCCACAGGTAGCATTTACAAAGCCATCAGCATGGAGCAGGGCAGCCCTCATAATAAGTTCAGAAGACTGGGTGAGGACCCAACCCAAAGGATCCACGGTGAGAGCATAAAAATTCCTACAATTTGCTCAGCAACAAGAACCAGTGTTTTAAAGAAAATGCATCAAGACATTATGGAATGGATCCAGAAATCAGGATAAAAGAGGACCCCAGAGAAATGAACCAACAAAACAGCCCTGCTCCATTAAGGGTGTCTGGCCAGTGGAGAGATGCTAATTTTCTAAATGTATTCTAAAAACGTGTAAGAAAAGGCATGTAGATATCTGTGTCTGCCTTATAAGCAGTAGTTAGAAATGACCAGGAAGGGTGTGAATCAAGTAATTCTAGTACAATCCCTTTTGCTAAAGGATGAGACTTCCTCCAGCAGCAGATGAGGGCAGGTGCAGAGACTCACAGCCAGACATTGTGTGGAGAGTCTAAGTTGGAGGTCTCCATCAGGTCTCTCCTCTCAAAGATTGGGGAACCTTGTGGAAGAGAGGTAGGAAAGATTGTAGGAGTCAGAGGGGATGGAGGACACCAGGAGAACATGGCCCACTGAATCAACTAAGCAGGATTCAAATGGGTTCACAGAGGCCGAGGCACCAAGCCTGGGGCCTACATGGGTCTGTATCAGGTCCTCTGTGTATGTTATGGCTGTTACCTTGTGTTTTTGTGGGACTCCTACCAGTGGGAGCAGGTGTGTCTCTGTCTCCTTTCCCTCCTGTTGAGTTTCCTCAATATGAAGGCTTTTGCATTGCCTTATTTTATCTTGTTTTGCCATGTTTCACTGTTGTCTCTTGGAGGCCTGCTATTTTCCGAAGGGAAATGGAGAAGGCGTGGAGCTGGATGAAAGAGAAGATGGAGGAGAACTGGGAGCAGTGGAGGAGGGGGAACTGTGGACAGGATGTATTGTACAAGAGAAGGATCTATTTTCAATAAAAAATAAAATAAAGTTTTGTTAGGTGCTCTTGTGTATAATATACTAAATCTAAGTGGATCTGACCAGTGTGCTTTCTGTGTTGGTGTGGATGTAAAGCCTGATTAATCCTCCTTGCCTTTACCTCTATTCCTAACTCCGTAGTTAAAAAGGTAGAAGTATTATCCAGGAAACAGCTTTTTTTCTTTCTAGTGACAAAAAGATAAATACCTCACTATTTTTTCTATAAATACTGTGAATCATTTTACTTATGAGGAAGCATTGCTTAGGACTTATCCAGTGTTATTTCTATGAAGTAAAACAGCATTTATGGCCTTGAATGGAAATGTTTTGATACATTGTGTATGCATTATGTTCTTAAGAAACATAATAAAAAGAAAAATAGCCCTGACTAGTATAATAAACTTACCATCTCATGAATATATCATTTTTTAATCTTAGTTGCTGCTGAGGATTTGTTGATTGTGCACATCTAAAATCTGTGTATCCATATGAAACAGAACATTTACATGAATAGCTTACATACATATTTTCAAATAAATATCCTCCTAACACCTTTATCCTAGCACATGCCTCGTCTTGTTTGCTTTATTAACAAGTATATTTTTAGGAGGCTTTCTGAAAATGTATGATTGAGGGCTGAGAGAAATGGCAAGGAAGATGGCAGGGAGGATATTGCTAATACAAGTTGAACACATAAATGCATTAATCACACAGCCCATGCTCAATTATTCAGTAGCTGGCATTATACTGTGAGATCAGCTCAGTCCCTGGCTCCTGCTCCTGTCAACTGAACACACATTTATTAAGCCATGCTCTATACCTAGCACTCTGGGGAGCTGATCAGTGGGGGGGTGGAGGGGAGAGAGATCAGAAACCATTCCTCAGCTGAGACAGTCAGACACACATGAGAAACAGCTGAAGAACATGACTCCTGTCCTTATTTTCTTTGGCCAGCAATTTTTCAGCAAGGATCATTGTTTTTCATTAATGTTACCACAGGGAATTTAAGAGAGTTGGAATAGAAGACAGTTGTTTGTCTCCTATGAAATATACCTAGATAACAGCTTAATGGGAGAAGAGGGGAAGGGTGCTAAAAATAAAAGAAAGTATGAGGTTATGTAAAAATGCCATTTTCTATGTCCCAGAGTTCCCTTATGAGCACAGAAACTTGGGCAAGAGTATTATAAAATGGCATGAGCAATCTAAGGTGAATACACAGATATTCTACATAGATGTCTTTCAAGGTTGTGAAACAGTCTTGTTATGTAGTCCAGTCTGGACTAGAAAGAACCCCCAATCCTTTGGCCTTGGCTCATCAAGTGGTATGATTACTGATCTGCACCATCACACCTGAAAGAATTTTATATTTAGAATATATTCAAATCACATGATCTTTAGTATTAGTTAGACCTGAATTAGTTAGACCTAACTTCCTGAATTCCCTATTTATGATGCACGTGGTTAAAAAACAAAAAACAAAAACAAAACTATATTTTAACTCTTCTGGCCCTCAGTTTTCCTCTTCTGTCATGAAAAGATGACTACAACTACTTAAATAAAAAAAGTTAAAGTAATTTACATAATAATTCTACCTAGAAATAAAGCCAGGCACAGAGCAATTAATTAATGAATGTCTGTTAATCTTTGTGCTAAGCAAGGGGTGGGAGTTCGGGGTGTGGAATCCAGTCTGTAACCTACAGTTAAGAGTGTTAAGAAGATAAATTTTCACCCAAAATGAAATGTGTATTTTGTGTAAATCTGAGAAGAGAACAACTCACTTGAGTTAAAATATCCCAAACCTGGAGAGACAGCTCAGCAATTAAAGACAGGCCCTGCTCTTGTCGGGAGCCTGAGTCCAGTTCCCAGCTCCTGTGCTGGGCAGCTCAAATCCCGCCATCCTCCAGAAGGATGTGCACTTGTGCACAGACCCATAATTTAAAATAACAGAAAATAAACCTTTTGATATATTCTTACATAGGCAGTCGGGGGGGGGGGGGATGTAGAGTGTTCCCTCAGTGTGGACCCGCAGTATTTAGCACACACTTGCTAGAATGTTCAAA
>CAJQZJ010036847.1:25349-51078 GCA_907164525.1 Lophiomys imhausi | reverse complement strand
TTGTTGTTTGTTTCTGTGTTTGTTTTAAAGAACTTTCTTAGTTTCAGGTTTTTCAAGATGTTAAGGTGTTCTTACTTTTTATTCACTCAAAATTTCAAAGTGCCATTGCTACCATTTGGACGCATTAAGTCATTCACATGTCCATGTGATTGAAGGTTTGGTTCCCAGGACCAATTGACTGGGAAGTGGTAGACTCTCAAAGATGTGAGATCTGGTTGTTGATTTTTAGTTTGCTCTAGGAAAGTTTTCAAAAAGGATATCTTTCCTGCTCCCTTGACTTTTCCTGAGAAGATCATTATAAGATGTATGTGGTTGTGATCCCAGCACATGGGAGGCTGAGGCGGGTAGATTTCTTTTTTTTTTTTTAATAATTTATTTTTTATTTCTTCAAGTTACATCTCAATCACAATCCCCTCCCTCCTCCCCCCTCCAGTCCCACCCTTCCACCCTCCTCCCCCTCAGCCCCACCATCCTCTTCCCTTCTTTTTTTTTTTTTCTTAGTTTAAGGTATTTATTTTTCCCCCCAACATCTCTCTCTTTCAGTCCAAATAATGGTTCTTTTTCTTATAACTATAAATACAATACAAAACAACAGAAATAAATAGGCCACGATTATAAGAGTTATATGGCTTAGCATACATTCCCAATGTCCAGTCCATATGTATTTGGCACCTGACTTTAACATTCTTCTATCTAACCATCTCCATGAGTTTAAAGTTCTATATCTAACTCAGCTTTCATACTAACTTGCCTCATAATTTTAAAAATATCTTCTTAGATCCAGAACACCCTCTTGATTCCTAAACAACTCAAAATTTAACTATGAGACTCTATGTATCTATTCTTCAACCACCTCAGAGACCTGAGAGGGATAAATATATCTGATTATATAGGAAGTGCAGGGCCTGCAGCTTCCAAAACTAAAAAATGACGTAGCGGGTAGATTTCTATGCGTTTAAGGGCATCCTGGGCTACATAGTGAATTCCAGGCCAATATACACTACAGAGTGAGATACAGTCTCAAAAACAGCAGTAGCAGAAGCAGCAACTACGGCAACAACAACCGCCCCAACCCAATGAACAGAAGAGGGTTATTGTAAAAGAAGCTAGCTGGATCCTCCCAGTTTTCTGTGCTCCTGATTAAAATATGATCACTTGTTTGTTTATGTTGATTTTCATGTTGATGTTGATGCTCATCCACTTGGAAACATTTCAGTCATGATTTCTTCAAACATATTCTTTCTATATAATTCTTTTCAGGCAATCCAATAATAAGTATATGAGGTCACCTGAAATTTGTCTTCAGGCTCACTGATACTGTCTTTTGCAGTTACTATTCTGCATTAAAACCACTAAAAATATGGCTCTCATTTCAAACACCTTGATTTTCTTTTTAAAGGGTGATTTGGCTCTTTGCAATATCCTCCATGGCTCTGCTTAACACAATCTTTCCCTAGCTTTTTTAAATTTTTAATTTAAATATTCTTGTCTAGTCCTAATTCTGCCATGCATGTAATTTTTGTATGTGCACAAAAGGGCATATATGGACAACATATACATGCACATATGAAAATGGGAAAAAATTGGATCGTAAAAAAAGTGTGTCTTATTGGATGTCACTTATATGTCATAGGACTATCCACTTTGCATTATAAATATGTAAAATGTATCTAAATTTTGAAATATCTTTATATATGTTAATGACTTTAATTTCCCCATGGTTAACTTTGGCTTCCATTCAAGATTTAACTATTTCCAACCTTTACCAATCAGGTCACTGTTGATTCTACCTAATTATTCTCACAGATTTAATTAGAATATGTTTGCCTTGACTTGAGCAAATCATTCTGTAATTGTGCCTAAATAATAAAGAAATTAACAGAGACTATTTTGCTGTTAAATCAATAAAGAATAAATTCAATTCTCATGGTATATACTACTATATCTGGGAATAGGAAAATAACAATCTGTCAAGTTTTTCATGCCAATAATACTTCAAGTTACCTAAATTAAACAAAGTGTGTCAAAAACTCCACTTTATTTCAATATCTATTTGTCAAAATAATCATAGTGAAACAACCTAAGCAGAGGCCTGAGTATCTTGGAGCCCCCCCGCAAAAATATTTGTTCAGTCTTTCTTTTTTAATTTATTTATTTATTCAAATTACATCTTGATCTCATCCCTCTCTCTCCTCCTCACCCAGTCCAACCCTTCCACTGTCTTCCCCTTCTCCCTCCTCTTCCTCTCCTCTGATGAGGGGAGCCCCCCACATATCAACCCATCTCAGTACATCGAGTTAAATGAGAGCTAAGAGCTTCTTCTTGCACTGGGGCTGCACAAGACAACCCAGCAAGAGTAAGGTGTTCCACTAACAGCCAACAGAGTCCATAGAAAATAATTCAAAAGGTTCATTTTTACATTGTTGCAGAGGTCAGCCACAGTGCCAGTGCCCTGTAACTGCTTACAATGGAGGAGTGATGAATGTATTACAATCATCTGGCCAGATGAGTTACGTCACAATTACCCAAATACTAAATAAGTAAATGACAGACTTAAATCAAACAGAATGGAAGCTTTGATCCTAGAATGCTCAGTAATATACAATTTCTCTGGCTAGCTGAATTAGCCCAGCACTCTTTGGCTCCTTTACTGACAGAGGAGGCCTGGTTATTCACAGTTGAAAACGAAAACCCTAATCTTAGAGATTTATTTATTATAAAAGCAACTGGAGACAGCAGAATGGAAGAGAGCAACAATGCCACCAGCTCTCTGATTTCTGGTTTTTATTTCATTTCACTATTTAGGAGCTGTCAACAAAACAGCCTCAGGAAACTCATGCTGCCTCTAGAGGTGCTGAGGTGGCGCTATCTTTGGACTAGACAAGCACTCTTCTCATTTCTCTATCTTTTTGAGCACCTACTGTGTGCTGGGATACAAAATATCTTCACCTAAAAAGCAAGCATAAATTCTATTAAAAGAAATGAACAGCAAAAAGCTAAATTATATCCAATAGAAAGACCCTTTTCTTATTCTCACATAAATGTTGTGTTCACATGTTTCTTTGATAGAGAGGTGGCAAAATGGGTACTGAACTTTATTTTCTCTCTGCAAATAGGATTCCTTACTATCAGAGCAAAGAACTAATTAAACTCTTTTCAGGCAACTGCTATTGGCAATTATGTCCTATGAAAATTAGAAGAATGAGAGAGGACCTTCTCAGAGTTCCAGCTCCTCTATGAATGGAACAATGGAAACTTTCAGCACATATGCAAGTGAAGATGAAAGTTTTTCTTTAATTTTCAGTCCATAAAATGGATGAATATTTTGTCAGGGAGCTCATCCAGGTGTGGGCAGTGGGATGCTGGAGCAGATCCATACTATCTACCTTGGCTATGCTGCTGTAACAAGATGTCACAGCCTGGGTAATTCAAAAGTACTACACATGTTTCTCAAATTCTGGAGGCTGGGGAGTCTAAACTCTTAATGCTAGCCCCAGTGTGCAGCAAGGAGCCCTTCCTACTTCTAGGTTAGACATCTGATCTGCTGCTTCATTCTCCAGAGGAGAGATACTGAGCTTCACAAGTTAAAGGTGTTGAAGGACAAGCGAGCACTTTTTGGACCCTAAGCCCTTTTATGGAAATACTAACCATGTTCATGGAGAAAGACCTCTCAAGACTTAATCATCTCCCAAAGGTGACTTCCCAATGTCTCTGCATTATTAAAAGTCAATGTGAGTCTTGGGAGCGATACCATCATTTAAACCATAGCACTAGCTCACAGCAACTAAGTACCAAATGTTCCAAAATTCTGAGAAAAAAAAAAAAAGCTAAGTTTTTGAAACCTTCAAATGGGCTACAAAAGATTTATTCATAGGAAAATCAGTGAATACTACAAAATGACATTTATAATTCATTTACTCATTTTGGTAAGCTATGTATTTAAAATATGATAGCAAACTGACAGATAGGGTATGAGACTAGCAGACACAAAGACTTACCTTCCTTACCGAGTGTAAGAGAACTTTACTATATCCCAAAGATACAGTCCTACAAACTTGCAAACTTTATAAAATCTTTATTACTATGTACTTGGTAATACTATAAGCTTAAACAAATCTTGATGATAATAAATGACAGAACATACTAAATAAAAATAATTGCAATAATTACATTGCAAATATGATTCAAGCTTTTATTTCATGTTTTAAAATCCCTTCAGAAAGTCACATTCCCTAGACTATCCAAACAGCAGTCCCCAGTTCTGACTTTCAAAGTTACTCAGTCTATGTTCTGCAGGTGCTGTTTATTTAGGGTTAGCTGAGGAGTCATCAACTGTAAATACTTCAAGAGATTCTTGAAGCAAAACACGCTTGACTCATAACACCCATGTGGACAAAACAGAATCTCTGCAGAGCCTAAAGCAATTGGAGGAAATATATATGCAAGAAACATGGCATTCACCTTTTTTTTAACTGAAAATCTGTATTGGGAAGTACAGCCACTAATGAGCTGGGAATGTGCTTATATTCTCTTAATTGACTGGTGTCATTTGCTTAACATCAGAGTAAGTAGAATCTGAAGTGGAATTAGACAGTCCAATTAAAATTATGATTCCACAAAATTTTTTCTGAATCAACTATAGTATTCATCATGTTTAAAGCACCTAATTTGCAACAATAATATGCAATGGTTTTCCAAAGCAATCAGTAGCATTAGTTGTATATTTATAGCATTGTTAAGATTAGATGCAGAAATTAAGAGGTCTTTTGTTAAAAAAAATAATAAAAGAACATTTAGTCTCTTTTTTTGCACTCACAAATGAGAAATGTACTTTAAAATTCAAATTCAACAAAAAGCAGTAGAAATTCCACAATCATAAGATGAAGTATCTCTCAAATTTTCAATTGGGAATACAATCAGTATATAGAGAAAAACTGACTTTAAATAGCAATGCAACTTGATGCAGATCATTAATTTTGTTCCTGGAGACACTTTATATCTTTTCTATTTGTAGCAGAAGTACAGAATGTTGTAACTGGAAGGATCTGTCTCATTTGAGATCAGATCAAAAAGTGATTAAATTTTTAGACATAATATTCCAAAGCAGAACACAAAAAAAGCCTGGATAAAGTTCAGCTCCTCACTTAGAAAATTCCCCTCTGTATGAATCTATGATTGATAGACACTCACAGCAAAACACTATAAGGGAAATAGTAAATCTAGCAAACAAAATTTTAAAAGATAGTCAGTATGGGGGTATGAATAAGAATGACCTCCCCAGAACCCTGTAGGCTCATAGATTTGAATACTTGATCACCCCAGGAGCAGCACTAGTTCAGAAGAATGAGGGGGTGTGGCCTTGTTGGAGTAGGTGTGGCCTTGTTGCAGGAAGTATATCACTGGAGGGTGGGTTTTGAGGTTGTCGAAAAAGCCCAAGCCAGGACCAGTGGCTTTCTCTTTCTGCTACCTGCAGATCTGGAAGTAGAACTCTAATACTTCTTCAGCACCATGTCTTCCTGTGTACCACCACACTGTCAGCCATGATGATAAAGACTAAACCTCTGAAACTATAAGCAAGCTCCAACTAAATACTTCCTTGTATAAGAATTGCCATCGTCATGGCATCTCTTCACAATAATGGAACATTAACTAAGACAGCTGATATCTTCCATTTTTTTGGAAAATTGATATTGCTGTAGATTAAAAGAGCATGGATTAAATAGATTGAAAGTGACTTCGGCCATGTGGCAGAATAGCAACAAGAGTTTGGCAAGTATCTAGAGAAAATATGTCATTTAAAGAACTTTTGGTCCTAGATAAGGATTAGAAAGCTTGATAAGGCCTTACAAGATAAAAGACTTGATAAAGACAAGACCTGTTTTTAAAAGGCAGGCCCACTCCTAAGGGTCAGTGCTTCTATCTATAGTTTGAGCATCAGACCCTACAACAGCCCTATCTCCCTGTAAGTTGAACTGTAGCCTCTCTTGTCATGGTTCCACCACCAGAACCATCTGGCAAGGGGCCTGGGGGAGAACTCCACATGCACTTTTGTTAATACATCTGTAGATCTTAGTCTCAGCAATGAAGTGGACCTAATGACATGGCTCCAGCCATTCTCAGGTGTGGTCTGAAAGACATCACACTCTCTCAGGGATGTCATGGCAGTTGTACTGACCTGTGAATCATAACCAGTTCTGTAGCAGACTCTGAAATAATCCTGTAAATTAGCTCTGGATACAGTTATCTTGAAGTAACCATGTCCATCTATAAACATGCCAAGAGTCACATCCATCTGTGTACCAGCAAATATTGAAGAGTAACCTGTAACCGAAATTTTTCATTATTATTTAATACTTATTTATTTATTACTATATTTACTTATAACAAATTCCAACAATTTCTTAACTATTAATCCTACAAATTCCTAAAATCCCTTTAACCTAACCACTAATCCTATTGACAATTATTTTTCTAACCTTTTAGAAGGATACAGTCTCTGGGGCAGGTCCTCAGTCGTCAGGAACACAGTCTTTGTTGTAGATTCTTTAGCACACTTAGCAGTCCTTTTTCTGGATCTCTCAGATGTAGATTCATCAGGGTAAGTTGGTTATTGCAGTCTCACCTTAAATAAGGCTTGATGCTTTCTTCTCTCTGGGAGACCCCAGCCCCTTCGCATCAGCAATTCTGCCACTTTACCTCAGAGTCCTTAAAGCCAGGCACAGTTTCCTTTAGGCCACTGTTTGGACAGATCAAATCCCTCTAGGCAAAAGCCGAGCCACAGGGTTTAGTCCTTGGCCTTTTGGTGTCTTGCTCAGGCTTTCTTTGCTCACCAGCTTCTTTCTGCCTCAGGGAGATTTGGCCATCAAATGATGGCCAGCACTTTTTTCAGCAGGACTCTCGGAGCTCTCTAGCATCAAGGGCCTCTTCTCTTCATGGGGCTCCATGCACTGTCCTTAAATAGGAGGAACTCTGTTTCAGCTTAATTTGGGCTCTGCCCACTTAGCAACTGAACACAATGTCAGGCCAGATACTTTGTTTCTTTAAGTCCATTAAGTCTTTCCTGTTTTTCCTGACTTCAACCTTGTTTTTTCAGTCCATTAAGTCTCCTGTTTGTTTCCTGTTTTCACCTGACTTCATCTTTGTTTTTCCACAAGCTGATAAGCTAAATCGCTCACAGCCAAGTTGATCTTCATGCCCCGAATTAAGAGACTGTATCAGAAACACCTATATATTTTCTAAATCTAATTTAATTATTCTAACTCCCTACATATCCCCCTTCTAGTAAAATAAAAAATAAATCTACATCATAACTACATATATAATGTAAATAAATTGTCTATGTACAATACATAAACTAACTTTAAATTTTTATCAATATACATTAAACCAAGTGTTAAAATAACCTTAAACTTCTCACAATACATAGTTGTACTTACTTACATCTTTTGACAAAAGACATTAAAGCAAACAAAATGATTTTAAATTCTTATCAATAAACTTAATTTTTATTACATACAAAACATTTTTTAAACTTTCATCAATAAACAGAATCTTAAATTTCTAACAATATAAACAAAATAATCTTTTACTCCAATTTTTACATTTCCATTCATTATATCCATTCATTGCAAACATTACAAACAATAGACAATCACAATACCTAAGATATGACAACAAAAATTTTTCATTCCACCTCTGGGAATGAAATTGAAAATATTTTTTGGGCACCCGTTAAAAATTTTTGATATTGGCCAGTTCCCGGGATAGCCAGCTATAGCTTTTTGTTGTCCAATCTCTGTATGAGCGATCATTTTGGGCTAACCCTTTTTAAAGTTGATTTGCATGCTCTTCTTCTTTTTTGAAAAATTATTAATTGAAGCAATGTGTTAGGCTAAATCATTTGGCCTATTTGTCTTGATATTGTCATTCAAACTTTGTATCTAAAAATAAATTTTTTCTCTAAGTTTAAGGAGGAAAAAGACATAAATTAATTTTGTAAGTCCATTTGAAACATAAACTCCATCCATGCTAAATAAAAGAATGGAACATTATAAACATCGGACAGTTCTTAACATACAAAGACATTTATGTCTCAGCTATTAAGAGGCTCTCCCTGGTCAGATCTAATCTTTATAAGTTTTTTTGGTAACCATATTTTCTCATTTCCTGTAGATACATATGCATATCTACGTCCCCATCTTAAAACTAGTACAGGTTTCCATTCTAAAGTCAAAATATCCTTATAGTATATTGGTTGATTTAGTTCCTCAGTTTTTTCTATAACCCAGTGTCTCTTAGCTGCAGTAGTACCTTTTTTACCGACATTCAAAAAATTCAATGTTAGTAAAGCATTGTGCAATCTGTCCCTGGGATTCCTTAGTAACCCAGCTCCAGTCCTGTTTAGCTGTGGTACATCCTGTTCCCCCAGGAGTCCAGCATGGAAACTTTTCATCTGGAAGCAGAACTGCAGACTTCTGTATACACTATATACAACAAAACAACCTAATAGTTAATTCAAATTGCGTCATATACAATTCTCAAAAATGAAAAAAAAAACATGAAGAAGGAAGAATAAATTTAAAATAATGAAATAGAAACTAAAAGAATACATAGAATCAATAAAAAAACAAGAGTTAGTTTAAAGGGATAATAAGGAGCTAGTAAAATGGCTCAGTCAGTAAAGTACTGGTGTGGAAGCATAAGGAACTAAGGTTAGACTCCTGGGACCCACACAAAAGTCAGGCATGCCATTGAGTACCTATAACCCCAGGGCTGGAAACACAAGAGGATCCCTGAGGGCTTCTGGCCACCCAGGCTAACTAAACCAGTGAGTCCAGGTTCAATGAGAAACTCTGTCTCAAAAATAAGATAAAGAAACAATTAAGGAAATCACCTAACATTGGCTTCTGGTTTCCATGTGCATACACATCTGTACACCCATGCAAGAACACATAAACACGCCTAAGGAAGGTAAAAGGCCATCAACAGCACCTTAGTAAAATAAAAAAAAAAAACTAAACTAAACAAGTATTTTCTTGATGAACATGTTGAAAATTCTTAGTGAAATTCTTTTAAACCAAATTCAACACTTTGAAAAGGCAGAAAGTGAGGCAAGGCCATAAAAATCTCAAACTCCATCCCCAATGACAAACTTCTTCGAACAAGGTTCCACCTCCAAAAGCTTCCACAACCTTCCAAATAGTTCCAAAAGACCAAATGTTCAAACACATGAAATTGTGAGGATTATTACCAGCTAAACCAATACAGCACCATAAATAGACTTAATGACAAAAATCATTCAGTAATGAAAAAAAAATTTTACAAAGTTCAGCAAGTCTTCTAAAATCCTGAAAAAACTAGGCATAGAAGCAGCACACCTCACGTTTTGTGGGTGATATAATTGTCATTATTGTAGGAATTGCACAAAACATTAGATTGCTTTGGGGACATTGGATATCTCAGTACAATGAATTATTCCAATCCATTAATATGGGATGTTTCTTTTTATTAGTATCTTTTCAATTTTCTTCACTAATGTCTTATAGTTTTCAACACAGAGAAATTTATCTCCTAGTAAAATTCATTCCTGTGAGGTTTAATAATGTTTATCAACTTGACAGACTCCATAACCATCTAGAAGGCAAATCTCTAGGCATTCCTGGAAGAGATTATCTTGATTAAGGTAAGAAGACCCACCCAAAAGTCGGCAGTTCTATTTTCTGGGCTAGGGGCTTGTGCTACAATAAAAGAGAAAGCTACCTGAGCACAAATATTCATCTTTCTTCTTTACTGTGCATGCAATGTGAACAGCTACCTCAAACTCCTGCCACCTTGATTTCCTACCATGATCCCTGAAGCCCTCAAGCTAAGAGTCAAAATAAACCTTTCTTTAAGTTGTTCTTATCAGGGTATTTTATCACAGCAACAAGAAAAGTAATATGATCCCCAACAAATTATTTTGTTATTGACAATGAGATTGTTTTCTTAATTGCTGAATCCTAACTCCAAGCTAATTTGCTTACTTTCTTACATTTTTGTTAGTGTATATAAATGCAGTTAGTTTTCATGTGTTGATTTTATTTTCTGAAACCTTATCGAATTAGTTTACTAGTTTTAATAATTAGGTTTTAGGTGGAATATTTAGGGGAAATATTCTCATTAAAAAAGAGTACTTGGAAAAAATAAATAAGTGAAATAAAAATTAAAAAAATAAACAGTACCTGGAAGTTACATGTTCACATGCAAGGAAATTGGACCCATCTTATACCTAATCAAAATTCAGCTTGAAATGAGTTAAAAACCTGAATACAAGATTTGAAACAATAAAACTTCCAGAATAAACCACAGGCAGAAGTCTCCTCAACCTTGAGCTTGGTGATGAATTTCCGAATGAGCAGACATCAGAGGACAACCAAAGCCAAAACTCAGGGAAGAGGCCACACAAAAGCGTCTGCACAGCAAACCCACGGTCAACAAACATCTCCAAAGAGACAAAATGATCCTGAAAACAAAGAACAAAGCTTCAGACATCACATTTCCTGGTTTCAAACCTTAAAACAAAGCTATTGTACTAAGAAAGTATAGTCAGTATATCAGGACTAAAAATGTCACACAGGCTAGAAAGAGAAGCTAGAGAGTGCAAAAATAAACCACATGGACAACTAATCTTTAACAAGAAAATGAATGCAAGATGATTGATTGAAAAGCAATTTAAAGAATAGGAAATGCTTATGTTTTATAACATTATATATATGATATGCTGTTACTTCTGAAATGTGTAAGGAAATCAATACAACTCAATAGCAAGATATAAATACCCCAATTCGAAAAGTACATAAACAGATGTTGTTTCAATGGAGGCATAAAAATGTCCAAAAAGTATATGGCACCACCTCACTGATAACTGGGAAAGTTCAATTAAAACTAGGCACTAGGTCACTTCATACCTGTTATTGGGGCTGGAGCAAATAGAGATTGCACATGTTGGTGAGTGTGTGGGGTAAGGAAGCTACTCATTGTTGATGGGAATGTTAAATTATGGAGACCACTACACGTTTTCTTCAAAATAAAAATCTAAGTTAAAACAATCCAACCTTAAATCCTGAGCTGTTGGTGTTCTGTTCAGGAAGTTGTCACCTGTGCCAAAGAGTTCGAGAGTTTTCCCCACTTTCTCTTCTAGTAGATTTAGTGGGACTGGCCTTATGTTAAGGTCTTTGATCCAATTGGACTTAAGTTTTGTACAAGGTGATAAGTATGGGTCTAATTTTATTCTTTTACATGTAGACATCCAGTTGGACCAGCATCATTTGTTGAAGATGTTGTCCTTTTCCATTTTGTGGTTTTGGCTTCTTTGTCAAAAATTAGGTGACCATAGGTTTGTGGGTTAATTTCTGGGTCTTCAATTTGATTCCATTGATCCACTGGTCTGTTTCTATACCAGTACCATGCTGTTTTTATTACTATTGCTCTGTAGTGCTCTGTAGCTTGAAATCTGGGATGGTGATGCCTCCAGACTTTTTTTTAATGTACAGGATTGATTTAGCTATTCTGGGTTTTTTGTTATTCCATATGAAGTTGAGAATTTCTTTTTCCAGGTCTATAAAGAATTGTGGTGGTATTTTGATAGGAATTTCATTGAATCTGTATATTGCTTTTGGCAGGATGGCCATTTTTATTATGTTGGTCCTACCTATCCATGACCATGGGAGATCTTTCCATCTTCTGATGGCCTCTTCAATTTCTTTCTTCGAGGACTTGAAGCTCTTGTCATACAGGTCTTTCACTTGCTTGGTTAGAGTTACCCCCAGGTATTAACAATCAATAAATGGTACCTCATGAAACTTAAAAGCTTCTGTAAGGCAAAAGGCATTGTCATTTGAACAAAACAGCAGCCTATAGATTGGTAAAAAATTCTCACCAACCCCACATCTGACAGAGAGCTAATATCCAAAATTTACAAAGAACTCAAGAAATTAAATGCCAATAAACTAAATAATCCAATCAAAAAATGGGGAACAGAGCTAAACAGAGAATTCACAGAGGAGGAATCCCTAATGGCTGAGAGACACTTGAAGAAAACTTCAGCATCCTTAATCATCAGAGAAATGTAACTTAAGACAATTCTGAGATTCCTTCTCATACCTGTCAGAATGGTTAAGATCAAAAGCTGAAATGACACCACATGCTGGAAAGGTTGTGGAGAAAGGGGAACCCTCCTCCATTGCTGGTAGGAGTGGAGGCTTGTGCAACCATTATGGAGGTCAGTCTGGCGATATCTTAGAAAACTTGGAATAGCTCTGCCTCAGGACCCAGCCATACCACTTCTGGATATACATCCAAATGATTCCTCACCAAATCACAAGGAAGTTTCCTCATCTATAGCAGCCTTATTTGTAATAGCTAGAAATTGGAAACAACCCAGATGTCCCTCAACCAAAAATGGATTTAAAAACTGTGGCACATCTACATAATGGAATATTATTCAGTTATCAGAAACAATGAAATCCTGCGATTTGCACCCAAATGGATGAAACTAGAGAAGCTCATCCTGAGTGAGCTAACCCAGACCCAGAAGGATGCACATGGCATCTATTCACTTATAACTTGATTTTAGCTATATAGTACAGGATAACTATACTACAACCAATGCACCAAAGGGAACAGGAACATAGACTTTGTTTCCTGTCAATGAGACACTTTGCCCTAGTGGTGCTGCCTTGTAGGCCCCCAGTGTATGAGGAGGCTCTTGGCCCTCATATGACTACTGAGCTGAGGTGGGGGACTGTTATGTAGGGACACTCCACTCCAGAGGAGTGTGATGGAAGGGATAGAGGGTAGAGGGTAGGAGGGCAGGACTGAGAGGGGTAAAAAGAGGACACTGCAATGGAGATGTAACCTGAAGTAAAAAATAAATATTAAAAGAAAAACAACCCAACCATCTTACTTCTATATTTATCTCCAAAGGATACAAAATCTACTTTCGAAGAGATCACATGCTTATTGAAGTATTATTCACTGTAATCATGATATGAGAACAACCTAACTGTCCATCAATACATAAATGATAAAGAAAATATCTATATACACCACAAAATATTATTTAGCCAAAGAAGAGGAAATTCCACAATTTGGAACAATATAGATGAATCTAGAAGATATTACATAAGTGAATTAAGACAAACACAGAAAGAAAAGGTCAAGGTCTCAATTAAATGTGAAATCTAAAAAACTCAAAAAAGCTGAAAGTAGAAAAGCAGCTGCCCAAGGCTCAGAATTGGGGAAATATTGGTCAAAGTTTAAAACTTTTTCAGTTTTAATGTGAATCTGTGCAGAAGATCTGATGCACAACATGCCTGATTCACTGAGGCAATAAGCTACATTTTAATTTCTATAATAATCAATGCATTTATTAATTTTGTCATGGTAATCATTATACAATGTATAGATATATCAAACCATGTTGTGCACCTTTCATATATATATTAAATTATTAGACATTAAGTTAAATTAAAAGACAAAATTATATATATGATATATATAATTTTACTGGCATGTATTAATTATGCATAACAACAGTTTCCATTATGACATTTTATAAATGTTTATAACGTACTCTGGTCATATTCATTATCTCTCTCTTATCACCCACTGACTCCCACCCTCATTCCATATAATCCTCCTCCTAATTTCACATCTATTTTTTGTGAACTAATGAGTTTAATTGGGTTTTCTTACAGAAACATCGATGAGCAGGTATTTTACAAAATCACAAGCAACTTACGAATGCCTACAGTAGTAAAGAAAATATCTCTTCCTCACCCAGCAATCACTAACTGCTTATAAATCCTCAGAGATAAGTAAGGATTCGTGGGTCCTTCCATGCTGGCAATGAATACATGTAATTTTTACTTAGAGATTAAACATACATAAAGTTATGAAAAATATAGTTTGATTAAAAGACATTTATTATATATAACTATGAATAATATGCCCCTGATATGAGTTAATAGAATAGTAGTTAGAAAATATTAAAATAGTGTAGCAAGTCTAACTACAACTTAGAGCTATGAGGCACCTTTGTGCACAGAAAAGAAATTGAAAGAAAACTGTATCAGCAGCTATGGTGGTACGCATGAGAACATCCACCACAGGTTAATGCTTTAAGGGCTATTCTCCAAATTTAAAATTTTCATTTGCTAACTATATGTTTCTTTGGGCTTCCTAAGCCTTTAGTTCTCCTTGATGCTCTTTTTTTAAAACATTTATTTATTACTTCAAGTTACATCTCCATCACAGCCCCCTCCCTCCACCCTCCTTGGTCCCACCCTCTTCCCCCTCTCCCACCTATCCTACTCCTTTGGTGTGGGGTGCCCCCACATCTCAGTCCCCCTCAGTTCATCAGTAATATGGGGCCTAAGAGCTTCCTCGTGCACTGGGGGCCTACATGCTAGCTCCACTAGGGCAAAATGTCGCACTAACAGGTAACAAAGTCCATGTTCCTGTTCCTCTCAGTCTGTTGGTTGTAGGGTAGTTGTCCTTTACTATATGGCCAAAATCCAATTATAAGTGAATACATGCCATGTGAATCTTTCTGGGTCTGGGTTAGTTCACTCAGGATGAGCTTTTCTAGTTCCAACTATTTGGCAGAAAATTGCATAACTTCATTGTTTCTGATAGCTGAGTAGTATTCCATTGTGTAGATGTACCACAGTTTTTTAATCCATTCCTCGGTTGAGGGACATCTGGGTTGTATCCAGTTTCTAAGTATTATGAATAAAGCTGCTATGAACATAGTTGAGAATATGTCCTTGTGGTTTGGTGAGGATTCTTCTGGATGTATGCCCAGGAGTGGTATGGCTGGGTCTTGAGCTCTTTTTGACTTTTTCAAATTTGAGTCTCTCTGAGAAACAGCTGTGCTACATGCTAAAACATGCTGTGCTACATACAAAAACAAAATATCTTTTGATTTCTATTCTTTGTATCTTCTCCTAAATGTATTCTCCAGTCTATACTCTGAACTTTCTTCACGCTCACTAAACGTACCTTATGTTTGGAACCAATGGTGTCTAAGACCATTTCCAAATATTTGACAAATTGAACCTTTAATATAAGGTGAAAAATAACACAGTTATGTTAGTAAGAGTTCAGTTGTGCAGTTAAGGGGCTAGGAAATGTCCCTTGTTCTCATGTGATAGAAGCTCTTTTGAGTCTCAGACCATCAAGGCCAGTGTTTGTCAACACCTTTGACTTCTCTTTCTTCAACAGGAAGCTGCAAACATAAGACACTGGATCAATGAATCTGATGGCTTTTATTTCCCATGTATTTCTTTAGAATATACTATTATCAAGCCCAGGCCAGAGAAGGACACTGTCAGCTGTCCCCAAATCTAGCAAAGGATTGTAACAAGTTGTCCACAAGCCTTTTGATCTGTCTGTGATCTGTATGAGAAGTGTATCTACTCATATCTTTCACTTCACTAGCAGTGGAGTGTTAGAAGCAAAGATAGAAATATGAACTGCTATAAAAGACAGCAAAGAAATGCAGTCAGATTTTAATATGTAGAATTTGGATGACTTCGGGTTGCTAGTGCTAGGCTGTAAGAAAATCCCTGTATAATGATTGATACTTTGGGGAAATCATCAGGAGCTGAAATTAATTTATTAGCCTGGAACTTTTATTTGGCACATGAAGAATTAAGACATAGCTAAAATCAAATATCTTTTATTAGCCATAATTCTCCTCAGTAGAAATTATTTGTGCCATCACACACCAATCCTTATTTCTACTCTGGGGCATTGATTCACAAGGTGATATCATCACTCATACCTATTTTTAAACTCAATTAATGTTCTTAAACTCAGTTTTATTTATCATTCTTATATGAGTCAAAACTAAAAATAGGATTGAGGGATCCTTGTCCTACCAGATTCATTTTAAAAATATTTTCACAAAGAAGTATTTTAGTATAAAGATTTCAGGCTGTAAGTCAATTTTCAAAATACATTCTTAGTCTTTCAAACATGACATTTCCTATATAGGCTATATACTTTTACTCCTCCATGCTTTCTCTTCATTTTTTTTCACTTTTGTATTGTTTTAGTTTTGTTTGTTTTGCTTGGAGTTTTTTAACAGGGTTCTCTTTAGCCTGTCTAGCCTCAGAAGGGCCAGATAACTGAGACTGACCTGGAATCTCTGGGCTCCCAAGTACTTGGCTTCCAGATGTGCAGCATCAAAATCTAGTTCTTGTGGTGTTAGGGATCAAGTCCAGAGATTCAGACAATCCAGGAAAGTGTCCTATGAACTGACCTGCATCCCCAGTTAATCTTCACACTCTATTCTTGTTAACCACATATCTCAAACCTTAAACCCCAGTCCCAATAACACCTCTTCTTAGAAACACTTTGAGGGATTCCTCTTAATTAATGATTTGAAGTGAGAAGACGCACTTTTAATCTGGATGGTTTGAGGTGGGAATTCCATTTTTAATCTAGGCCACACCTTCTAGTGGCAGTCTATGTAAAGGACATGGAAGAAGGAAACTGTCACTCTTTGCCTAATTGTTCTCACTTTCACTGGCAAGTCCTTTCCTTCACTGGATTTGGAGCCTACTTATTTGGGATTCTGGCTATACTGAAGACCAACTGAGACATCTAGCCTCATGCACCGAATAACTAATGGTTTGAACTTTCCACTGGTAGATAGCCATTGTAGGAATAGCTGAATATAAATATATATTAATGATGGGGGAGAAATATATTATATGTGTTTGTATAGGTATACAGAGAGATTCATTTTATAAATTCTGTTCCTCTAGAGCAGTGGTTCTCAACCTGTGGGTCACGACCCCTTTGGGGGTCACATATTAGATATTTATATTATAATTCATAACAGTAGAAAAATTACAGCTATGAAGTGACAATGAAATAATTTTATAGTTGGGGGTTACCATAACATGAGGAACTGTATTAAAGGATTTCAGCATTAGGAAGGCTGAGATCCACTGTTCTCTAGAGAACCTTAACTAATAGAGATTCCATCTGGCTTGAACCTGTGCAGGCCCTGTGCATGCTGCCTCAATACCTGTGATTTAATAAATGCATCCATCCTGTTGTCTCTGGAAGACACTATTTCTTGGAGTCATTTGTCACCTCTGGTTCTTACAATCTTTCCACCTTCTCTTCCAGATAGATCCTAAGGGAAAATTTAAAGATCTTAGTTATTGTCCAAACACTGGTAACCATTATTTAAATATTAATGCTTAATTTAAGTGTAAAAGAGAAAAATCAACTCTCTGATAAAAAGGAACTAATCAAGCTCTTACAGAAAGCCAGCTGCCAAAAAGAGTAAACATCTTTATGGTTTTATTCTTTCCTCTGGTCACACTGTCCTCCTGTCTTAGATGCTGTACTTTTGCACTAAAGAGACACCATGACCAAGCCCCATTGGGGGCTTGCTTACAATTTCACCAAATTGTCCACAGCAAGGAAAGAGATTCTTTTCCATTCTGTGGCTAGTATGGGCTTTTGAAACCTCAAAGCCCATTCCCAGTGACACATCCCCCCACAAGGACTCACCTCCTCCAAAAAGGCCACACCTCCTAATCCTTTCCAAGTAGTTCTTCAGCTGGAGACTAAGCATGCAAATATGACCCCATAGGGGTCATTCTCACTCAAATCACTACATTCCCAAACCCCTACCAGGCTGGCAGAGCTGGGCAGAAGAGAAAACCTAACTGTATCTTTTGGAAAATGGAGGCAGTGAGACCTAGAAAACACAGGAGAGAATAGGTGATGAGAGATATCCATTACCTTTTTTATTGCTTTGAAAAACACCTGGGTTTTCAGATTCATGAGGTCCCATTTATTGATTGTTGATCTCAAGTCCTGAGCTGTTGGTGTTCTGTTCAGGAAGTTGTCGCCTGTGTCAATTAGTTCGAGGGTTTCTCCGACTTTATCTTCTAGTAGATTTAGTGTGATCGGCCTTATGTTAAGGTCTTTGATCCACTTGGACTTAAGTTTTGTACAAGGTGATAAGTATGGGTCTAGCTTCATTCTTTTACAAATGGACATCCAGTTGGACCAGCACCATTTGTTAAAGATGCTGTCCTTCTTCCATTGTGCCATTTTGGCTTCTTTGTCAAAAATTAGGTGGCCATAGGTGTGTGGGTCTATTTCTGGATCTTCAATTCGATTCCATTGATCTACTGGTCTGTTTCTATACCAATACCATGCTGTTTTTACAACTATTGCTCTGTAGTACAGCTTGAAATCTGGGATGGTAATACCTCCAGATGTTTTTTTATTGTACAGGATTGATTTAGCTATTCTGGGCTTTTTGTTGTTCCATATGAAGTTGAGACTAGCTCTTTCCAAGTCTATAAAAAATTGTGTTGGTATTTTGATAGGAATTGCATTGAATCTATATATTGCTTTTGGTAGGATGGCCATTTTTATTATGTTGATCCTACCTATCCATGAGCATGGGAGATCTTTCCATCTTCTAAAGGCCTCTTCCATTTCTTTCTTCAAGGGCTTGAAGTTCTTGTTGTACAGGTCCTTTACTTGCTTGGTTAGAGTTACCCCCAGTTATTTTATACTGTTTGTGGCTATTTTGATGGGGTTCGTTTCCCTTATTTCTTTCTCAGCCCATTTATTTGTTGTATAAAGAAGGGCTTCTGATTTTTTTGAATTAATTTTGTGTCCAGCCACTTTGCTGAATGTGTTTATCAGCTGTAAGAGTTCTCTGGTGGAATTTTTGGGGTCGCTTATGTATACAATCCTATCATCTGCAAATAGGGATAATTTGACTTCTTCATTTCCGATGTTTATCCCCTTGATGTCCTTTAGTTGTCTTACTGCTCTAGCAAGAACTTCAAGTACTATATTGAAGAGATATGGTGAAAGTGGACCTCCTTGTCTTGTCCCTGAGTTTAGAGGAAATGCTTCAAGTTTCTCTCCATTTATTTTGATGTTGGCCACTGGCCTGCTGTATATTGCCTTTATTATTTCTAGGTACGGCCCTTGTATGCCCGTTCTCTCCAGAACTTTTAGCATGAAGGGGTGTTGGATTTTGTCAAATGCTTTTTCTGCATCAAGCGAGATTATCATGTGGTTTTTTTCTTTCATCTTGTTTATATGGTGAATGACGTTGATAGATTTTCATATGTTGAACCATCCCTGCATCCCTGGGATGAAGCCTACTTGATCATGGTGTATGATACTTTTGATGTGTTCTTGAATTCGGTTTGCTAGTATTTTATTAAATATTTTTGCATCTATGTTCATGAGGGAGATTGGTCTGAAGTTCTCTTTCTTTGTTGGGTCTTTGTGTGGTTTAGGAATCAGGGTGATTGTGGCTTCGTAGAATGAGTTTGGCAATGTTCTTTCAGATTCTATTTTGTGAAAGAGTTTGAAAAGTATTGGTGTTAGCTCCTCTTTGAAGGTCCGGTAGAATTCCGTGCTAAAGCCATCTGGCCCTGGGCTTTTTTTGGTTGGGATATTTTTAATGACTGTTTCTATTTCCTTAGGGGTTATAGGGCTGTTTAATCTGTTTATCTGATCTTGATTTAGCTTTGGTAGGTGTAATCTATCAAGAAAATTGTCCATTTCACTTAAGTTTTCAAATTTGGTGGAGTATAGATTTTTAAAGCTTCTGTAAGGCAAAGGACACTGTCATTCGAACAAAACGGCAGCCTACAGACTGGGAGAAAATCTTCACCAACCCCACATCTGACAGAGGGCTAATATCCAAAATCTACAAAGAACTCAAGAAATTAAATGCCAAGAAACCAAATAACCCAATCAAAAAATGGGGGACAGAGCTAAATAGAGAATTCACAAAGGAGGAATCCCTAATAGCTGAGAGACACTTGAAGAAATGCTCAACATCCTTAATCATCAGAGAAATGCAACTCAAGACGACTCTGAGATTCCATCTCACACCTGTCAGAATGGCTAGGATCAAAAACTCAAATGACACCACATGCTGGCGAGGGTGTGGAGAAAGGGGTACCCTACTCCATTGCTGGTGGGAGTGCAGGCTTGTGCAACCACTATGGAGGTCAGTCTGGTGATATCTTAGAAAACTTGGAATAGCTCTGCCTCAGGACCCAGCCATACCACTTCTGGGTATACACCCAAATGCCTCTTCACGGAATCATAAGGAAGTTTCCTCATCTATGTTTATAGCAGCCTTATTTGTAATAGCTAGAAAATGGAAACAACCCAGATGTCCCTCAACCCAAGAATGGGTTAAAAAAACTGGTACATCTACACAATGGAATATTATTCAGCTATCAGGAACAATGAAATTATGCAATTTGCAGCCAAATGGATGGAACTAGAAAAGCTCATCCTGAGTGAACTAACCCAGACTCAGAAGGACACATATGGCATCTATTCACTTATAGTAGGATTTTAGCTATATAGTAGAAGGTATCAATACTACAACTAACACACCAAAGGGAACTTGGACATAGACTTCTTATTTTTAATTTTTATTATTTATTTATTTTTTATATATTAGTTATATTTTTTTCCATTTTTTAGTCTTTTTTATCTATTGTATGCTTATTGATTTGTTTGTTTAGTAGTTCTCTCTCCCAGGCAATGAGACACTTTTCACTGATGGTACTGCTTCATAGATCCCCAATGAATGATGAGGCTCTTGGCCCTCATATGACCTCTCAACTGAGATGAGGGACTGTTATATAAGGACACCCCACCCTAGAGAAATGGGATGGAAGTGTTAGGAGGTAAAGAAAAAAAATGAAATGTGATGTTTCGGCCTTTTACTACTAACTGTCATGAACTGTTTAGGATAATTAAGAAATGCAAACTAATGGTTATGCAAGCCAGTCATTCTGTTAGGTACTATGACAGCCTATTATAGTTACTTGCTAAGCTAATCAGAAATAAACCTGCTAAGAGACAAGCAACATCTGCTTACCCTAAAATAAGAGATAGATAGGGCCTCTTCAAAAACCTCAAGAGATCTGCAGAATATGGCATTCAAAGATGTTTTCGCAACTTTAGATTTTTTTATATCAAGACATATCAACTCCTGACAGCACCCCATATTCTCCTCCATGTAGGAGATGAGCATCGAAGAATCTCCAGTGGGAGATGATTGAATTAGTCGCAAGCCTATCTCTTGGTAGGAAAAGCCCCTTGCTCCAACTGTAGACAGAATGCTGTCCAAAAAGGACAAAACCTGGAAGCAGGTAAGTCGACAGCCTAGCTCTGCCAAGACAAGGTAGGCAAGTCCTTCATAACCCCTGCGCTACAATCAATGTCTGTCAGAGAAGCAGGGCCAAACGACTGAAGAGCGATGCTGTAATGTATGGAGAGAAAATGGGAACTGTCCAGGCAGCCACTGGTATGTCATTTCTTAGTTTGGGAAGCTGCAGACCCTGTACTTACTATAAAATCAGATATATTTATCCCTCTCAGGTCTCTGAGGTGATTGAAGAACAGATAGATAAAGTCTCATAATTAAATTTTGAGTTGTTTAGGAGTGAAGAGAGTGTTATACATCTAAGAAGATACTTTTAAAATTGTGTTGCAATTAGTATGAATGTTGAGTCAGATATAGAACTTTAAACTCATGGAGATGTTTAGATAGTAGAATGTTAAAGTCAGGTACCAAATTCATATGGACTGGTCATTGGGAATGTACGTTAAGCCATATAACCCTCATAACTGTGGCCTAATTACCTCTGTTGTACTGTATTGTATTTATTATTATAAGAGAAAGAGCCATTTGTTGGACTGAAAGGGGAAACTGTAGGGGGAAATAAGATATACCTTAAACTTAAAAGAAAAAAAAAGGGAAGAGGATGGGGGGTTGAGGGTGGGAAGGTGGGACTGGAGGGGGAATAGGGAGGGGACTGCGATTGAGATGTAACTTGAAGAAATAAAAAATAAAGAAAAAAAAAGAAAGAAAAACACCTGGCACGAAGCAGCTTAACAGTGTTTTTATTTTATCGTACAGCCCTAGGCCTAGGAGTCCATGGTGAGAGCAAAGGCAGGATACAGGAGCATGAGTGCTGGTCACATGGCATCTCTACTGGGAAGCAATGTTGTTTTGGTACCGTTTCTTGTTTGTCTTTTTAGTGGCTTATGAATCCACCAGTACTAACGTGGATGGCAAGGCCATAAATTGCAGGTCTGGAGACATCAGCATTGGTTATCCCAGCTGTGAGAACAGTTGCTACCCAGCCTGAAATGCTCTTTGTGGTGGAATTCAGCAGTAATGAAGTCTCACACACAAGCACACTCGCACACATACACACCCGCCCCACCACGTTGTCTACTTGTCTCTTTTCCTTCTTCTGCACCTGCTCTCTTTTTCTTGAAAACATTCTCTTCCTCATCTCTGTTTTCCATTGCTTGTTCAACTTTATGATCCCTGCTCTCTACCCTAACTTCCCTCTTTTTATGTCTGTTTCATAAGGAAGCTTTATGTTTGTCAAGAGAGCTTCAACTAATATCTCCTAAAGCAGGCGGGTTGAGCTTTTAATCTCCTTTTGAAGCCGGGCAGTGGTGGCGCACGCCTTTAATTCCAGCACTTGGGAGGCAGAGGCAGGCGGATCTTTGTGAGTTCGAGGCCAGCCTGGTCTACAAAGCGAGTCCAGGACAGCCAGAGATATTCAGAGAAACCCTGTCTCGAAAAACCAAAAAAAAAAAAGAAAGAAAACCCAGTAAAGTTCTTTCTTTTACTTAAAAGCTTCATGAATGATTTTTTTCCTCTAGAATTGAGAATACTCAACAAAAAAAGAATTCTTTTAAAAGAAATATATCACCCTGGGCCAAAAGATGAGCAGCAATTCCAGAATTTTGTAGGCATAGAGTATGGGGGGGAAATCTAACTTATTCTCACCTTATTATTTGAAATTCACATTAAAATTCTAAAACACAGTGATATAAAATATGCTAATTGTCCTTTAAATAAGCTCTTTTCCCCGGGATAATTGGGTATCTCTTCATTTACAGCTACCAAGAGGCTAGCCTCGGCCTATGTGTAGAACATTTTGTCTTATTTCTTTTTAATACATTTTTATTTTTAACAGGCACATAAAAATTACACACATTTATGAAATACAGTGTGACATTTTTATACATGTATTCAATGTTTACTAACTGACCTGTAACCTCAAATATTTATCAGGTCTTGGTGTTGGGAACAATAAAAATACTCTCTACTGGGTAGTTTTAAAATACTCAATTGTCAAACCATGATTTTTCTTTGCAATAGAATATTTAAAGTTATCCCTCAGCTGAGTGGTTGTGGTATACACCTTTAATCCCTGCACTCAGGAGGCAGACACAGACAGATCTCTGTGAGTTCAAGGCCAGCCTAGTCTACAGAGTGAGTTCCAGGACAGCCAGGGCTGTGACACAGAGAAACCCTATAACAAAAAAAATAAAAATAAAATAAAGTTATCCCTCTTATCCAACTGTACCCCCTGGAACCTGTCACCATACTCTCTCCTCCCCTACCCACATTCTTCCCAAGCTAATCTACTCTTTACTTTGTAACCTGTCACATAAGTGAAACATATAACATTTGTTTTTTAGGTGTACAGAGGATTTTTAAGCAAGATGTCAAGTGTCTAGAAGCTAAATTAAGGAACACAAGAGAGTTTTTGTTTTTCCTAACATAATTAAAATATTGGGACCTTATAAACAAGGTTCTTAACTCACATAACAATTTTAGAGCATGAATTCTGAAGACCAATGGGTTCTTTCCAAGATGATAAGACTTCAAGCTAGAGGTAAGAAATAGTATATTCTCCCCTTGGCAAAACAAGGATACTTTGTTTTTGAGGAGTCTGATTGTTCTATTGGTTTTCCCAATCTAGTACAAGCATTCATATTTATCTATATAAATGAAAACTCAGTGCAACTTCACATATGGGTCATAGTTTGGTCAAAACCCAACTAAAAGTCAAGTACTTTATTCCTCATGAATGCACCAAATTATTACAAAGAGGCCTGTAGTTCTCACTCTGGCCACCTGATGAGAACCACATCCGACTAATGTGGATGGGTGGGTGATGACAAAGGTGACATGTGAAGTGGCAAGCACTTCATGAACACTACTTCTAATATCTACTATAACAATAAAAGGCAGATATTTAAATCTCTAGTCCATAGGAGAAGGAGGAGGAACCTCTGAAGTCACTAAGTTGTTCAATGATGTGCCCCTAGGAGGCGATGAAGCTGGAAATCGAAACTACATCTGATATCACAACCTTCCCCATATGATGTTGCTCTCAACTTTACTTGCCAGCATCCGATTCCAATGCAGTTTTGACCTTGCAATTCAGACAGTTCTTGGCTTTCCAGTACCATGAGCTCCACCTGCTTGTCCACGCCCAATAGAGAATGAGTCTGCAATATATTCAGGCAGTTAACAGAATGTGGCACAGGGCTTGACTGGAGCACAGTGGTGAAAATCTCAAGTGGAGATTCTAAAGTAGCCCAAGATAGAGTCTCAGCTCTCACAATGTAGTATCTTAGTAGTTGTCACTCAAAGCCTCAGTCTCCCCCATCTATAAAATAAAGTATCCATCTAATGAATTTACAGTGAGATTTTAAGTAAATAGTCTAAATAATGACTCATATCAAACAAAAATAAATTACTGCAAAGAGTCAAAGTTAGTTTCACTCTAACTGACACTCACTGGTCTCGTCTTAGTTTGGCTTTCAGGAAAAATACAGGATTCTCATATGGTAGTAAAACTCTTCATCACCCCCACTTTTGTTGCCATTCCTCTTACGCCATTATTCCTTGCTCCCCCACATCCCTATGTGGTAAGGTACAGAACAGAAAGAGCACTAGACAACTGCTTTCTGTTAGCTGTGAAAACTCAAGTTTATGTAACTCAAGCTAACCTGCTTAATAATATGGACTTGCAACCAATCTGAGAGTTTAAATGAAAACACACACACAAAAAAAAAAAAAAACCAAAAAATTTTAACTGTCACCTTGCTATCTTAAATAGAATTTATTTCAAAGGACTCTCAAGTGACCCATGTAGCTCACTTCAGTTTTACTAAGCTAAAAGCTCTCAGAAGGAGAGCTTTTTCTTCTGTATAGAATTTCTATCTCATATAGCACTGCCACAGATAGCAGCTCACCTATATTCAAGAACACAGGCTTTTTCCTCTGTTGCAGGGTTCTGTTTAACCTAGCCACAAGAAGTCTGTGCAAAATCATATAAATTCACGAGATAAAGAAATTTCAAGCCAGACACAGGTAGCACACACTTTTAATCCCAGCACTTAGGAGGTAGAGGCAGTCACATCTCTGTGAGTTCAAGGCTAGCCTGGTCTACAGAGTGAGTTCCAGTAGAACAAGGGCTACACAGAGAAATTCTGTCTTGAAACCCTGCCCCTCAAAAATTCAAATCAGTAGTTTAGTGACATCAATCAGAAAAGCAATCCATTTATAGAAAGAATTTCTCTGAGTCCTGAATATTTACAGAGGGTTTCCTCTTTGGATGGTAACTTGAGACTCTTATTTTATTCTTTTATACTTTTATGTTTTATTATTTCCTTTGTGCTTAATTGTGACAGGTGAGCAGAGATTTGTGCATCAATCACCACATCTTAACTCAAAGCTGTCTGCAAAGGTAGATTCCAACCCTGCAATAGACTCTTCTTGTGTCAGCCACGGGCTACAAACAGCTGGAGAATGTTAACAGATGCCAACATCCCAGCCTAC
>CAJQZJ010036847.1:0-10349 GCA_907164525.1 Lophiomys imhausi | reverse complement strand
TTGGACCAGCACCATTTGTTGAAGATGCTGTCCTTCTTCCACTGTGTCATTTTGGCGTCTTTGTCAAAAATTAGGTGGCCATAAGTGTGTGGGTCTATTTCTGGATCTTCAATTCGATTCCATTGATCTACTGGTCTGTTTCTATACCAATACCATGCTGGTTTTACTACTATTGCTCTGTAGTAGAGCTTGAAATCTGGGATGGTGATACCTCCAGATGTTTTTTTTTTTATTGTACAGGATTGATTTAGCTATTCTGGGCTTTTTGTTGTTCCATATGAACTTGAGAATAGCTCCTTCCAAGTCTGTAAAGAATTGTGTTGGTATTTTGATAAGAATTGCATTGAATCTATATATTGCTTTTGGTAGAATAGCCATTTTTATTATGTTGATCCTACCTATCCATGAGCATGGGAGATCTTTCCATCTTCTAAAGGCCTCTTCCATTTCTTTCTTCAAGGGCTTGAAGTTCTTGTTGTACAAGTCCTTTACTTGCTTGGTTAGAGTTACCCCCAGGTATTTTATACTGTTTGTGGCTATTGTGATGGGGGTTGTTTCCCTTATTTCTTTCTCAGCCCATTTGTTTGTTGTATAAAGAAGGGCTTTTGATTTTTTTTTAGTTAATTTTGTATCCAGCCACCTTGCTGAAGGTGTTTATCAGCTGTAAGAGTTCTCTGGTGGAATTTTTGGGGTCACTTTATATACTATCATATCATCTGCAAATAGGGAGAATTTGACTTCTTTGTTTCCAATTTGTATCCCCTTGATCTCCTTTAGTTGTCTTATTGCTCTAGCAAGAACTTCAAGTACTGTATTGAAGAGATACTGTGAAAGTGGACATCCTTGTCTTGTCCCTTAGTTTAGAGGAAATGCTTCAAGTTTCTCTCCATTTAATTTGATGTTGTCCACTGGCTTGCTGTATATTGCCTTTATTATTTCTAGGTACGGTTCTTGTATGCCCATTCTCTCCAGAACTTTTAGCATGAAGGGGTGTTGGATTTTGTCAAATGCTTTTTCTGCATCTAGCAAGATTATCATGTGTTTTTTTTTCCTTCATCTTGTTTATATGGTGAATTACCTTGATAGACTTTCATATGTTGAACCATCCCTGCATAACTAGGATGAGGCCTACTTGATCATGGTATATGATACTTTCGATGTGTTCTTGAATTCAGTTTGCTAGTATTTTATTAAGTATATTTGCATCTATGTTCATGTGGGAGATTGGTCTGAAGTGCTCTTCCTTTGTTGAGTCTTTGTGTGGTTTAGGAATCAGGGTGACTGTGGCCTCATAGAATGAGTTTGGCAGTGTTCTTTCTGATTCTATTTTGTGAAAGAGTTTGAAAAGTATTGGTGTTAGCGCCTCTTTGAAGGTCCTGTAGAATTCTGTGCTAAGGTCATCTGGCCCTGGGTTTTTTTTTTTTTTTTGGTTGGGAGATTTTTAATGACTGTTTCTATTTCCTTAGGAGTTATAGGGCTGTTTAATCTGTTAATCTGATCTTGATTTAGCTTCAGGAGCTGGAGTCTTTCAAGAAAATTGTCCATTTCACTTAAGTTTTCAAATTTGGTGGAGTATAGATTTTTGATGTATGAGCCAAATATTCTCTGGATTTCCTCAATGTCTATTGTTATTTTTCCCTTTTCATTTCTGATTTTATTGATTCTGGTTTTTTCCTTCTGCTGTTTAGTTAATTTGGCTAAGGATCTGTCTATTTTGTTGATTTTCTCGAAGAACCAACTCTTGGTTTCATTGAGTCTTTGTATTGTTCTTTTTGTTTCTAAGTTGTTGATTTCAGCCCTAAGTTTGATGATTTCCTGCCTTCTGCTCCTCTTGGGAGTGTTTGCCTCTTTTTTTCCCACTTCACCCAGTTTAGCTGTTAATTCACTAGCATGAGCTGTCACAATTTTCTTTTTGAAGGCACTTAGTGCTATGAACGTTCCTCATAGCACAGCTTTCATTGTGTCCCATAGGTTTGGGTATGTTGTGTCTTCATTTTCGTTGGATTTTAAGAAGTCTTTGATTTCCTTCTTTATTTCTTCCCTGACCCAGTGGTCATCCAGTAAAGAGTTGTTCAATTTCCATGTGTGTGTAGACTTTCTGTTGATTCTTTTGCTATTGAAGTCCAGCTTTATTCCATGGTGGTCTGATAAGATACAAAGGGTTATTTCAATTTTCTTCTATCTGTTGAGGCTATCTTTGTGTCCAACTATATGGTCGTTTTGAAGAAGGTTCCATGAGGTGCTGAGAAGAAGGTATACTCTTTTTGTTTGGGTGAAACGTTCTGTAGATAACTATTAGGTCCATTTGGTTCATGATCTCTGTTAGACTCATTATTTCTCTGTTTTGCTTCTGTCTTCATGATCTGAACATAGTTTTGAGTGGGGTGTTGAAGTCTCCCACTACTAAAGTGTTAGGATCGATGTGCGACTTAAATTTTAGAAGCATTTCTTTTATAAATGTAGGTGCCTTTGTATTTGGGGCATAGATGTTCAATATTGAGATGTCCTCTTGATGAATATTTCCTTTAATGAGTATGTAATGCCCTTCTCTGTCTTTTTTTTTATTAACTTCAATTGGAAGTCTATTTTGTTTGATATTAGAGTGGCTACTCTGGCTTGTTTCCTGGGTCCATTTGCTTGGAAAACCTTTTCCCAGCCCTTTACTCTGAGGTAGTGTTGATCTTCCATAGTGAGATGTGTTTCTTGTATGCAGCAAAAAGATGGGTCTTGTTTACAGATCCAGTCTGTAAGTCTGTGTCTTTTTATTGGCAAGTTGAGTCCATTGATGTTGATGGATATTAATGACCAGGGGTGGTTATTTCCCATTATTTTGGTATAGCTGGTCGTCTTGTGTTTTTGTTTAGTTGCTGTGGAGATTTCTATTTCCTCTGTTTTCTTGGGTGTAGTTATCTTCTCTGGGTTGGAATTTTCTTTCTAGGATCTTCTGTAGGGCTGGGTTTGTGGGTAGATATTGTTTAAATGAGATTTTGTCATGGAATATCTTGTTTTCTCCATCTATGTTGATAGAGAGTTTTGCTGGGCATAGTAGTCTGGCTGGGCACCTATGTTCTCTCAGGGCTTGTAGGACATCTGTCCAGGCCCTTCTAGCTTTTAAAGTTTCTGAGAAGTCAGGAGTAATTCTGATGGGTCTGCCATTGTATGTGACTTGGCCTTTTTCTCTTACAGCTTTTAATATCCTTTCTTTGTTCTCTACATTTGGAGTTTCAATTATTATGTGGTGAGAGGAGTTTCTTTTCTGATGTAATCTGTTTGGTGTTCTGTAAGCCTCTTGGATTTTTACTGGCATCTCTTTCTTTAGGTTTGGGAAGTTTTCTTCTATGATTTTGTTGAAGATATTTCCTGGACCTCGGAGTCGGGAGTCTTCTCTTTCCTCTATGCCTATAATTCTTAGGTTCCATCTTTTCATTGAGTCCTTGATTTCTTGGATGTTGTGGGTGAGAGACTTTTTAGCTTTCTCATTTTCTTTGGATGTTGTATTGATTTCTTCCATCGAATCTTCCATGCCTGAGTACCTGTCTTCCATCTCTTGAATCCTATTTTTGGTACTCAAATCCATAGTTCCTACTCTCTTCCCTTGATTTTCCATTTCCATTTTTAACTCTGACTGTGTTTTCTTTTTTGTTTCCATTTCCATTTTCATGACTTGAGTGATTTTATTTGTTTTGTACATTTCCTGCTCCAATTTGCTTGTCTTTGCCTGGAAGTCTTCCATTGCCCTCTCTTTTTCTTGTTCATGTTGAGCCACCTTGTTTTGAAGTTCTCTAATGGTGTTATCCATTGCTTTCTTTTGTGCAATTGTGGCGTCTTTGAATTCCTTCATAGATTTAAGTTCTTCTTGAAGGGACTCTATCACTTTCCATAATGTAGAATTGTCATCATTTTCATGTGTTTCAGCTGTGGTGAGGTGGTCCAGGCTGGATGAAATAGCATTGCTTTCTTTTGTTCAAGTCATTCCACTCTGATTTTTTTTTTTGTCTGGGGTCTCTGGCCATTTGGACGTTTTTACCTGTCTTCTGGACTTGGGTCCTGCAGTATATGCTCTTAATGGCTGAGCTGTCACTTCAACCCTTTGGATCAATATTTTGCTGATTATATACACATAATTAGAAAATGTAGCCTATTCTTTAGATAGGAAGGTATATATTTTTTGATGTTTTCTTTCTTGTAATTTGGACGATTTCAGAATAAAACCATCTGGGCCTAATGTTGTATGTGTGCTCATGAAAGCTTAAATAATAGGCTCAGTTTGGTTAATATCATCCCATTAAGGTACTTTTCTTTCCTCTTGACAGTTTTGAAAAAAACTACATCATTTTGAAGAATTTTCATTTCATCCAAACTTGTTTGGATCCAATTTGTTAGGCTGTGAATTTTGTTTGTTTGTTTGGTTGGTTGGCTGATTCGTTGTTGCTGTTGTTGTTTGTTTGTTGTTTTAGGCACTATGAATGATTGCCTTTCTCCCAATTTCTTTCTAGGTAAATTCATTATTGGCATATGGAAACACTACTGATCGATCGCTGTTTACAGATTTGTACCCTACTATTTTGCTAAAAGTGTTTATGGTGTCTTAGAGCTTTCTGTAACAACTTATGTGTGTAGTAAAAGAATAATCTGATCAAATGATGATGCTCTACCAGTGGGACCTGATGGCACAATATCTTACAGAAAGTTCTCTGCATTCCATACATGGATTCTTGGGCATCTTACCTCAGGAGCAACCTTTGTGGTAAAGTGAAGAGTTTTCCAAGGATAACTTTTCCAAGCCAATGGACCTCACAGTCTTTCTGGACTATAAGGCTGGCATGCCCCATACATATCATGCAAGGATCTATATACCAGGATCCAGCAAGAATAAAATTGTGAATGCTGTCACCATTATGGAGACATGGTAGCTGTGGACATTGTGTGCTATGTAGATTATGGGTACATGGTAGCTGTGGACATTGTGTGCTATGTAGATACCTCATCAGGCTTCAGAACTTTAAGACCATCTTTGCTGAGCATGCCACTAATGTGTACAGAAGATATTTCTATAAGAACTGGGACAGATTCAAGGACTTCTCCAAACACTGTAAGAAGTAGCAGAAGAACCTGAGCAAGAGACAGCTGGAAAAATACTTCAGCAACATGAAGAAGTGAGGTCGGATCAACCACACTCTTGCCCACACATAGATGTCCCTGATTCCTCTTCACCAGAAGGTCCACTTGAAGGAAAGTCAGGAAAATGGGATCAATAAATCTGTCTGAGAAACAAAACTGGACTGCAGGGACTGGAATAGTAGGTCCCAAAGAATCAAGTAGTTAGGCAGGGTAAAATAACCTTTATCAATCAGGCAACCAAAGACAAAGGCTACAGGGGGTCATCAGTAACTAGCACATGATGAAAACCTGCCCACATAACCTACTGAGGTGCATTAAATGTTTCTTGTAATGGAGCCTGGCACCCTGTCTGTGTGGTATTCCCTGTGGCTCACAGAATTGTCAAGGAGGAAAGCACTTGATGCTGGGAACACATTACATATTGGGTGATATACCAATGCAAACTTTTGAAAGGAATACCTGTGACTATTTTGAAAAAGGAATTTAATTGGATGGAGATATGTTGGTTAAAAACATTAAGCAAAAGTGGCAGGAATCAGCCTGATACACACAGTAAGATACTCAGCATGGGTTACTCTTCAGAAGAATCAAGATCCCAACTGATGGAATGATCTTCCACCTAAATCCATACATTGTGCTAAAACTCAAAGAACCAGTGGCCATCAAGCTTTATTACACTCTGAAAATTTGAGAGTCAGATTGTCATTGGTAAGTATTTCTTGTAGTTGAGAGGGTAGATGGAGGTAATGGATGGTTGTCTTTCTCTTCTCCTTCCTCCATACATGGTCAGCCTCCTGTGTGCTATATGTGTGTATATAACACAACATTCCCAAAACATCTCTAATGGCTGAGAGACACTTGAAGAAATTCTAAGCATCTTTAATCATCAGAGAAATACAACTGAAGACGACTTTGAGATTCCATCTCACACCTGTCAGAATTGCTAAGTTCAAAAACTCAAATGACAGCACATGCTGGCAAAGGTGTGGAGAGAGGGGAACACTCCTCCATTGCTGGTGGGAGTGCAGGCTTATGCAACCACTATGGACATCAGTCTGGCGATATCTTAGAAAACTTGGAATAGCTCTGACTCAAGATCCAGCCATACCACTTCTGGGTATACATCCAAATGATCCCTCACCAAATCACAAGAACATTTCCTCATTTATGTTCATAGCAGTCTTATTTGTAATAGCTGGAAACATCCAAGATGTCCTTCAACCAAGTAATGGATTAAAAAACTGGTACATCTACACAAGGGGATACTACTCAGCCATCAAAAACAACGAAATCATGCAATTTGCAGCCAAATGGATGAAACTAGAGAAGCTCATCCTGAGTGAGCTAACCCAGACTCAGAAGGATGCACATGGCATCTATTCACTTATAATTGGATTTTAGCCATATAGTACAGGCTAACTATCCTACAACCAATGCACCAAAAGGAACATGAACATAGACTTTTTTTCCCTGTCAGTGAGACACTTTTCCCTAGTGGTTCTGCCTTGTAGGCTCCCAGTGTATGAGGAGGCTCTTGGCCCTCATATGACTGCTGAACTGGGGTGGGGGACTGATATGTAGGGACACTCCACTCCAGAGGTGTGAGATGGAAGGGATAGGGGGTAGAGGGTGGGAGGTCAAGACTGGAAGGGGTGGAAAGAGGACACTATGATGGAGATGTAACCTGAATTAATAAATAAATATTTAAAAAAAAAAAACAAGAGCCGTGCCAGAAACTTAAGAACATTCTGGAACTAGAAAGATAACTCAAGTATTAAGAGTGTTTGCTCTTGCAGAAGAGCTGAGTCCAGTTCCCAGCACCCACACTAGGGAACTTGCAATCACCTGAAACTCCAGCTCTGGAACATCTTCTGGCCTCTGTGAGTACCCACACACATGTGTGCATTCACAGAAACACATACACATAAATAGAAATAAATAAATCTTTTTTATATATTTTATATAATTTATATATTTTTTCATTTTACATCCCAATTGCAGCCCCACTCCCCCATCTCCTCCCAGTCCTGTAACATGATGACTTTTATTAGATTTGTTTTAATATTTTTATTCTATTTATTTTACTATACTTATACCTCTATCTCCTTTCCAACCCTTGCTCCTTCCAACCAACCCCGCAACACTAGGTGGGAGAGAAAGAACTAAGGTTACAAATGAAAGGGACAGACAGAAGTCTGTTTGACCTACTTCCTACTGATTAGGGTCATCAGGTTCTTTGGGCATAATACCAATCTCCAATCTCAGTAAGTCCAGCAAACCAATAAACCAGGAAACAGCAGCAGGAAGAACCAGCAGCAGTCAGGGGAGCAGCAACCTCTTTTTTCTTTGCTCCACTCCCCTTCTCCTGGGGGCATGGCATCTACTTTTTCTCTCTCCCTCAAGTCTTCTGAGTTAAACTTGCTAAGCTGGCTAAGCCACACCCCTGATAGCTAAGGAGGCAGTTAATAGTTTACACCTGTGGTCTTAACTGAAGCAGCCTCACACCTGGGATTAAACAAAAAACATTTTCATACCTGTTTTTCTTTAACAAAACTCCTACCATACACCTCCACCCTCCTACCCACTTCCCCTATACCCCCATCCCTTCTCTTCAGAGAAGGGGAGTCCCCTTGGGATACTAAACCACTCTGGCACATCAAGTCACATCAGGACTAAGAGGAAGTGGCTCCTCTTCCACCGAGGCCAGACAAGAAAGCCCTGCTAAGAGAAAGGGATCCAAAGGCAAGCAACAGAGTCCAAGTCAGAGACGGCCTCTGCTCCAATTATTGGGGGATGTACTTGAAGACCAAGAAACTCATCAGCTTCATATGTGTGGGGGGGGCAGGGAGAGTCCATGCATGCTCTTTGGTTGGTGGTTCAGTCTCTGTAAGCCCCCATGGGCCCAGATTAGTGGTTGTGTAAGACTTTTTGTGGTGTCCTTGACCCCTCCAGCTCCCTCCATCTTTCCCCTTACTCTTCCACAAGACTCCCTGATATTTGGAGTTCCTCCTAATAGTTGGCTGTGGGTCTCTGCATCTGTTTCCATTATCTGCTGGATAAAGTCTCTCAGATGACAGTTATGCTTAGGTTGATGTTTGCAAGGTTAACAGAGTATCAGTATCATTAATAGTGTCAGGGGTTGGGTCTCTCCCTGGAATTAAACAAATAATGTCAGGGTGGGTCTCAAATTGGGCCACTCATTGGTTGTCCATTGCCTCAATCTCTGTTCCATCTTTATCCCTGCGCATCTTGTAGGCAGGATAAATTTCAGGTGGAGGGTTTTGTGGGTGGGTTGGTAGCCCCCTCCTCTACTAGAAGTCCTTTCTGGCTTCAGGATGTGGTCACTTCAGTCTCAGTGTCTTTAAGAAAAAAAAATCATTCTAACCTTATGTCTTGGCAGACATAGATATACACCTTACTGTGAGATTAGAATGAAGAATTCTCCAGCTCCTTAAAGTTCTTCAGCAGGAAGTGATTGGACAGTGGCAGCCAGTTTTCTCCTTTTTCATATTGGTTTTCTCCTCGAGAGGCCATGACACAATCCTAACATGAAATTTCCATCACAACATCCCGTCCTTAGGGAAATGCTCCCCACGTCCATCTTCAGTTGTTTAGAATGTGAATATCCCTCAAATGTCCATGTGTTGAAGCCTTGGGCCTAAGGTGTTAGTACTTTTAAAAGTGGTAAAACATTTTAAAAGTGGTGCCTACTAGGAAGGCCTGACAGTGGAAGGCCTTGAAGGGAATGTTATAACCCTGGCCCCTTCCTATCTCTTTGCAGTGTCCAACTTTCGTTGCCATACAGCCCCATAAAAGGTAATAAGGCCACACAAACATAGACTTAAAACCCTATCTCTATGAACAAAAAATTAAGAATTTTCCCCTCTAAAGTTGGTTATATAAGCACAAAATATTAGAGTTAAAACAGAGCTCCCAGGGCTGGGGAGGTAAAGTGCATACTGTGCAAGCATGAAGCCTAAAGTTCCATCCCCAAGACTCACATTTTGATTTTTTTTTGTTGTTTACTTATTCAAGTTACATCTCCATCATAGTGTCCAGTTTCCACCCTTTCTGGTTCCACCCTCCTACCCTCTAGTTGCTAGTTGCCAGTGTCCTATGTCAGGTAACCTCTGTCAGGGCTACCTGGTGGGGGCAAATTGTAGGGAAAATATCTCGTGTAAGGTTTACAAAAGGAAGTCAAGGAGGGAGGGAGAGAGGAGAAGGAAAGAAAATATCCTGGTTGAATCTTTTTTTTAACGTTTATTTATTACTTCAAGTTACATCTCTATCATAGTGCCCTCTTTCCACCCCTCCTGGTTCCACCCTCCCACCCTCTCCTCCCTCTCCCACCGGTCCCACTTCTCTGATGTGGAATGTCCCTACATATCAGCCACCCTCAGTTCAGCAGTCATATGAGAGCTAAGAGCTTCCTCTTGCTCTGGGGGCCTAAATGGTACCACCCCCAGGGCAAATTGTCCCATTAATAGGTAACAAAGTCTATGTTCCTGATCCTTTGGGTGTGTTGGTTATAGGATAGTTAACCTATACTATATGGCTAAAATCCAATTATAAGTGAGTAGATGTCATGTGCATCTTTTTGGGTCTGGGTTAGCTCACTCAGAATGAGCTTTTTTAGTTCCATCCATTTGGTTGTGAATTACAGGATTTCCTTATTTCTGATGGCTGAGTAGTATTCCATTGTGTAAATGTACCACAAATTTTTTATCCATTCATCAGTTGAGGGACATCTGGGTTGTTTCCAGTTTCTAGATATTACAAATAAGGCTACTACGAACATAGATGAGGATGTGTCCTTGTGGTTTGATGAGAAATTATTTGGGTAGATACCCAGAAGTGGTATGGCTGGGTCTTGAGGTAGAGCTAGTCCACATTTTCTATGATATCGCCAGACTTATTTCCATAGTGGTTGTACAAGTTTGCACTCCCACCAGCAATGGAGGAGTGTTCCCTTTTCTTCACAACCTCACCAGCATGAAGACTCACATTTTGAAAAATAAAGCATGATGATGCACATTTCTAATCCCGGTACTGGAAAGACTAAGACAGGCAAATCCCTGGGACTCACTTGCCAGAGCTGAAGCCTATGCCATGAGAGGCCTTGGCTCAAAACACAAGGTGAGCCATTCCTGAGGAATGGCACACACAAGACTAGCCTCTGAGCTACACACACACACACACACACACACACACACACACACACACACACA
>CAJQZJ010036846.1:0-11854 GCA_907164525.1 Lophiomys imhausi | reverse complement strand
CCCAAGAACTATCCCTAAGAAAAGCAGAGGACGCCCTTGACTTCAGTCTCTGCACTGCTCCCTGTATGAGGAAGGAGGACAGAATCGTACCCTGCTCCTTGCTTGTGTGCTGCTGACTCCAGTGTGAGGGAGTGATTAGGAACAGGGCAGGGATCTGTTTCTCCTCCATAATCTTGCTCAGAACTTCTCTCAGCTCTGTAAAGTCACAGACTCTCATAGGAGGCGTAAGCAGCAGAGGAGAGAGTGGGAGGTTTTTTTTATTCCTTTCAGCAGAAGGGTTCAGCTAGGTAAACATAAACCCAAACTTGTGCTATTGTTTATAAAACGATTTTAAAGGCTGGAAGTGTAGGTACACATGTGCGCTTGTGCAAGAAAGGGTGCAGGGCACACATGTCGGGTTGTTGGAGACTTCAGTATGACTGCCTAGGATACACGCTTGCTCTGCAGTCTTATTCCTGTGTCCAGTCAGCAATTCATCTGTTTTATAAAAATTTTAGTCCTCCAGATTCTCCTCAGGCTATGCAATCCCCCAGGGAGACTTGGAAACTGATGTTCAGGTACCTGGCACAGGGGGAATGGCAAACGAAGCCACAGGAGCACATTCTGGACTGAGAACTTCCGACAAATGATACCCACAGGCCCATTTAGATTTAGAGACTGAACAGAATTGCCCTGCATTTTAGAGACTAGAGGCGGTGGATGCAGCGCCCCGGGAGCTCTCTAGCTCCCCCGGGAGGAACCACGATGTCAGAACTCTTTCAAGTTTCCCAGGCTGTCTTGGTAGCCCACCCTGCCCCAGCCCAGAGCCCCCTCTTCGTTTGCTCCCCCCATTCGTCATCCCACAGTAGCGTTTGCTGCAGCCCTCCCTGGTTGCCTTATTTATTTATTTTGCACCGACAGGGTTGCTGCAGACTCATTCTAGTTTAAAAAAGAGAGAAGAGGAGGGAAAATGCTTTCCGGCTCTTTTCTCTCCCTCAGTCTTGGCAGCACGGCCGCAGTAGCAGAGGCAACAACAGCAGTCCTGCCAGCCAGCTGATGCTGCAGGCTGCCGGGCAGTGGGAAGTGGGGGAGTCAGACACACGGGGAGAGGTGGAGAAGCCAAGGTGCAGCTCGGATGGGCCAGGCCCCAGCTCTGGAGAGATGCAGCACCCAACTTGATACCACCCTCCAGCTTCTCTGGTAAGTGCCCCTGCCCTCTGTCCACAAGTCTCAGCTGCCCTTTCCCATGCCATTACCAAAGACAAGGCCATGTTAAGTGTGCCCATACAGGAACGGGAGCTTGCACCCTCCACCCCAGCCAACCATTGATTCTGTGATTGGAAAACTAAAATGTCCCAGGTACCCCTGGTGGGGAGACTCCAAGGACACCATCCCTCCTCCTCCTACCTCCAGAAAGGACCTCCCCCCCAACCCCGTCAGTGTGGATACTCCAAAGATCTCTCTCCTAAGTGGTCTCTCACCATGAAGGTTCCCATGCCTCAATCTGGTGTGCTTTAAAGTGGATATGTGTTCATATGGGTCTGTGCCTGTCACACAGAGACAGAAAGCTCCATATCCCTGGGGGTGGGGGTGGCAACGCCCCAGACTCCAGACCCCAGAAGGAGAGAGTTTCTGTAATATCCCCCTCTCCCTGCAAAGTGACCAGAGGCTAGTTCTGTAACCACAGAGGATAACAAAGGAAGACTGTGATTAAATTAGCCACCTTATAAATAAAAGATGCTGACCTTAAGTCCCTCAGCCACTGGGCTAGCAGGCTTTGGGGACAAAGAGGAAACTCATGGAAGCAGGAAGGAAGAAAGGGAGCTGGCACACATGCCTCACTGCACTTTTGCTGAACGCAGAGCAAAGGGATGGACAGGAACTGCAGCAATAGTGATGAAGAGCTAGCTGTCAGGTGGACTTCCCAGAACAGGCACGGGGGAGAGGAGGGACTGAGAATTCTTAGCACCCCAGAGATGCCTCTTAGGCTGTGAAAGAGGCAGGAGGGAAGACAGTAGCCATTGCCCTTTGCCACTCTTTCTCCTCCCCAAGTCACCCCACAGTAGTTTCCTGCATCCCTCATCTCCTGCTCTCTCCTCTATCCTCCATACTGAGGATTGAACTCAGTATCATTTTTAGTTTCCCAACTACTATAGTCCTCTGAACCAGCTAGAAGAGAGTCTCCAGAATGATTCTCTTAGAGTGTGGGGAAGTAAGGCAAGTTCCTCCTGTGCTCCACATGGGAGAAAATAGGACATGAAGCAGAAGGCTGGCTCCACAGGACCCAGACAACTTGAAGCCCCAAAAGTCCAGAGGTGCAGGACCTGCAGCCAGGGGAAACACAGCAGGCTGCCTCCAGGAACATCAGCTTGCTCCTGCTCCTGTCCCTCTGCCACCCCCTTCTAACTCTATTGTTCATTCTCTCTTGTGGTCCCTACTGCATTAGCAAGGCAAGCAGAGGCACTCAACTCTAAAGATGTCCCTGTCTCTGTCACCTCGTCCAGCCTCTATCAGTTATCATAGTCATGATCTCCTGATATTGGTACCCAGGATTCTGGTACCCAGAGACCCATTTTATATAGATGGGTGCTGTGCACTGCTAGTATCCAGGTGTCAGTTATGGTAGCCAGTGGCTTCCTTCCTCCTTCCCATGGCATTGGGTCATATGCTGTCTCTCCCTCTTTATCCATGCATCCTTGACTCACAAGCCATTTCTGTCTTCTTGGGCAATTCGGGTGGAAATCAAACCAGCAAGGAAGGATGTAAGAGAAGCTCACAGCTAAGGGCCCCATGTAAAATTTGAGCACCCTCTGGATAGCTTCCACAACCCATCCCCTATAAGAGAAGAGGTGCTCCCCTTGGGGCTCTTATATGGAATTCCCAATCTCATCACCCAGTGCCCCTGCGCTCTGTACCATGGATAATATACAGCCAGGCTTGTCATCCACACAGACATTCTGGGGACACCAAATTGGCTAATTCAGAGCCTGGGCCTTAGGCCAGGCTGAAAGAGGACATAGACTGGAACAAAGCGAAAGCTTGCATGTCCCCTGGCTTCTGATAACTTAGTGAAGATCTCTTTCCAGTCAGCACAAAGTCAGAAACTCAAGTCTGGATAAGATCTCCCTTACCCTCAGGTAAAGTTGTAGGTACAAAGTATGGAAGAACAAGAATGGGGTGAGAGGAACAGAGCAGGGTTTGTAGAGAGGAGATGTCAGGGAGATAGGACCTGAGGTATTCCTGGTCTCCTAGAAAAGGGGGAGAGCTCCTTACAGGGAGATCGAGAGTTCTTTCCCCATTCCCCAGTCCCTTAAGCCTTCTGCCACAGAAATCAGCTTCACTAGGGATCCATGCATAAGAAGTACATGGACAGTTAGTTGTCCATGGTTGCAAAGGCAAGATTTCCCCGTTAAGGTAGGGCAAGTTTCCCTGGTTGTGTGCCACAAGGCAAGGTCCAGACAGACAGGCCACTTTTTCTACCTTTAAGGAGGTTCAGTGGGGTGCAGGGTTATCATCTGAAGCCACTTTCCAAAGAAGGCCATTTCATCATCTATTCTAGGCCTCAGGGGATGGACGCAGCCACTATCCCAAAGCAAACCTGGCTCCTGTGGTCCCCACTCCTTTTCCTGCTCCTCCTGCCTGGAGGGAGCATCAGTAGCTGTCCTACTGTATGTGACTGCACCTCCCAGGCCCGGGCAGTACTCTGTGCCCATAGGCGACTGGACGCTGTCCCTGGAGGGCTTCCACTGGACACAGAGCTCCTGGACTTGAGTGGGAACCGCCTGTGGGGGCTTCAACATGGCATGCTCTCCCGACTGGGCCAGCTCCAAGAACTGGACCTTAGCTACAACCAGCTCTCCATCCTTGAGCCTGGGGCCTTCCATGGCCTACAAAGTCTACTTACTCTGAGGCTACAGGGCAATCGACTGAGAATTGTGGGCCCTGGGATCTTCTCAGGTCTGTCTGCCCTCACATTGCTGGACCTCCGCCTCAATCAGATTGTCCTCTTCCTAGACGGAGCCTTTGGTGAGCTAGGCAGCCTGCAACAGCTGGAGGTTGGAGACAATCACCTGGTGTTTGTGGCTCCGGGGGCCTTTGCAGGGCTGATCAAGCTAAGTACCCTCACCCTGGAACGCTGTAACCTCAGCACAGTGCCTGGTCTAGCCCTTGCCCAGCTCCCAGGGCTAGGAGCTCTTAGGCTTCGAGAACTGGATATTGAGAGGCTTCCAGCTGGAGCACTTCGAGGGCTAGGGCAGCTAAAGGAGCTGGAGATCCACCACTGGCCATCTCTGGAGGTCCTGGACCCAGGGAGCCTGGTTGGGCTCAATCTGAGCAGCCTGGCCATCACCCGCTGCAATCTGAGCTCAGTACCCTTCCAAGCATTGCACCACTTGAGTTTCCTCCGAGTCTTGGATCTATCTCAGAATCCTATCTCAGCCATCCCAGCCCGACGGCTCAGCCCCCTGATACGGCTCCAGGAACTCAGGCTGTCAGGTGCCTGCCTCACCTCCATTGCTGCCCATGCCTTCCATGGCCTGATTGCCTTCCACTTGCTGGATGTAGCAGACAATGCTCTTCAGACTCTGGAGGAAACAGCCTTCCCTTCTCCAAACAAACTGGTCACCCTGAGGCTGTCTGGTAACCCCCTAACTTGTGACTGCCGCCTCCTCTGGCTGCTCCGCCTTCGCCGCCACCTAGACTTTGGCACATCTCCCCCTGCTTGTGCTGGCCCCCAGCATGTCCAAGGGAAGAACCTACGGGAGTTTTCAGACATCCTGCCTCCAGGCCACTTCACTTGCAAACCAGCCCTGATCCGAAAGTCAGGGCCTAGATGGGTCATTGCAGAGGAGGGCGGACATGCTGTTTTCTCCTGTTCTGGAGATGGGGACCCAGCCCCCACTGTCTCCTGGATGAGGCCTCAGGGAACTTGGCTGGGAAGGGCTGGGAGAATACGGGTCTTAGAGGATGGTACACTGGAGATCCGCTCTGTGCAGCTGCGGGACAGGGGGGCCTATGTCTGTGTGGTCAGTAATGTTGCTGGGAATGACTCCCTGAGGACCTGGCTGGAAGTTATCCAAGCGGAACCACCAAATGGCACTCTCTCTGACCCCAACGTCACCATACCAGAGATCCCAGGGCCTTTCTATCTGGACAGCAGGGGTGTAGCTATGGTGCTGGCAGTTGGTTTTCTCCCCTTCCTCACCTCAGTGACCCTCTGCTTTGGTCTGATCGCTCTTTGGAGTAAGGGCAAGGGCCGAGTCAAACACCACATGACTTTTGATTTTGTGGTACCCCGGCCCTCTGGGGATAAAAACTCTGGGGGTAATCGGGTCACTGCCAAGCTATTCTGACCTTTCCTTCTGCACTGAAGACCACCTGAGTCCACTTCAGAAGCCAGAGGGAAAGTAGGACTAAGGTCTCTTGAACCACAGCTTCATGCCAAGCTGCACAGCCTTCCACGCCTGGCACCTGCACTATGAGAGCTGCTCTAGTCTGAGGACAGCATTGGCCTCAGTCTCTTCTCTGGGGGCCCCAGGGAGCTCCAGACACAGGCCTTATCGCCAGCACACCCTGCCCCGTCCCCAGGCACCCACACACAAGGCAGGAAAGATTTGCAAGGCTCTAGTAAGTTCCCCATGCATGTGCATCCCTTAATAACCAGGACCAGTTGCCAAAACAACCATAAGGTTATTTCAGAAGTGGAGCTGGGAAGCACCACAAGCTTCTTAGAGTCGGCTCATCAGGCTGGCGGGCAGTCTCCCTTTCTTTTCTGTTATCCAGTGTCCAATGCAGCCAGTACCCTCAAGTATGGAAGGAACTAGAGGATCTCAGAGGATGCGGGAGTGTGGCTGACCACACTCTGGCACTCTGCCTGCAGGAGCCCCCACCCCAACTTCCTGACTTGTCAAAAGCCACCACAGTGGCAGCGCGAATGAAACATGATCTCTGGAACTTTATTTACTCCCACCTACTTCTTCCCATTTCAACTATCGATCATCAAGCCTCTATCTCACCAAGCCCTGCACAAAGGGTGAGGAGGCCCACAAGGCCTGCAGAAGCTAGCACTCCTCACCCCTCTTGGTCTGCATCCTCTCCCCTTCACCCTCCTCCCTGGAGAAAAGAAAGCAAGACTCCCCCACCTCTGGAGGGCTCCCTATTCAGAAATCTCCTATTCCACAACTTCAGTCATTCCAGTGCTTCTTATCCCAAGCGTAAAAGGCAACAGACACAAGAATGTGCAGCTGGGAACAAGGGCGAGCAGCTCTGCAAGCCACAGTGAGAAGTGGGCCGGAGAGGGCTGCAGCTGCCTGGTGCTTCACACCAGCCTCAGCTCCCCCACCTGAATTTAGTGCAGTGGCAGTGGGAAGCTGTACCTGGATAGATGTCACTTCAGAGACAACGTGGAGTAGAGGTAGAATTGCTGACTACTACTACACAGCGCTTCCAACAGAGGAGTTCAGAGTGACAGACAGCACCAGCATCAGAAAGGAGGAGGAAAGCCGGACAGGAGGAGGGGCTGACAAGTGGAGAGTCATGCAGCCCCAGGGAGTCTTTTTTTCTTGGCTGCAGCATCTACCCAGTGTCCTTAGTTTCCCTCCTCCTTACTGAGTCTCTGCCCACCTCATACCAAAACGCATGCCACCAGGAGCTTTCTAGAGGCTGCCGTTGCCCTTGCTCTGAGGAGATTCCAGCCACTACAATGAGTCCTAGCTCAAACTGTCCGACAGGTGAGAGCAGCAGTGATGCCAATCACTGAGCCAGCAAAGCTGGATTTGAGAGGACACAAGTGCTTGGGAGGTCCAGAAGTGGTTGTAAGAATTACAAGTTTATAGAGTAAGGCTGGAGAAAAAGGACATTCCTGACACACAGGTAACGCTGAGACCCAAGCTCCTCCATGTCCCCGAAGTCCAAAGAGCATCAGCCTCTGTCTCTCCCTCTTCCATCAATTAGCAGCTTATTAGGTTGGGGCCTGGGAGGTGCCTGTGGGTTCTTCTCCACTACCCCTATTCTAAGATTTATCTTCTTATTTTATGCATATGTATGAGTGTCTGCATATATGTATGTGCACCATGTGTGTACCCAGAAGCCAGAAGAGAATACTGGATCCCTGGAACTTGAGTTTCAGATGGCTGTAAGCCAACATATTGGTGCTGGTAACTAAACCCAAGTCCTCTACAAAAGCAGCAAGTGCTCTTAACCACTGAACCATCTCTCCAGCCTCCCTCCCAACCTCCACTCCCCCTTTTAAAGATAAGGTTTCATTGGTTCACCTGGAACTCAATATGTAGACCAGATTAACTTACAGTTCACAGAGGCCTGCCTCAGCCTTGAAGATAGAGGTAGCGAAGGCACGTGGCACCATGCCCACTCCACCTCCACCCCAATGCATGTTCTTGCATAGCTTTCCCAGGAAACCTTGGAGAAGTGAAGTCCATTCACTTAAGGTCATTGTGTTGAGCACTTCCACAGCTTTTCTGGTCATCTGCAAGCCAGTCCTTTACCTAACCTGCAGTTGTGATTGTACAGGCGAAGTTTTGAGGGAGCCGTTTGTTTTGTTTTATGTGTGTGTATTTGTTTAATCCTCACATCAACGCTAAAGGTAAATTAGATTAAGTTGCTCAAGTGCACAGAGCTGGTTAATAAAGAAGCTATACTTGAACTCAGAGGTGACCAACTCAAAATCTACCATTTCTACTATACCGCCATAGTCATTGTTACACTCTTGTAATGGGCTCTCTCTGAGTCTCTCAGGTTTAGGGAATAAAGCTGTGATAAAAGTGACATTTTCTATCCTACCTACTCCACTGTTAAGAGGGTATGTGTCCAACTGCTGATTCTGACCCTTCTCTTGTAACTGTGATGTGCATGACTCAGGAAGTTGCTTTTACTCTTTCTTCTCCCCGTGTTTGCTTAGTAGTCTGTCTGCCTCAAGGACTGCAGAAAGGAGCAGAAATTCCAGGCAGCAGATAGATGGAGAGGGAATGCCTGTGTCTCCCAGAAAAGAATTTTGTCATGATTAAAACATGGATACTTCAGGGGTTGTAACTTCAGAAACCTCTTGGGTTAAAGAAGGACTTCCAGTATAGTAGAACAACCAGTCCTTTGAATCCACTCACTCTGTCCAGTTTTGCCTATCCCTGCTGGGAAGGACCTTCTTGAAACCTTCCCAATCCTACCCTCCTTTCTTCCATGTTGGAAGAGCAAAGCCAATAGGCTGAAGAACTACAGACCCAAAGCCCTCTGGGAACATTTCAGCACTCTCCCATATTGGCCCCTGATGGATTGTTTCCCCTAATTTCTGGCTTCTAGTTTTCCTTTGCTGTGCTAGATTCTATCTAAGGATGAAAGCCCTGCAAAGCAACACCCTCACCTTTGAGTCACAGGCTTCTCTTGAGACTATCTAGTGCAAGCTATGATGGTAAATGTTTCCTATTATCCAATTACTCCAAAGCAAACACAGGGCCCATGGTGTGCAGGCTAAGGTCTTGGGTCTTGGAAGCCTGTTTGCAGAGGTAAAGCTGAGGTGAGGGCGAGGGCTACCTTTGCTCCCCAGGGTCCATTAAAAACAAGAATAAAGGGGTTACAGTGTTACAGAGAAGCTACAGCAGGTGCTACAATGACCTCTGTCCCCTTCTTCCACCAGTACTCATCTCTCAGAGACAGGATCCCTCTGGGTGGGACTCCTGGTTCTAAAGAGGAATGGGAGGATAACTCAGGCTGGAATACATCTCGGGATAATAGCTCACAAATCCTGTTCCTCTGAACTGTTTTGTAAAGGAAATCAAGTAGGAAGCCTTAAAGCAGTAGTTCTCAATCTGTGGGTTGTGACCCCTTTGGGGGTCAAATGACCTTTTCACAGAGGTTGCCTAAGACCATCAGAAAGTACAGGTATTTGATAACAATAACAGTAGCAAAACTATATTTATGAAGTAGCAATGAAAATAATCTCATGGTTGGGGGTCACCACAACATGAGGAACTGTATTAAAGGATCACAGCATTGGGAAGGCTGAGAACTGCTGCCCTAGAGTGTGGTGGTAAAAGAGGCTGAGAATCTCTCTCCTGGGACCGCTGATCAACTTGATGTAAGGACAGGATAGCAGCACCAGCACAAATGACAAGAGTAAGCCTCCTGGTGCCAAGTCCTAGTTTCTGGTGGAGATTGGATTGATGGGGAGGAAGCTGTGCCGTCTATGGGGGAAGAGGGGGGCAAAAGGAGCATTAAGTATTGCTTTGCAAAGGTGTACACAACACAGTAGCAGTTGAAAGGATCATTCACACATGGCGAGGGAGGGAACACTGAGCCAGAGTTCTGGTGATGACAGGCTCTTTGTCTGAGAACCCCATGCTATCTAAAGTTGGCATTATTATTATTATTATTATTATTATTATTATTATTATTATTTGTATCTCTGTGTGGGCATGTGCATTCGCGTGCCCACAGAGCCCAGAGGCCTTGGATCCCCTTGAAGCTGGAGTTGTAGATGGTTGTGAGTGGCCCAGTATGGGTGCTGAGAACTCCAGAAGAGCAGTATGCACTCTTAACTAATGAGCCAGCCCTCATCTCCTACAGCCCAATTTCTGCTTTGGCTTACTGGGTAGAAACACCTATCCATTGAATCCTCTGAGCAGTCAAGACTTTAACTAATTTTACCTACAGTCCCCTGAAGCCTGTTCAGAAGCCTTCCCAGGAAAGAGAATAGACTTTTAGGAGCTGGATACTAAATGAAAGTAATGAAATCACAATCTATCCAATCTAGCATCTCACAACTTCAAGCGTGTTTTGGGTTCCTGAGGGAAATGAGATAACAAATCCAAAATTCACAGTGACTTAGGAGTGAGTTTGAAACCATTTCACTCATTCCTTTTGCCCCTCAAACATCCTACCCAGACAGTGAGACATGATCCCCTTGAAAAGTAATAATACCTAGATTTTCATTACCCTGACTAAGGAATCCCTCCAGGGCTGGTGAGATAGTTCAGCAGATAGAGACCGATGTGACCTGAGTTCAGTCTGTGCAACCCACATGGTGGGAGGACAGAACCAACTCCCACAAGTGCTCTAACACATGTGCCATGGCAGGAGAAATGCCCCCCAGCACGTGCACATACAAACACACACACATTATTAAACAAATTTTAAAACATGTTCCTGTGGTATAATTTTAGCTTTTATTTCCTACTTTGAGCTTCCATTTCCTTTCTTGATCTGCCCTCATCCACACTGAAGCCGGAAGATGATGGACCTATAAAGTAATCATGTGCTCTTTATAGCAATACTAGACATTATTCCTTGGAATCAAACACTTTACCTCCCCCCCCCAAAAAAAAATGGGGCTGGAGAGATGGCTCATTGGTTAAGAGCACTGGCTGCTATTCCAAAGGACCCAACTTCAAATCCCAGCACCCACGTGGTAGTTCACAGTTGTCTAATTGCCAGACATGATGCCTTTAATCTCAGCACTTGGGAGGCAGAGGCAGGCAGGTCTCTGTGAGTTCAAGGCTAGCCTGGTCTACCAAGTGAGTCCAGGACAGCCAAGGATACACAGAGAAACCCTGTGTTGAAAAACAAAACAAAAACAAAAAACCTCTACCTTTTAAAATTTTAAAGTATCTATAATGGTTAACAAAATGACTTAGCAGGTGATGGCAATTGCCACCAAGCCTGACAACCTGATTCAATCCCCTGGACCTAAATGGTGTAAGGAAGAATTCTCCCAAGTTGTTCTCCACTGCCACACATGTACCACAATGTATTCAAGAAAACACACACACACACACACACACACACACACACACATTCTGACTGCCATACTCACATCATGCATACACACACAACCTCACAACAAGTAAACTAATTAACTAATTAAAAACAAATAAAAAATTTAAAGGATAATCTAAAGAGATAGCTCAGCAATTAAGAATGTTTTCTAAAGCTGGGCGGTGGTGGCGCACGCCTTTAATCCCAGCACTTGGGAGGCAGAGGCAGGCGGATCTTTGTGAGTTCGAGGCCAGCCTGGTCTACAAAGTGAGTCCAGGACAGCCAAGGATACACAGAGAAACCCTGTCTCGAAAAAAACCAAAAAAAAAAAAAAAAAAAAGAATGTTTTCTACACTTGCAAAGAAACTGATTCAGATCCTACCCAAAATCATATGAACATACACAAGAAAAGAAAATATTTTTAAATTGCTATAGTAATCAAGGCATCAAATATCTTAGGAATAAATCTTAAGATACATGTAAGTTCTATATGATGAAAACTTTAAACACAATAATGGGATTCCAAGACTTAAATTTTCAGGAAGATTCTATATTATATATATGCACATATATATATGATTCTGTATTATATATAAATACTACAATGCTCCCTCAATCTAAAAATGGTTAGTTCCAATAAAAAATAATATTAGCAATAAAACAGAAAAGTAAATTGTAGAAAATTCTCACAATGTGATATGACACAGTAAGAAGAACGAATGAACAAAATTTATATGCAATAAGGCTCACTAAAATAATTTGAACAAATGAAGTTAGACACAAAAGATCCTCAGTAACTCCCTCTTGAGGCAGTGATGACACCAAGGGGGCTCATGAATACTTTCTGGGGCACTAGTAATGTTGCTTCTTGATTTGGTGCTGTTTATAAAAGATATTCCATTTTTAAAAGTTCACTAAGATGTACATTTAATGGCCGGATATAGCAACTAATGCTTGTAGTCCCAGAACTCTGGAGGGTGAAGCAAGAGGATTGCCTTGAGACCAGCCTAGACTATATAGTGACTTCCAGGCCAGCATGGCTACAGAACAACATCCTGTCACAAAGCAAAAAAAAAAAAAAAAAAAAGTTCATTTATCATTTGTACATGTACTA
>CAJQZJ010036845.1:34282-54111 GCA_907164525.1 Lophiomys imhausi | reverse complement strand
AGGGAGGGGATTGTGATTGAGATGTAACTTGAAGAAATAAAAAATAAATTATTAAAAAAAAAAAGAGAGAGGGCTGGAGAGGAGGCTCAGCTGTTCCGAGCACTTGCTATCTCTTGCAGAGGACCTGGGTATGATTCCCTAGCATCCTCATGGTGGTTTACAGCCATCTGGAACTCCATCCAGTTCCCGGGGATCTGGCACCTTCTTCTGGCCTTTTGAGACACCAGGCATGCACATGGTGCACAGATATACATGAAGATAAAATACTCATACCCATTAAATAAACAAACAGACTCAAAGACATGTACGAATTTGGGTATTATAAAGGTAGTATTCAGAAACAATACAGAAAATATGAATAGTTATATAAAACAAAGTGGTTGCCGGACGGTGGTGGCGCACGCCTTTAATCCCAGCACTCACATCTTTATGCCATGATAAATTGCAGAAGGATCAAAAATTCATACATTCAAAAATACAAATTTTCTTTTTAAGAAGAACAAGCCGGGCGTGGTGGTGCACACCTTTAATCACAGCACTCGGGAGGCAGAGGCAGGTGGATCTCTGTGAGTTCAAGACCAACCTGGTCTACAGAGTGAGTTCCAGGACAGCCAGGGTTGTTACACAGAGAAATTCTGTCTCAAAAACCTTTTTAAAAAAAGAAAGAAAGGGCTGGAGAGATGGCTCAGTGGTTAAGAGCACTGGCTGTTCTTCCCAAGGTCCTGAGTTCAATTCCCAGCAACCACATGGTGGCTCACAGCCATCTACATTGAGATCTGCCCGGGCATATATGTAGAGCAAATACTGTATACATAATAAATAAATAAATCAATGTTTAAAAAAAATTAAAAAAAGAAAGAAAGAACCCAGCACTTGGGAGGCAGAGACATGCAGAACTCTCTGAGTTTCAGGCCAGCCTGATCTACAAAGAGAGTTCCAAGACAGCCAGAAATGTTACACAGAGAAACCAACCAAAAAATTAAAAATAAAAACAAACAAAAACCAAAGAAATAAAGATAAACAAGAGTTTAAAAAATAATTTTAGGTAGTGAGAGACTTTTCTAAATGTGATATGAAACCCAAAAGTTATCAAAAATTGTGATAAATGCAACTACATAAAAGTTCCTGGGGCTGTGGAAATGGTTCAGCTAGTTAAAGACCTGCTCTGAAAACATGGTTGGGATTGGCAGCACTCACACAAAGAAAGAGGCCGGTGTGATGGTGCACCCTGGCAGTGAAGGGACAAGCTAGTCTCTGGAGCTCACTGGCCAGCTAGCCTAGCCTAAACACTAGCTCCAGGCTTAATGGAGAGACTCTGCCCAGATTTGAGGGGTTTTGTTTTTGTTGTTTTATTTTGTGAGACAGGGTTTCTCTGTTTAGCGCTGGCTGTCCTGGAACTCACTCTGTAGACCAGGCTGGTCTTGAACTCACAGAGATAGATCCACCTGCCTCTGCCTCCTGAGTGCTGGGATCAAAGGTGTGCACCACCACCTCCTGGCTTGGTGGTGGTGGTGGGTTTTTGTTGTTGTTTTGGTTTTGGGTTTTGTTTTGTTTTTTAAGGTGGAACAATACCTGTGTTCTACATTTGACCTCTGGCTTACACACACACACACACACACACACACACACACACACACACACACTCACACACACAGAAGCATGGTGCATCTGCACACAAACTTATGCACCCATACAAACATGAACATATAGCACACACACCCAAAGAGCTATTGTACAGCAAAGCCATAAACAAAGTTTGAAATTACATAGAATAGGGGCTAGAGAGACTGTTTATCAATTAAGAGCACACTGGCTGCTCTTCCAGAAGACCCTGGTTCAATTCCCAGCACTTAATTGGCAGTTCACAACCACATATCACTCTAGTTCCAGGGATCCACAGCCATCTTCTGGCTTCTGTGGGCACCAGGCACACACATGATGCACATACACGCATGCAGGCAAAATGCTCATAATCATAAATATAAGAATTATTTAAATAAATAAATATGGAAAACAATAAACTGGAAAAAGAGGGAAGTATTTCTAACTTATGTACAATGAACAAATACTAAGAAAAGATGTAATAATAGCCACTAAAATATTAACAAAGCATGTAAACAATTTATAAAAGCTACATTTGCACTTAAACATATTACATTCAACCCTACCTATAATAAATGAAATGAAAAATAAAATTGGAATAACATGGTAATTTCCACTATCAGATTGTCAAAAAAAATCAAGCTGTGTGACAACGTATGGTATAAGTATGCTATCAAACAGGTCCTTTCCATGCATTCCTGATGGGTGCAAAAACTTTTTAAACTTCTGTGGAAGGCAATCTGGCAATACTAAATCAAATCCTTTTCGAACATTGTTAATTGAATGAAAATTGGGAAAATGTTTGTGAAAAAATCTTGGCAAAGCTGTGTACATTCAAATGAAATAACACGGCACAATTCTTTGAGCTAATGTTTGCATTCCTAAGTATTTACCATGAAGATAAAATCATATAAGAGCAAAATGAAGCTGAGCATGGTGATACATGCCCAGGTGGATCTCTTGTGAGTTTGAGTCCAGCCTGGTCTACAAAGAGAGACCCTATCTCCAAACAAAACAAAACAAAACTGGTCCACACAGCGGATTCCAAGCTATCCAAGGCTACACAGAGATATTTTGTCTTAAAAACATCTTTTTAAAGTGCAAAGTGAACTATGCTTGAAAATAAACATGTTAAAGTTCTGGTTAAGTACATCTTCTATATCCATATCATATCTTGAGATTTAACTATGAGGTAGAGGGGTATGTTGCTATGAAAACCTTTTTAGAATATATAAAAAGGAAGTTATAAAAATTGTATGTATAGCATGTTTCCAACTGTGTAAAAATACATGCACGTATATTTTAACCATAGAATGGCTTGTGAAATTTTTCTCAAGAAACTGGTTGGTTGTACTGGTCGCCTCTAAAGAGACATTTTCTGCAATAACCTTTTGTTACTTGTGAATCTTCTAGAAGGTGCGTGTATTATTTATCCAAATATATTTTTTGAATGACTAGAAGCGGAGCATGTTTGTAGCCCCAGCTACTCAAGAGCCTGAGCAAACAGGATTTGAGAACATAGCAACATGGGCAACATAGCAAGCCCCTGTCTCTAAAATAACAGTAATAATAATAAAGGAGAAAGTGACCCAAAGACATCTGAATGACCAGGCACAATGTTATATTCACTCAACAAACGTTTATTGGGTCTTCATCACGCGTCAGCATGACAGACGATAGTGCAAAACATCTCCCGGTGACTCGGAGCGACTGTGCCCTCGCCGCAGGGTGAAGGCGGCAGCAGGGTCAACCGTTCCTAACGGTCCAGGAACGACCCAGGCGGCGACTGGAATTCAGTTTTTCAAGCAAACCGCTGCCTGCCAAAGCCTCCCCTTTCCGCGGGACCGCGGCCGGGGCCTGGGCAAGCGCGTCGCTGGCGCGCTCCTCCCGCAGCTTCCTTACCCGGGTGGTGGTCACGGTGACTTTCGGTCTACGTGGCGTGTCCAGGGCTCCGCCGCCGTGCTGTGCAATGCTCGTCCCCATTTCATTCCTTTAACATAGTTGCTTTCCTGTCCCCTGGCCAAAATGGAGGTGGACCGGACGATTCAAGCATTATCAGACAAGTGGTGCCGCAACAGCCCATCAGGAGGCGGCTTCCCCCACGGCCCCTGGCCATGGAGTGATTCTGTAGGACCTGGGACACCCACGATGACCCAACCCCCCACCCCCACCCCCAAGCCTCGGAGCGCCGAAGTCCCCTCACGGGTTGAGCCAGCACCACTCCCTCCGCAATTGGCTTAGAGGAGGACTCTAGACGCCTCTAATTGGCTATTTAATTTTCAGCAAGGTGCAATCTCCATTAACAGCGTCTGCTTCCCCCAGCTCTAACTGGCTGGTGAGGTGGGCCGGGCTTGGACTTTCATCCGGGTAATTGGACATCGGCGGGCACCAGCCACGTCGCTGCCCCGAAGCCCGCGGGATGATTGGCTGCGGCGGAGGAGTGCGATTGGTCGGATTTCAAAGCGAACGTTGATTGGTGCTTGCGCGCTACGGGGGCGGGGCAAGCGGATGCTGAAGAGCGGCCCGCTAGGCTGCCTCGCGGAGGGAGCGACGGAGCGGCGGCGGCGCGGGTGAGGTGCGAGGCGAGGGCGGTACTCTGGAGGAGCGGTAAAGGCGGGGCTCGAGAGCGGAGTTTGGGGCGCGGGAGAGGCTGGGTCGTGGGCAGCCTGGCATCTGGGAGGCAGAGGTGCGGAACTGAGGGTCCGGAGGCGATGGACGTTGGTCACGGTCTAGGGGACCTGTGCTTGGGAGCTAGTAAACAGGCTCAGAGCAAGGGCTCTGGGCCCGGGAGCCAGGCCCCCAGGACCGGTAGGGCACTCCTGTTTGCACTCCTAGACTGGCTCTTTTTGAAACGAAGGGCCTTTTATTAATTTGCCTTTTACCTTCCCCAACTAAATCCAGTACCACCTGTTTGTAGCTGCAGGGTGTTTCGTTACTATTTAGTGACAGGGTCTGTGTCGAGCTGGTTTCCAACTTGAGATCCTCCAGCCTTTGCCACTGGAGAGATGGAAGTACAGTTTAGGCAAGCACCCAACACTCTACTTTGGACCGATTGTTCTTCCAGTAGTCTTCCTTTCTCTTTATTTGATTGGCTGGTTGATTTGTCTCTTGTGGTCTACCCAGACTGGCCAAGAACTTGTCCCATAGCCAACTTTAAACTGCCAATCCTGCTTCCACCTCTCACATACTGATATTTGGGGAAATGGACACCTGGCTTCCTAACCACCACCACTACCAGACAGGATTTCTTGTCACCCAAGGTAGCTTTGAACTTGCCATGGATGAATTTGGGCTCCAGGTCTTTCTGCCTCCACCTCCTCTATTCTGGGGTTATTGAGCATGTGCTGCTACACCAGGCCCAGTCCTCACTGCTATTTAAGTAAAATCCTGGTTGGCTTGCCTGATTTGATTTAATTAACCCATTCCTTAAGATATCACTTGGTAACTCACTTAGCACAAATTTATTTGTAATATCTGAAGTTATATTTGCCTGTTGGTTCAAATAGATATCACCCAGCAAACCTGCCCTTGTGTGAAGAGAGTGTGTCACAGGTATTTACCCACCAAAATAATCAGTGTTTTCTGACATACCATCTACCAGGTGTCCCATTCAGAAACCTTATAACTAACTCCTTGACTTTGCCCTCTTCCTTCCCATAAATCAGTTGCTAAATCTGTATACTACCAGTTCATACTCTCCATAAATCAGTTGCTAAATCTGTATACTACCAGTTCATACTCTGATTTTTCTGTTATTGATACCTGTTCTAGTCATCTATTGGTCTTTGTACCCATTGTTAACTGCTTTCAATTCATTTTTTTATAACAGACAGAGCCTTTAATCAAGAATTACAGGGACCAGTAAGATGGCTAATCCAGCAAAGGGAAACCTGATGCTTTTAATCTCTAAAAACAATGGAAAGCTAGGAGAGAAGCAACTCCACAAAATTGTCCTCTGACCTTCACACAATTATCAAGAGAACTGGTTCCCCAATGTTGTCCTCCAACCCCTATATGCATGCTGATACACTTGCACAGATATAAATAAGTAATTACAATTTTAAATAGTTATAAGCCTGGAGTGCACTATGAAAGCATGTTTGGGACACTGTGAAAGTCCTTATGGATTGGTCAGGATTTAGGAAATTGGGATGCAAATCCAGAAAAATATTAGATATTCTTGACTATGATTCTGATAGTTTCAAAACTGAAAAACTACTGCTGTGGGCCTCTAAAAAGAGATATGATCATGACTGGCCTTCAAAACAGTTATTTCCCTTGCATATTCTAGAAATGATGGATCAGCTACGTGATCTTAGGAAAATCTTTTTATATTTCTAAGCCTCAGTTTCCCCAATTGTAATATGAATGGAAAGTCTTAAGATCCATCCCAGTTCTAAAATTCTTTGATTTCTATGCCATATAACATGAATTATGAGACCTAAAATAACATTTAAAAAGAACATGAAAATGCATAGAACTAGAATTACTTTGATTTTGCCCTAGGGTATACACACCTCCCCTCTCATCCATAAAGCTCCTTGAAGGCAATTAAGTCTTTCTTCTATGTCTTCAGAACCAAGTTCATATTGTATACTCAATATTTATTAGTTTGAGTAAAATGGCAGGAGATAAATGTGCTATATCTTTTTCTAAGATTTAATTTACTTTTGTTTATGTGTATGTGTGCCTGAGTGTGGAGGCCAGAAAAGGGTGTCAGATCTCCTTGGAGTTACCTGATGTGGGTGCTGGGGATCAAACTCAGGTCTTCTCTAAGATCAGAAATTAAAACTTAACCACTGAACTATCTCTAGCACCATGAGCTGTATCTTGAGATGATTTTCAATCTGCCCTATCTGGGAAATAAACCTATACAGTTCTAACTTCTCTCTATGATTGCATTGACAAATTATTTTTGCACTGTCATGTGATTAGTTATTTTACTGTCTTTTCTTCTACTAGATGGAGTATATCAGAGCAGGATTTTTTTTAAGCTTTCTCTTGCATTTTTTTTAACATTTATATATTTCTTCAAGTTACATCTCAATCATAGTCCCCTCCCTTCTCTTCCTCCTGGTCTCACCCTTCTACCCTCTTGCTCCTATCAGAGCAAGAATTTTTTTTTTTTTTTTGGTTTTTTCGAGACAGGGTTTCTCTGTGTAGCTCTGGCTGTCCTGGACTCGCTTTGTAGACCAGGCTGGCCCCAGAGATCCGCCTGCCTCTGCCTCCCAAGTGCTGGGATTAAAGGCGTGCGCCACCACTGCCCGGCTCAGAGCAAGAATTTTTAAAAAGACTTTATTTATTTGTATTTTCAGTGTATGAGTGTTTACCTGTGTATATGTTTGTGCACCATGTGCATGCAATACCCACAAAAGCCAGAAGAGGTTATTGGATCCTTTAGAGCTGGAATTACAAATTGTAATGAGCTGTTACGTCAATACTGAGTACCAAAGCTGGGTCTTCTACAAGAGCAGTAAGTGCCCTTAAACACTGAGCCATCTCTACAGCCCCCAGCACAGGAATTTTAATTCTTCCTTTTGCCCTCAGCATATGTAGCTCCTAACAAAATACTGGCAGTGTTTAGCTGAACCAAGGGATAAAAGAACTAAAATCTTTCTAGACATCCAAAATAAATTATTTCTTGGTGTAGGAATGTAGCAATTAAGTTAATATGTTTGAAAATTATATAAGCATAAATCTCCTTTATGAAGCCAAAGATGTTTCTTTTCCTTGAGTAAATATAAAACTGTGTATATAATATTACACAGAATTATGTGAAAAGTTTTATTTACTGTCTATTGACTAACAGAGAAACTGATATTTATCCAGTGATTTGGATGAATGTACCCTAAAAAATTAAAAAAAAAACCCTCAAGTCCACATTAAATTCGACTTCTCTTTCTCCTAAAAGGCATGTATGTGTGATGGGGGTGGTTTGGTGGGGAGAGTCAGAGGTGGTTCTAAATGCTTCTAATCCAACTACCAGGAGGTTAAGGCAGGAGGATCCAGAGATCAGACTTGCCTTGGCAAATTAGATTCTGTTTCCCAAAAGAGGAGTTGGGAAGAAGAGTGATGTAGGCCAATAGTAGAATGCTTCCATAGTATCAACTATTCTCCCTTCAAAAAATGTGAGTGTGAATGGATGGTTAGAGAAAACCAGTTTCCCTCAGTGTTAATGCTTAGTCTCTAAAGTGATGTACTAAATCTGCCAACTAAACCTTCTCATCCACAAGACACCTGAATGCCCAATGTAATAAACAGTTCTATTTTTTTTTTCCTTCAGGTTATAAGTCTGGTCAAGAGGGCAGATTAAATTTGTTTAAAACTACTGATCAGAAAAAAAATAAGTCAAGCCTCTGATAGATTCTGTGAAGAATTTTATTCCATTCTGGTCAGTAAAGCTCTCCAAGACCACATGCAAGTGCTTATGCAAGCTTCTGTGGTTGTTTGTGGGGTGATGGAGCTTGGGATCTTGAGGTACAGGCTTGGAACGCTACCAGTAAGCTATACCTCCAGCATGCCAGATGCAGTTTTGATACTAGCAGGAAAATTAAAATCCACCTCTAATCTCCTTACCAGTGTGTATCTACTCCTGGGAGTGAGATTTCCATACTACTCTCTTCTCTCTCTTGAGTTTTTCTTCTAGGCTTTTAGAGAGAGCACATAATATAACCACTTTTATTCCAGAGTAGGTTCTGTATTGATGAATATGTTTTTAGCCTTACTTAGAATAAAACTTATTTTTTGAAGATGAAGATATTTTAATTTTATATGTGTGCATACCTATATGCAAGTTCATATGTTCACGGACACATGTGTATGTGTAGATGCTTGTGGGTGTGAAAATCTACAGTTCACACCAAGTGTCTTCCTCAATTTCTCTGTTTTATTTATTAATACAGGGTCCCTCACTAAACCCAGAGCTCACCAATTCTGTCCAGGCTCTGCCTCTCAAGCGCTAGGACCAAAGATAGCCACCACCTGAGTTCACATGGTTCTGGGGTTCCAAACTCTGGTCCTCGGGTTTATACAGGAGGCATGTAGAATTTCTCCAACCCAGCATTTTATTGTTATCTGGGTTGAATTCTTGTACCTGGAGGCAAATTATAACAAATTATATTTACTCATGTTTAAGCAATTCTCACTAAAAATTACATTATGGCCTGGTATAGTGGTACATGCCTTTAATTCCAGCACTCTGGAGGCAGAGGCAGGTGGATCTCTTGAGTTTTAAAACAGCCTGGTTTTTTACATAGTGAGGTCCAGGCCAGCCAGGGCTACATAATGAGACCCTCATCTCAAAAAAACATTTTTTTTTGAAAAACAACACATACATCATGTTTGAGTTTAGTTTTTGTAGTATGTGGCTTTACTTTGTTTTGTTTTATTACACTAAGTTAAACCTCTACCACCCTCCCAACCCTTATTTTTTCCACCCCCCCCCCAACATTAGGACAGAAAGAAGGTTTGAGGGGAAAGGGACATATGTCTCTTTTAAGTACTTTCTGCTGATTGGGGTCTTGCTGTTCTTTGGGGACAACACTAATCTCAGTAGTCAGGACACCCAGCAGTCCAACAAACACAGCTGCAGTTTGGGAGAGCAGCAGAAAGAGCAGCAATCACTTCCTCAGCAGCTCAGAGCACTGCTGTAGGCATAACTTTTAAACTATATTTATTAATATGTATAAATACCTACCACCCCACCAACCCTAAGAACTTTAGAAGGACACCAATCCTGAAGCGTAGGTCCTTGAGGACAACTGGTCAGCAGTCTGTCTGCAGGACACCACAATAGCAATCATTCAGTGATCGCTGGGCTATCGCATCAGCCACTGCTTCACTTGAGCTTGGGCTCAAGGCCTCCTAAGTCAGCCAAGACTGTCAAAGCTAAATGGAGGAGGGGCAGCACACCCAAGTGCGTCAGTAGTTAGCTAAACCCTCTCTGAAGCCTAGTCCTTAGTGTTGTGGCCTTGCCGGGGTCTCCTCTGTTCATCTGGGCCTTGCCACACACTCATGGGACAGGGGCTGCACTTCGCCTGTTTTCACAGTCTCTTCACAGTCCATTGACTGCAGCCTCAGAGCTTGCACCTCATGCCTCACTTGGTGGCTACAGGCCCATTGACAGATGTAGCCTGTGCTGAGGCTGACCACCCAATTCTTACAGCCTTGGGGCTGGTGCAGCCTAGGGACTGGTTAGTACATCTCTGCTTAAAGTCTGACCTTTATCAGCATGGTCTCAGCACCAGCAGTTGGCACCCATCTGCTTCACACCTCTATCTCTCTGGACCTCCTCTTGGGCTCTGCTGCCTTGCCCTTAAGTAGGGTGCTGTTCTCCTCATCTCTTGGAGCTGCAGCTTTCCAACAGGGCTCTACTCAACTTCACCACTATCTTTCAAAGTGTCTTTCAAAGTGTGGCAGTGTCCAGCAGCTGAGCAGTGCTGAGAAGCAATGCCAAGCCAAAAGCCCTTTCCAGTTTCCCAGGCTTTCCTTCTTATACAGAGTACCTTCTCATTGGTTGCCCAGGACCATGTGTGCTGGCTTATGTCAGGCTGATTCAATAGAAATCCAACCTCCACCTCATGCCCCCATTCCCTTTTGGAGCTCTGGTATTTCTACCCCTCTCCATAGTCCTCAGAATTAAACTTTCTGCAGCTGGCTAAACCACAAAAGACAATTATAGTTAACACCTGTGGACTAACTGAAGCAGCCCCATATCCCACACCTCAGATTCAAACAAAAACATTCTCATATCATAACTGGGTTTTTTAAGGAACAAAAAATCCTTACCACAAGGTTTGTTTCTTTAAGGCAGAGACTCCCTATGAACCCCTGGCTGATCTTTGACTGGCATTCATTTTGCCTAAGCCTCCCAAGTGCTAGGATTACAGGGGTATGCCACCTTTCCTGGCCACATTATGTTCTGTACTGCTATATCATAACATCTGGAATGGACATTGTTTAATTTTTTATAATGTTTTCTATCAGTGTTTATTAATTTTTGAATTGAAGTTGATCAAAATAAAGAATTATAACATACACTCTTACCTGGAAAGTTTAAGTAAAAGGAAAATTAAGAAGAAACTTCTGAAATCATTTGATAAACAATAACTCAAACTCTAGGTGATAAGTTAAATAAACCATTCAGGTATATATGCACCTCTAAAAATGAGGTTATTTCCTACCTTACAAGGTTACTTGAATATTGAATAATTAATGTATATAAAGTGACTAGGATAGGAGCTACTCAGCACATTTATTTTTTCATCTTTGTGTTCCTAGTGCCACAGTAACATCTAGCACATGGAGGTGCTTAATATGCTTAAACTTCACTAGTAAAGGCAGTAGTTTAGAGAAAGCAGAATAACAGGCAAGTACTGTGGTGGGTAGTGTGACCTACATCAACCAGCACTAGGAACCCCTGAGGCTTCAGAAGAGGTATTATTAAAGATGAAACATGAAGGAACACAACTTGACAAGGACACTGGAGAGGTTAAGAAGACACAGGCAATGTGTCAGAAGATATATAAGTAGTTCCTATTCCTGTAGTAAATAAAGAATAAGAATATATGAGGCTATGAAGATGGCAAGCATAGATCATACTACAAAGTATCTTTCAATCCATTAAGGAATTTACATTTAGGCAGCTGAGAACCACATAAAAAATTAAGAGAAGTTGTATTCATTCAATAAATGTTAAGTGGTTATTGTATGCTAAGCACTAAAGCAATAAACAAAACAATCCGTAGCCTTGGGGAATTTACATTCTTATGTATAGATAGATGAGAAATAACCTTGCAAGTTATCAAATAAGTTGACTTTTAATCATAGCAATATGGAAAACCACTGCAATGTTTTGAGAGGAAATATTACTTGAAATTTTTCCGCCTTGAAGATAAGCTGAAAGGATGATGGCAAATACAGGGATATAATGAAGCAATTGTGTTAATCTAAATATAATTCCACACATACCATAGTACTGGGAGTTGAACTGAGGGTCTTGAGCATGTTAGACAAGTACTGTACCATTCCAGCCTCATTTAATGTTATAGAGCAGAGTTAAAATAATCAAAGAATAAAAAGTGGTGAGAGTAGAGTGTGTAAATGTTACTGACAGCTGGCTGTGGTGGCAGGTAACCTATAATACAGCACCTACGATGCTGGGAGAGGAGGATCACAAGCCATCCTGAACTGCTTAGTTCTATGCTAACTACCAAGTAAGACCGTGCCTTAAAAAAAAAAAAAAAGTGGTTGGGTATAAACCCATAGGTTAGGAGGAATTTCTAAGTAGAGCTACTAACTGGGAGTTATTAGCCTGTAGATAGGAGTTGAAGTCAAAGCCACTAAGCCGGGCGGTGGTGGCGCACGCCTTTAATCCCAGCACTTGGGAGGCAGAGGCAGGCGGATCTTTGCGAGTTCGAGGCCAGCCTGGTCTACAAAGCGAGTCCAGGACAGCCAGAGCTGTTAAACAGAGAAACCCTGTCCCGAAAAAAAAAAAAAAAAAAAAAAAGCTAAAAAAAAAAAAAAAGCCACTAATGAAACTTGATGAGATCACCCAGGAAGTGAGATAGAATACAGAATTGGGGGAAAAGATGGATTCCTGGGAACTCCATTGTTTAGAGGTTTAAAGACAGGCAGACAGAGAAGGAACTGCTAAGCAAAACTTGGTATGTCAACCAGAAATGGAGATGAAAATCCCAAAGTCTATGCTGTTGGGAAAGCCAAATGAAGAAAATGTTTTAGAAAAGAGAATATAATTCCAGCTATTTGGGAGGCTGAGGTAGGAGGCCAATCTGGGTAACTTAGTGAGATCCTGTCAAAAAAAAATTTAAAAACTGGGAGGCATAGTCAATCACACATGTAATCCCAGCATTTGGGAGACTAAGGCAGGAAGTGCCTGCAGTTCAGGACCAGGCTGGGCTACAGAGAGTCCAGAATCAAAAAAGTGAGATTGGGGATATAGCTCAATAGTAGAACATTCACTTAACATATGAGAGGGAGGGAGGGACCACAACCTACTGTCGGAGTACCTAGAAAGAAAAAGAAAGGACAAAGAAAAGATATCACAAGCTATGTTAGATACTGTGGCAAAATTAGGTAATATGGGAACAGAAAATTGATCTTTGGATGTAGCAATGCAATTGATGAGCAATGGGAAATAATTGAAGAGAAAATGAGGACAGATACATTACTACCTTTGTGATTCTTACACAAAACAAAAGGAAGGGGGAATGGAAAGCATTTTGGGAAATAAGTAGAATCAAAGTGGAGTTTAAGAAAGGAGAGTGTTGTGGGGCTGAAGACATGGCTCAGTTTTAAAGAGCATTGGCTATACTTCCAGAAGACCCAAATTTGGTTCTCAATATCAGGCACCTCACAACTGCCTGAAACTCCACCTACAGGAGATGTAATATTTATGACCTCCTCAGGTACCCGCACCCATACACAGACAAGCACACATATAATTAAAATATTTTAAAGAGTTTAAGGCCAACTTGGACTACATGAAACCCTGTCTAAAAAGAAAAGAGAATAAAAGGGTAGGGAGTGTAGAAAAGAAAGCATTAGAAAATTGAGATGCTCTGAAGCAATTGTGAGAGTTTAGACATGTGGGATAATAAATTACAGTAAGGGAGATGATATTTGCTTGACAAAGTGAAGGTGCAGTATCAGAGAGTCATAGCACAGCTAGTAAGAAGGCGATTAATGTTCTAAATGAGATCTGATGTGCCTCTGAAGTGGGGCAAGTGAGGCACTGTAGGAATTATAAGGCTTTATGCAGCAATTGAAGCTACAGATGTCACTGAAGTTGCCTAAAGAGAACAAATAATGTTAGCAGTGTCTAGAAGGCACTGAATGACAAGCCCGACACTTAGAAAAAACCTTGCCAGGCGCCGGGCGGTGGTGGCGCACACCTTTAATTCCAGCACTTGGGAGGCAGAGGCAGGAGGATCTTTGTGAGTTCGAGGCCAGCCTGGTCTACAAAGTGAGTCCAGGACAGCCAGGGCTACACAGAGAAACCCTGTCTCGAAAGAAAGAAAAAAAAAAAACCTTGCCAGGCAGGGAAACAAGGTGAGAACCCCCAATGGAAAGGGCACAGAGATGAAGAATGAGTAGCTGCCTTCCTGTAGTTGCAGACTGGTAAGATATGGCTCCATGCATGTCAGCTGGGTTAATCTGGGGAACTCTGGAGAAGGAGCTGGACAGAGCTCAGCTCTGTTTTACTCTTGGTTGAGCAGTGAAAGAAGCCAGATGGTTAAGTTCCCTGCACCTACATGGTGGCTCACAACCACCTGCAATGCCAGTTCTGAGAGATCTGGCACCTCTTCTGGCACCTGCAGTTCATATGGTAAACAAACATGAAGGTTCTCAGATGAACACAAAATAAAACTAAAATCTTAGTTTCATCTTTTATTTTGTTTTGTTTTCCAAGACAGGGTTTCTCTGTGTAGCCCTGGCTGTTCTGGACTTACTTTGTAGACTAGGCTGGCCTTGAACTCACAGAGATCCGCCTGCCTCCGCCTCCCAAGTGCTAGGATTAAAGGTGTGTACCACCACGCCCAGCAATTACAGACAGCTGTGAACTGTCATGTGGGTGCTGGAATTTGAACCTGGGTCCTTTGGAAGAACAGCAGTGCTCTTAACCTCTGAGCCATCTCTCCAGCCCAGTTTCATCTTTTAAAAAAAGAAACCAGATGTAGAGACACTAAATAAAGTCTATACTTTCAAAAAAAAGGTAAGTGCCAAGCCCTTTACTAGACCCAAAATAAAACTCCTTGCAGACCATAGCTTCTGGAAAGGCCCAAAATTATAAATAAGGAATTTTAAGTAGTTAGATATGAAATTCAACTATATGTAGGGTTCTTTTTTCAGTGTTAAATACTCTATTTGATATTGTCCATAAACCACACTAAATGCTTTTTTGTTATTAAAAGGTAGCACCCTTTGACGGGGAATTCTAATTGGGATCATCAGGAATAAACAGTTGCCTCCTGATGTTTAACCACTGCCTGTAATAGACCAGTGAATACAAACTGAAACACAGGTGTCTTCTGAGACAGTGAATTCCCCAGTGTTTAAACATATTCACATGCACAGTTATATAAGTCTAAAACCATTCAGTAGATGGGAAGTAAGTCCAGTCCTGTCTTGAGAAAGCGAGGGCAGTGATAGTATGTATGCAACTGGATTATTATTTTTAAAAAGATCAGTTCCAGTTTACTACAAGTCAGTTTTATTAAATCAGTAAACTTCCTGACAAAAATACTTATGCTTTTGTCTGCATTCTACATTCATGGTCTTTATTCTGATGTATGAATTAAATCATAGTACAAATTAAAAGTCATGAGACATTTGTTTTGTAGTAAATATGGCACTGGTATTCGTTAGTAGCCTTTGTTTTTTGTTTTTTCTTTGTTTGTTTATTTGTTTGTTTGTTTGTTTTCCGAGGGTTTCTCTGTGTAACAGCTTTGGCTGTCCTGGAACTCACTCTGTAGACCAGGCTGGCCCGGAACTCACAGAAATCCGCCTACCTCTGCCTCCCTAATGCTGGGATTAAAGGCATGAGCCACCAAGCCCAGCCATTACAGACAGTTGTAAACTGCCATGTGGGTGCTAGGATTTGAACCTGGATCCTTTGGAAGATCAGCCAGTGCTCTTAACCACTGAGCCATCTCTCCAGCCCCCGTTAGTAACCTTTTTAAGATAAGCTATTAGATCTGCCCTTTCTCCCTTCTTAACACCAGTGAAGATAATTTTTGTTCCAGGGATGTACTTTTAGGGATTCTCCAAATAACTTCATCAGTGTATCCTTTCCCCAGATGATGCCTTTTGTTTTTGTTGGCATCTGTGTAAGAGAATCCAGCAGCCTAACCTGTCTTCTGTTCAGACAGACCATGGGGATTTGGTCCACTCTTATGCTTACCACCCTTTTCTACAGTGTGGCACTGGACACACTTCTGAACAAAAATCTTCTTGCCCTTCTCAACATCACCCATTTTAATTCACTCCCAGCTGTTCAACACCACAAATGCCTTGACACAAAGATGAACATCCTGCTGTCTACTATACATTTTTAATATTTAATTTTTCATTCCTTTGTCTTTAAAAGTTAATATATAGTTCTCCTTCAGAAAAACAAGTGAAATGTGTGGCTATATATTTCATGTACCTTAGCTAACATTGTCTTAAGTACCCTGAGATTTTTTTCTATGAAATAGATTTTTTTTTTTTTTTTAAAAAAACTGGAGCACTTGAAATGGGAAAATAGGCAGTGGTGGTTCTTTCTCTTTCTTTCTTTCTTTTATCCTATTTGTTGTTGTGTTTTGTTTTTGAAACAGTTTCTCTGTGTGTAACACTGGCTGTCCTGACACTTGCTCTGTAGACCAGGCTGGCTTCAAACTTAAGATGTCTGTCTTCCTCTGCTTCCCAGGTGCTGGAATTAAAGGCATGCACCACCACAGCCTGGCTTAGTAGTGTTTTTTGTTTGTTTTTGTTTTCCATTATAGTGTGTTCTCATTCCTGTGCCAACCAGACAACTGGAAGAAAACTAACTTCTTGATTTGTTTCAGGATGTTAAGTCAGACTACAGCAGAAAATGTCCACTGAACGAACTTCATGGACAAGCCTGTCCACTATTCAAAAAATAGCCCTGGGCCTTGGAATCCCAGCAAGTGCAACAGTTGCCTATATCCTATACCGCCGATATAGAGAAAGTAGAGGTATGTGAACCCATGTAAGAGTCCATCTCCCTCTTTTAAGTTGAAATGAAAACTGCCCTTGCCACAACAGTAGTTTGTTAAAATATAATTTGTTTTCTGTGAGAAACATTTGAAAATATGTCATTTCTTCCATTACTATTGGAAAACTAGTTTAAGAAAGGAACTCATTATGATGTCATTGACTCTTCCCCTTAGCAAAATCAGCTATGTGATTTTTAAATATATATACTCATTCTGCTGCTTCTCTGAAGTCAGCAGAAGATAGGCCACAGCTGAACCTAGAGAACAGGCCCCAAAGAAATGACTGTATAAAAATAAGTTTTTGACTAATGAAAGCCTCCAACAACTTCTAGTCTTCATTGTTCTATGGGAGTCATGTCTTAGACTAACACCCTAAAAACTTACAACTTTTCTTGTCCAGAATCCTATTTTCCCATATTAACATCTGAAATAGTATCCCAAAGGAAATGCCAGTGGTCTTTGGAGGGGACTATTGCACTTGCCCTTGTGTATGCCCTGCCGCGCCCTTGCCAGCTGGCCCCCGCTCTGCTCTTTTGGGGCGATCAGTTCACAGAGATTGTGCTGTGGCTGAGACCCACAGTTTGTTTCTTGGACTGATCTCCTGATAGCCTGATTCAGGGGAGGGTGGCAGCAGCTTCATCATATGTAAGTCTGCTCTGTCATGGTCTACACAGAAGAGAGATTGACATTTGTTGGAGAAGATGACATTGAGATAGAGATGCGAGTTCCCCAGGAGGCTGTGAAGCTCATCATTGGTCGACAAGGAGCCAATATTAAACAGGTGAGCTGGTGTGAACAGGCTGATGGCTTTCCCAGCCATCAGTTCTCTGTGGACTACTTCCTCTGACCATATTTTACAAAACACCCATGTTGCACATTATTTTTAAAAGAAAAAAATACTGAGTCTATGTAATAAGCTAACTACACTGTTTTCCTTCTAAAATGAGTACTTCTCCTCAGATGGTGGATAACTAAGCTTGCAATCGTATTTTATTTGATGATTCTTAACTTGATATAGCATGAATGTTTTTATTAGGTAGTTGATGAGTTCCCACTAAATGACAATAAAGAATTGCTGTCTCGCTACTTTTCCATCCTCCATTGTTCAGCTGGAATGTCAAGAAAGTAAAATCTTCTTACTGGGAATGTGGGTCATTTGTAAAGTGCTCACTAGCACTGGGAGGATGTGATTTTGCTCCCTAGTAAAGGAAGAAAAAAAAAATCTCTATTTGCTAATCCAAACAAAATTAGAGAGCAAAAGGGTTGTAAACACAGAGAGAGATGGTTTTTTTTTTTTTTTTTTTTTTTGGTTTTTTGAGACAGGGTTTCTCTGTGTAGCCCTGGCTGTCCTGGACTCAATTTGTAGACCAGGCTGGCCTCGAACTCGCAAAGATCCGCCTGCCTCTGCCTCCCAAGTGCTGGCATTAAAGGCGTGCGCCACCACTGCCTGGCGTGAGAGATGGTTTTTAAATTGACTATTTGGATTACCTTTTTCACTAATTTTCATGCATAAATACAAGTAAATGACGGCCATTAATCATTATGGCCAGTTCCACCCGTCTCCAGGGTTTGATAGAGGGTCCTTAGCCGGGCCCAAATTGAACTTCTTTAAAGTGTATCCCTCCTTCTCTCTACAGCTTCGGAAACAGACAGGTGCTCGGATTGATGTGGACACAGAGGATGTAGGCGATGAGCGAGTGCTGCTTATCAGTGGTTTTCCTGTTCAGGTGTGCAAGGCCAAAGCAGCAATTCATCAGATCCTGACAGAGAACACCCCAGTGTTTGAGCAACTCTCAGTCCCCCAGAGATCTGTGGGCAGAATCATAGGTACCACTGGAAAGCTTCCTCTGCTGTTCGATTTATTCTTTACCTTTGCCTGTCTTTCCACATTTCCAAGGGTTTTCCTGGCTTCCCCTTCACTTTGTTAGGGAAAAAGACACACTTAGTTCAGAACTTTAGTTTCAGAACTGGTGACTTTTTTTTTTAAATCAAGAAGCAGTATAATCAGAGCCTTTCAAATAGGTTTTTATGGTCCAACAAGATGCCTCAGTGGATAAAGATATCTGCTGCTAAGCCTGACAACCTGGGTTCCATTCCAGGCCCCAGATGGTGGAAGGAAAGAACCCAGTTGTCCTCTGACCTCCACATATGTCATATGTGCTGTAATACACTCTAGTCCATACAAACACACATGTACACACTAAATAAAGACTTAATTTTTAAAAACAGGCTTTTACAGGGATGCTAGAGATGCCCATAGTAACCTAGACCTTTGAAGACAGTGATCCAGCACCTATTATGCTTCTCCCTGAACTATTCCATAGTGCTGCTATTTATTAGAGGCAAAGAAATGTCCTGTCCTTACTCCAGGGTTCTGATATACCCTGTACCATGTGTCTTACAGATGAAAATGTAAAGTATAGCTGCTTTGTAGCCCAAAACAGGAAATGACTTGAAGTTAATCTATCCAAAGCATAAATTTAATTAAAATGGTTAAAATAGTCCTTTATTTTCTTTTCTCTAGTAGTTATTTCAGTAGCTCCTTATTTCCATTTACTGTCTTACATTCTATTCAAATTGGTTATGAAAACTGACTCCTTTTTTGTAACATGCACAAAATAGTGATTTCACCTTGTAGTGACTGTTGGCCCTGAGGAAAGGGCGGGTTTTTCTGTATTTATGTAGGAAGAGGCGGCGAGACAATTCGTTCTATCTGTAAGGCTTCTGGAGCCAAAATCACTTGTGACAAAGAATCAGAGGGAACATTACTACTCTCAAGACTTATAAAAATCTCAGGAACACAGAAGGAAGTGGCAGCAGCTAAGGCAAGTATACCTAAGAATGAGGGTGACCCCACTGGCCATTCTATCAGTATCTGACTACACAGAAATGACCCCTCTCTTATTTCCCACAGCATCTGATATTGGAGAAAGTTTCAGAAGATGAAGAACTTCGGAAGAGAATTGCCCATTCTGCAGAAACCAGAGTCCCCCGAAAGCAGCCAATCAGTGTGAGAAGAGAGGAAGTTCCAGAGCCGGGTGGAGCAGGAGAAGCGGCTCCATGGAGAAACACCAGCTCTAGCATGGGGCCGGCTACACCCCTGGAAGTCCCTCTCCGCAAAAGAGGTGGTGACATGGTTGTTGTAGGACCAAAAGAAGGTTCCTGGGAGAAACCTAATGATGACAGCTTTCAGAATTCTGGTACCCAGAGCAGTCCAGAGACGTCCATGTTTGAAAGTATGTAATGAAGAGGAGCCTATTAACCATATGAAAAACAGGAATGCTGGATTTAACTGGCCTAAAATAGGAAACAATTAAAAATTCTGTTTTTGTGATTTTCATCTCTGTCATCATAGATAATGCCTTTCTGGTAATATTTTACTTAAATTAATACCAAACATTAATAATATTTTTTTGAGTACAGCTAATGAAGGAAAATAGGATAGAAATATGTTGACAAAGGAAACAGATCTGAGTAATACATCAAATA
>CAJQZJ010036845.1:0-29282 GCA_907164525.1 Lophiomys imhausi | reverse complement strand
GTTGAGCACCAAGCACCCATTTTCCTCCTGAGACTCACTGACAGTGCCTGCTATAATTAGACTTTTCTCATTTCTGCTCAATAGAAGCTGCCTCTATGTCTGGTGACGATAACCTTGAAGATGACTTATTCTGAAGTCTGGCCTTCCGCTGCTGGGTCAGCCATCTGCTTTACTGTGAGTGGTGCTGTCATCTATCTGTCTCAACAGGAAAGTAATGAGGGTGACAACGGGGGCCTTTATTTCCTCTTCCCTATGCTCGCTCCTACCTTTGTATATTTCTCTGCAGCATCTTTGATGCAGCTTAACTTGCTCTCAGAGCCCTTTTAAATTTTTTGTCTCTATGTCTTTGGCAGGATTTGGTGCCAGGAGAGAGGAGTCTATGATGGAGAGAAGACAAGTCTTTTATTTTACATGATGTGGCTTGCTGTGGATCAAACCCATTTTCTGTTACATTGGACCTACCAGAAAGTGACAGATGGAGACAGATTTCCCCACTTCACTCCTCTGGTTCCTTCCCAGCCTCTTCATATCACGTTCAGTCCCCTCTGCCAGTAATAATTTGCATTACTGCTGCTCTGTATTCTTTTTGAAGCTGGAAACAGCCAGGGTCTGGGCATTGGAATTGATGATTCTGCAGATTTCTGACTCACCTTATCAGATGACTATAGTTATTGGAAGTATTCAGTGGACCCAGAAGACTGCAGTTGTCAGGAGACAAAGGCAAAAATCAGCATAAATATATTTAAAAGCCTCGTGGGAAGGAGAGTACTACCTCTCACCCTCAGTTCTGAGGTTATTGAAAATAGTTTTTTTAAACAGTCCTCCAAGCTATTTCTTTGTGAACTTTAGTTAAAATAAAAGTAGAAAAAAGGGAGAGGTGACTTAAGAAATGTTGTAATTGCTAGTATGTCCTCTATGTGTACATATACATAGAGACAGAGAATGTGTAGTTCTGCTTAAATAATTTGGGAGATTGTTTGCTAAATAAAGTTCTCAAGAAAATTATCTAAAACCATATACTCAGTCACAACTTAGAAGTATGCCTATGCATAAAGTCTCTTCTAAGTCTTGGTTGGTGTCATTGCCAACCGCCTCACATGCAGAAGCATCTTGAAAGAAGTGTCCTTACCATCCATACATTCATATTCTTCCCCTAAAATCAGAAGTCAGCCACTCCCTCAGAACCATAAGCAGTTTCAGCTATGTACAGAAAACCCACACTGTATTAGGATTCTAGAAACCTGGGTTCAGGGAGTAGGTCTTCAGTGAAAGACTTTAGGTGACCTGTTTGCTTCTGGCATCTTTTCATTGCTGACGGTATTGTAAGACACCATTGAGATTTGTGACAGTAACTCAAAATTATATATGAATGCACAATGGTATAACAAAGGAACTTTGGGAAATCTAAAATGAACACATGGATGCCTTATGTTTGTCTCTTTAAATTCTAGGGTTAGTAGCCATGCCTGGTGTCCCAGGCCTAGAACCCCAGAGCTACTTGCAGGCCCAAGGCAAGAGAGTAAATATTAAAGGCCTTGCCTGAGAAACTTAGTACGATGCTGTCTCAAAAACTGAGACGAGGCTAGGGGGTACCTCCGTGGTCTAGCACTTCTGTATCACTTGCAACATCCTATGTTCAAAATTCTTGGAACCATTTAGCAGAAAGGCATCAAGGAAAGAAATGCTTTGAGTATCGATTACACTCCTGGAGGAACCTAGACAGGTGCCCATTACTGTTTCAGGTTCTGGCTGGAATGAACCATTGAAGTGTGCTCTGCCTGGCATTGGAGTTACAATACAACAGGCTCTGGAGGCCAGTAAGTCCCCAGTTTCCTAGTGCTTCTTTCCCTCGGGGAGGGAGGTCATAAGACCTATGGTTCATTATGTTAAAACCTATAAAAACCGATTGTGTGAGGCTAGAGAGATGCTCAGGGGTCAAAAACACTCGCTGCAGAAAAGCCAGGTTCAGTTCCCAGGACCCACATGGGTACCCACAACCATCTTATAATTCCAGTTCTGAGGGACCTAGTGCTCTCTTCTAACCTCTGTGTGCATCATATATGCACGTGGTGTACAGATATGCATGTAGGGAAAACACTCATACACATGTCTAAAAATAAAAAAAACACGATTATGGAACACACCTATTGTCAGCACTTGGGAGGTAAAAGTGGAAGAATTAACTTGAGGTCTTTCTCTAGTACATAGAGTGCTTGAGGCCAACCTGGGCTACATGAGACCCTGTCTCAAAATTAAAAAAAAAAAATCCCTATCCTTCAGTGTGCCCATTACATCTGTCAGTTTATATCTCATCCTATGAATTCCTTGCCGTTTTCCCAATACAATCCAGTACTTCTTGTTGTCTGGAATGCTCTCCTGTTTCTTATAATTCTTCCCTTAGGATGTATGTACTTTCTCTGGCTTTTGCTACATCCAAAGAGAAGGAATTGGCACTTACCTAGTTTGAATTGAAATATATAATGCATCCTAACAAGGGTTGGTCTTTCTGAACTTTCTAGTTGACTGGTAATTGATCTTGGCAGGTGCTCAGTAAATGGGAATGGAAAAATGGTATAGAGGTATAAGGAGAAGACAAAAGGAGCCCTTCCATGTCTGACTCAGTTTTATATTCTGTGATGAATTTGTCTAAGGCTCATATTCCACTCCAACAGTGACTCTCCCCCCCGCCAAGAAATAGTGAACATTTTGATTGCACTACCCTTTATTTCCTAGGATGGAAGAGTCTTAAATCACATCCTGGGCCCCAGAGTCCCATGTGTTGAGGTTTCTGGCCCCTCACAGAGGTGGAGTAAACATGTTTAGGGAGGCTCTCTGGCCAGGTTGGCCAAAGTCCCTTTCAAGGGGATACACCATGAAGATGACATTGTCCCAGGGAGGGAGGGCAGGATTATCTGGTCTGACTACCTCAAAGCCCATGTAGCTAAAGGCTCGCAGCAGGGCACCTGTAGAAAACAGAACAAATGATTAGAACAGCCACTGAAACTCAGCCCATATACTCTCATAAATGTTCTCTGCAGAGAGTGACTCTGGAAAGCAGTGTAGTGCAGGTTTAGGGTGTGCTTTGGAGTGACGCAGACACAGGCACTGCCCGACCTTCAGTATCCACTTTAACATTGTAGTTAACCTTTCAGATCTCCAGTTTACTCATTTGTAAAGTGGGAGTGAGAACCTTTCTCACAGATTTAAGATGTGATTATTCAAACATTTAGAGCACTAATAGCATTCTAAGCTCTAAAATGTTGTCTATTGTTGGCAATTTAACCAGTATTTGGGTTGTTTTGGTTTTGAGATGAGATCTCACTATGTAGCCAATCTGACCTTGAGTTCAGAATTCTCCTGCCTTAGCTTCCCAAATGCTGTGATCACAGGCTTGTACTACCATACCCAGCTCATCTTGTCTTCTATCCATCAGAGTATAAACTCTTTGAGAGATGAGCAATAACATTGAATCTGCTTAAATATATTCCTGTCCTAGCTTTATACATGCTCCCTCCCTACTGTGAAGGCTTGATACAATACATTTGCTTGGCATCCTTTGTCAGTCCACCATATCCCTTGAATGGATTCTGTAATTTCTCGCATGTTCCCAGCCTTGTGTCTGACACAGTAATAATCTGTCCTCACTTAACAAGGGGCTTCTTGTTAGTCCTGTTGGAATGAGACTGAAGAGAATGTTGTGTGCTTTAATTTCCCTTACAATAGAAGTCAGGACGGAGTACTGAAATGCCAGGGGAAGAGGGACACACCTCTGTCCTTCCGATTGTTTTGGAAGTTCACAAACACAGAGTCCACGTTGGTCTGTTCCTCCACATACTCCAGTGTTGCTGTTAAGCTAGAGACCAGAGAGATAGTTAATACCCATCTAACTCAGAATCCAGAAAGACAGCAGGAGAAATACTGGTGTTTGCTCTCTACTTACTGAAACTGGAAAATTAAAAGTTGCTAAAGGAGTTTGGGAGCTTTTCTCTGAAGCCATGGAATTCCACCTGCCTGACAGGAATATCAACAGAAGGGTTTGTGGAGAAAAGGACTGCTGAGCAACTAGAAAGTATTCAGCTACTTTGAATCCTCACTTTGGTGTTTCTGAGTCTGAATCCAGCAACTAGCCCTGAACCTAAAAGTACCCCTTAAACCAAAAGGTCTTGTCTGTGTGCTACTAGTTTGTCTGATCCAGCACCTGAGTCACTGTGACATCATAAAGGGTTGAACTCCCCACACCCATCTAGCTCACCTTTCTCGGTTGCCTTGATCTAAGGCCGGATATGGGATATCCAGGAAGAGTCGGTGGTCACACAGAAGGCCATGCCAGTGAGCAGAGGAATGGGGGGTGAGACGAAAGTGGAAGTCTAACTGAACTGGGTCTTGGTGAAGCAGGAGGCCAGTTGATAACACTGTCAGGTTCCCAGCCTGGGAAAAAAAGTTGAAGTAATCTGCTCATTTAAACTTCAAATCACATCTAGGGCAAGTTGAGGTGCTTTTGTAACCTAGGAGTACTTTCTAGTACTAGGACGCTCAGGGTGTGGTCTTGCTCATGCTATATCCTCAGTTCCTTTTACTTTTTGTGGAGTTGGGGAATATGGCCTTACTAAGTTGCTGAAGCTAGCCTTGCATTCACTCCTTGTCCTAGGCAGCCCTTTCAAGAAGCTGGGATTACAGGCCTTTTACCAGCAGGCACATCTCTAAACTACTTTATGTTCCCAAGTCCCTCTTGAATCTGTTATGCCTTTATTTCTACTTTTCCCATCCTGGTGTTTGCTACCAGCTATGAGACTTTTAGATCTCTGACCCAGAAGCCATCTAGAAAGCAAAAAGATTTTACACATAATCTTAGGTCCTACCTACTCCTAGTTTTTATGGTTATCAAGTGGCTAATGTTCCCTCAAAAAAAAAAAAAAAAATCAAAGAGTTGCCCTGTCACATCACCAGCTCATAGTGTACTTACTGAATACAGTTCTTTAAGATGGCTGTGGTCTTTCCCCTGCGCAGTGCTTCTGCTCACCTGGAGGCCTCCTAGGGACTCAGCAGCACGGCAGGCAGGGGTAGCACGGGGAACACGGATAGCAGCAACGAGGCTGGAGAGTCAGGTCCTCATGTTCCCTGTAAGTGATGCTTGTTGGGAGAGAAAGACCCAAATTAGTGTGCCCCAGAGCCTGGGATGAAGATATAAACTATGAAGATAGCTTCTTGACTAAAGCTACAAAGGACTAGTCTTCAACACTGTTTCCCTATCACCTATGGACTAGCTTATTATTCCAGACCAACCAAATAGAAAAGTTAAATCCATACCAGGCTACTATCCTGCGTCTTGGGAAATTCTTTCAAATTGTTCTATTTTCCTTATACTTTATGTAAACTATTAAAGATGAAAATAAGTACCTGCTGCAACACCACGGCAGCATCCTCTCCCGGAGGGTGAGCTGGTATTTGTAACAGTAGAGGTAATAAGCGTATGGTGACCAGAAGGGATAGAGGTAGTTCCGTGTTCGTCCCCTCTTGATATAAGAAAGGGAGTAGAGAGAGGGGCGGGACCTGGTGCAAGGCAGTTTCTCTGTTCAGTGCCTCCCTGCGGCAAAGTGAGGTTCAGAGGGTGAGTGGCTGAGTTTCAAGCAACCTTGTCCATTGTGACCTGGCAGGCACTATGACATAGACAAGAGGTCACTGCTTACATCACTTCAGTTCTACCCCACCCTGTCTCATTAACCAAGGCTCATGTCCAACTAGGATACACCGTACAACTATATTGATAGTTACAGTTTTAAAACTTATATACTGGTTGACAAACAGCTCTGTCTGAGCTCTTCTTGTACCTACCACTTTGGCCTTTCCTCTGGAACACTTATAAATCCAGCAACTACAGAGTTAGTGTCTAATGCCACAGTAATCTTCTAAGTCCCTGTTCCAACACTGACCTGACTAGTAACTGTTTTGAAATTCTTATTTTCATTACCATTCCCTCCCCATAGCACAGAAGTACTACAAATTGCAGAACTTTCTCTGTTGTCTTTGTAGGATAGGAATCCCAAATTAAACACCTCTAGGAAACTAATCCTTAATGCCAGCAGTCAAGAGGCAGAGATGGTAGGATTGTTTAACATCTGAAACAAGACTGGTGTGCAGTAGCAAGGTTCTGGCTAGACAGGGCTACATTGCAAAACCCTGTTTCAAACACACACACACACATAAATCCATAGGCCCAGCCAACGGAAATTAGTGAAGTTACAGAGTGGATATATTAAAATGGTAGAAAGCTCACACCAACATAACTCAGCAGTAAGTTACTGTGTCAGAACACAAAGTCAGTGGTGTTAGATGTTCAAACTTTTCAACAGAAACTAAAGACTTTGTGATAAATTACATACACATGAGAATATGATAACAACTGCTTATGCTGGTTAATTTTTTATGTCAACTTGACACAAGCTAGAGTCAACTCTATAAATAGTGATGTCAGTTGAGAATTTCCTTTGGACAAGCCTGTGGAGCATTTTCTTGATTGGTGATTGATGTGGTAAGTCTCCGCTCACTCTTTGCAACGCAACCCTGAACTGATGGTTACGAATGTTGGAAGAAAGTAGTCTTCAGGCTGAACAAGCCATGGGGAGCAAAGCAGTAAACAGCACTCCTCCATGCCCTCTTCAGTTCTTGCCTTAAGTTCCTTCCCTGACTTCCCTCAGTGATAGAGAATGACCTGAGAGTATAACTTGAGATAAACCCTTTCCTCTCTAAGTTGTTTTTGGTCTTGGTATTTTATCACAGCAATAGAAACCCTAACTAAAACACAGATAAAATTTAACTTTGAGGGCAAAATTTAGTTCTAGAACCAACAGTTTGAGGCCTTTTCAAATTTATTACCTGTGGTGGGGTTAGTGATAGCATTTAATAGCATAGGGATCTTGGAATAGCAAAAGTCTGGACTTTAAAAGATTTACATCTGACTTGACTGACATGTCCTTGGGAACCCGCCAAGGACAGATGACTTTTTTGATCACAAGACTTTGGGAGAGGGCATGCCCTGAGGCACCACCGAGATCCATGGCAACAGATCTCGAAGTCCAGCGCCTGCTGCTCCTCCTCGGCCCTCTGTAAGAGCTATGGAGGGACATTGCCCAGGGCCATGACTTGGAAGCGTGTGAAAGCTTCTGCCAAAAATCATGTTGCCAATTCATTATGACAGATGAAGATATTTAAATCAAGATTCACTTGAACAGAGGCTCTCCTCCTGTCTCACTTCCTCATCTGGCAGAGAAACTCACATCACAGTCTCACTTGGAGGCTTCACCACATTGACCTGTTGCTGGTCTAGGGACAGATTCTCCCTTGTATTCTGGAGCGTCTAGGCGGGATGTCTCTCCTCGGAGCTCAGGGGCTTCGAATTGGACAAAACACTGAATAAAGACCCTTGCAGGCCTAAAGCATCTGAATGGTGAGCCTTAAGAAACTTTTCATCTGGTAAATAATTGGACTCTTAAGACCGCGAAGGCAATTCCTGCTTGATAAACTGTCTTAGGATCTGACAAACGAAACTCAGAAACTTTAAGACTGAAAGATTAGATGAAGACCACCCATCCATAAGGATCCACACCCAGAGGAAAATATCCTTTTAAGGAATGTTAGGTTAATGTTAAATAGTTGTTTTGTAGGTATTAACAAGTTTTAGGTGCTAGGTTTTAGAGTTAGGATTTGGGTTTTAGAATTTGGGAATTTTATAGGCAATTGTTAGGTAATTGTTAAGTATTAATAAGTATATGCTTGATAAATAAAAGTTTACTGTTACAATTACCCATCAATTCAAATATTTATTGAGTGCCTACTGTGGGCCAGGCACTACAATGGTGCTTAGGGGATGTCAGTGAACTACAAATTTTTGCTCTTTGAAACTTTTTTTTAATTTTTATTTTTTGGTTTTTCGAGACAGGGTTTCTCTGTGTACCTCTGGCTGTCTTGGTCTCTCTTTTGTAGACCAGGCTGGCCTCAAACTCACAGAGATCCGCCTGCCTCTACCTCCTGAGTGCTGGGATTAAAGGTGTGCGCCACCACCACCTGGCTCTTTGGAACTTTTTTTTGTTTTGGTGTTTTGGTTTTTTGGTTTTTTGAGACAGGGTCTCTCTGTGTAACAGCCCTGGCTGTCCTGGACTCACTCTGTAGACCAGGCTGGCCTCGAACTCACAATGATCCGCCTGCCTCTGCCTCCCAACTGCTGGGATTAAAGGCGTGCACCACCACGCCTGGCTCTTTGGAACTTTTTAAAGTGAGAGAATAAAGTATTAAAATATAAGCCGGGCAGAAAAAAAAAAAGGATTGGGAGTGTGGGGTATGTGGCAGGGTTTTGGCACAGGTGATACAAATAAGCCTCACTGAAAAGATGATCATCAAAGAAGTAGGGAGTTAAGATTGTTAGCCAGCCAAGCTTGGCGACACGTCTTTAATCCCAGAACTCAGGAAGCAGAGGCAGGTGGATCTCTGAGTTCCTAGTCTACAAAGGGAATTCCAGGACACCCAGGACTACATGAAGAAACCCTGTCTCAAAAACAAAAAACAAAAAAAAAACAACAAATAATAATAAAAGACTGTTACTGAAAGCCGGGCGGTGGTGGCGCACGCCTTTAATCCCAGCACTTGGGAGGCAGAGGCAGGCGGATCTTTGTGAGTTCGAGGCCAGCCTGGTCTACAAAGTGAGTCCAGGACAGCCAGAGATATTCAGAGAAACCCTGTCTCGAAAAAACCAAAAAAAAAAAAAAAAAGACTGTTACTGAAGCTAATGTCTAGGGACAAGGACCATCCAATTCAGAAGCAGCAGCCAATACAAAAGCTTAGAGTATCTGCTGTTTTCAACAGCAAGGCAGCTGTAGGTGAATGAGGGAGTATACATTATAGGGAATGAGTGGTGATGGGGGTTGCATGATACAGGGTTACCTACACCAATCTATGGGCTTTTTGTTTTGAGTAAAGAAGTGACTGAGCAGTGTTTTGCATGAAAGAATGACTAGATATGACATGCTTTAAAAATGATCCTTAGTCAGTGGTGCCCATCTATAACCTCAGCACTTTGGAGGTGGATCAGGACAAGAACTTGAGGTTAATTTGGGTTATCTACATGTCTCAAATGAAAAAAGAAAAAAGATTAAAAAAAAAAAAAGACACGGTCCTGTGCACCCCAGAGTAGTCTAGAACTGTGTAGGTGAAGATGACTTCGAACTTCTGATCCCCCTGCTTCTACCTCCACAGTGCTGATACTACAAGCATGTGCTGCCGCATCTGGCTCAAGGAAAGAAATTCCTATAAAACTGTGTAGAACACATCTCTTGTTCAGTGACTGCTACAGAAAAAGGTATGTATTCTCCCCAGTGGGGCATTAGACACGGTAATGCAGCAAGCGTATTGAAAGCTACTCATACGCACATCTTTCCCAACAAAGCGCTTAGCAACTCGAGACCCCCGCCTGCATCAAGCTCACACACACACCTCTTCAAACAAAACAGTAAGTCCAACATATGGCTTCCTAGCAACACTTGGTAATTCTTTTGTGGTCAAATATGTGTTCTGAAACTAGAGGCAATGACTGACCCAACCTGGTAAGGCAAATGTGTCTCTTATGGAAAATACCGTATTTGCCATCTTATGCCTATGAATGATTGCTCATATATATGGTTAAAACTAAATGCTCTGTGGAAAAGAACATGCACAATGAACAAAGACTTATGTAACCCACCCCTGTCAAAATTAAAACAAGAAACCTTGAAGCTGGGGAGGTAACTCAATGTGTAAGAACACTGGCAATGGATAGATAGATAGATAGATAGATAGATAGATAGATAGATAGATCTTCTCTCTCATGCACACACACACACACACACACACACACACACACACACACACACACACAAAACCAACTGTTCTTCCTCTTTTTTTTTTTTTTTGGTTTTTCGAGACAGGGTTTCTCTGTGTAACAGCTCTGGCTGTCCTGGACTCACTTTGTAGACCAGGCTGGCCTCGAACTCACAAAGATCCACCTGCCTCTGCCTCCCAAGTGCTGGGATTAAAGGCGTGCGCCACCACCACCCGGCTTGCTCTTCCTCCTGAACCAATAAAAGAAAGTCCTAAACAGTAATCAGGCACTCTTGAGCTGCATGCTTGCTGCTCAGGACTCACAACTCCTTGTAGTATACCTACTTTGCCTCTGAATAAGATCTCACTACTTTGCTCTTGTGTAATTTTTCTATTCTTTCAACAAAATGTCAAAAACCTGGAAATACAAGTGCTCAAGAGTGACTCCCCCCACCCAGAAGGTAAGAGAATAAATAAATCCTCTTCTGTCTCACTGATGCAAATTTCCCTCACACACTCTCCAGTTGTTTTCCAGTTTGATGCCTATGGCTGTGCATGCTAGTTGGCTGAAGTAACCAGTTTAGTCAGAAAGCCATCACGCGCCAGCTACCCCATTTGTCTGCCTGATGAGGAATAGGTAGCAATCACTGAATGCCCTCCATAAGCTGTTTCACCAGGACAGACAGCAAAGAGGAAGAAGTGGGTGTGACGGGTGTCTTCCTCGCCAGGGCTTGAAACAAACTCACAGCCAACCAAATAAATTCAGTATGATTTTGAGGAAGAATAGATGTAATAAGGTAGTCTCCTGCCTCTTTCCAATATTGCTTTTGTTTTTTGGAGTGAAACCAAAATTTGCTACTTGATTTGATTTTTTTTTTTTTTTTTTTGAGAAAGGTCTCACTGTATAACTCTGGATGTCTGGAACTCACAGAGATCCTCTTTCCTCTGCCTTCCAAATGCTGGGATTAGAGGTGAGCACCACCACACCAGCCCACCACTTGGATTGTTTATTTGTATGCCCGTGTGTGTGGAAGTCAGAGGACAACTTTTCCAGGCATCTACTCTTTCCTTTCACCTTGTTTTTATTTATTTTTTTTTTATTTTATTTTATTTTTTTTTGGTTTTTCGAGACAGGGTTTCTCTGTGTATCCGTGGCTGTCTTGGACTCACTTTGTAGACCAGGCTGGCCTCGAACTCACAGTGATCCACCTGCCTCTGCCTCCCAAGTGCTGGGATTAAAGGCGTGCGCCACCACCGCCCGGCTTCACCTTGTTTTTAAAAAGAGTCTCTCTTGTTGTTTCTGATGCTACACCATGAACTTGGGCTTCTGGTCAGTTCTCCTGTCTCTGCCTCCCACTGCCATAGGAATACTGAAGCTGGGATTTCAGACTCAGCAAACTTGTCGCCTTATCTGGCTCCTTTGGGGTTTGTGTGTGTGCTGTGGGACTCTAACCCAGGTTATCAGAGTTAAACACAAGCACTTTACCCACTGAACCATCTTTCCAACTCTGCCACTTAGGTTTAAAATCTTTCCTGTCTCCTTTCCTTTTGATTTCTTTCTCTTTTTCTCTCCTCCCTTTTTTCTCACCTTTTCCTTGTCTTCCTTTGTATCTGAGTTACAGATTGTGGCAGTCTTACGGGGATTGACCAAGGCAGTAGGGAGCTTTCATGTGAGTCCTTCTAGGTCCTGGTGTTCCTGGAACTAAATAACTGAAAACATAGCTTCTTAACTGCCTTTAGCTTTTTGTAGATTAATAATGTGCTCTTCTGCAGAGGCAAGCAGAAAACTCAAAGGAAAAGAAACAAATCCACATGTCAGTGAGACCATTGTTTGAACAGTTCTAGCCATAGACAGCCTCTCCTCCAATTTTCATTCAGGCAGTAAACCAACATATGTGTCAGCACCTTTCCTAAGAAGTTCTTTGGGGTCAAGCGTGGTGGCACACACTTTTGATCCCAGCACTCAGAAGGCAGAGGCAGGCAGATCTCTGTGAGTTCTCAAGGTCAGTCTGGTCTACAGAGTGAGTTCCATGAGAGCCAAGGCTGTTACACAAAGAAACTCTGTCTTGAAAAACATCCCCCAAAAAGAAGCTCTTTGGGTAACAATGGCAAATGTTTGGATTCTGGAAATAATTAAAAGGTAGAACACATAGGATTTCCTTGTGGCCTATGAGATAAAGAAGATTTTAAAAAATGTGCTCAGGACTCAGAGGACCAGAGATGGCTCTGAACTGCAAGCCTCCTCCTTGAGGACTAGCTCTCATGGTACCAGAAGGTGCCATGCAAGCTTCCAAGGGAAGAATGCAACTGGCAGTCCTACTTAGCTATGATGCCCACGAACCACAACAATGACCAGCATGGCATGCATACCTTGGTGGTAACCAAAACTCTCTAATTGGACTTCAGATCCTCTCAACAAGAGGGAATCAGACCTGGTACAGGAAACTTAGATACCCAGGCCTAGTGAAGTCATGGATCTTGGAGGAGAACCTAAATCCACCACCTTATTAAACCAACATAATCTCTACCTACATTTTAAAATGTTATCCTATCCACAGATAAGTGTAGTTCTTGCTCCTCATCAAGGAAATGTCTTTGTAACCAGTGAACATCATTACAGAAAACCACAACCACAAAAATGCAGAGCTGTGAAGCCCAGTCCCAACTGATACATCTATAATATAACTGTACATACGGTTTAGAGATTGTTGTAGAAAAGGAGACAGAAAGATGCTATGAACCAGAGGAACAGGAAGCTTGCTATGAGACTGTAGCTCCTAGAAATGTCAGAGAAGCTACATCCATGACTTTTCACCAGCATGATGCCTAAACAAGACCTGAACAAGGAGGACACTAACATACATCCCCTAGTGAGAAAGGGGAAAGCTCACAAGGCCTCAACCCTAGACAAAGAGCTACAGGCAACTAAAGAATGCTGAGAACAGGACAAATAAGTCTTCCTTAGGGAAGAGCACACCAATTGGTTACCCAATACCAACTGGTTAGCCCTGAAAACATACAAGTAACAATGTACAGACTGAGTCAGTTGTATTTATATATTTAAGAATATATAAAACGCCGGGCGGTGGTAGCACACGCCTTTAATCCCAGCACTTGGGAGGCAGAGGCAGGCGATCTCTGTGAGTTCGAGGCCAGCCTGGTCTACATAAGCGAGTCCAGGACAGCCAAAGCTGTTATACAGAGAAACCCTGTCTCGAAAAAACAAAACAAAAAAAGAATATATAAAACATGGAGGATCCAAGATGGTGCCGACCATAAAGCATTGTATCTGAGTAGTAGGTGAATGAGATTAGTCACTGTGGAGTGAACGTGAGATCCCGCAGCCGACTGTGAAACACAGTGTCTGAATCTCCGAGGTGAACACTGAGACTGGTCACCATGCAAAACAGCTCACACAGTTCCTGGAAACACCACCCAGAGATCAGCCAGCTCAGTCACCCATCTGGAGAGGGGCACCAGCCAGAGCAGATCTAGCCCACGAGCGGATCCAGCTCAGGAACAAGCCATGAATTTGAGAGAGAAGGAGAGGTAAATGGGAGGGGTTAGAGGTAAGAAAAGGAAGGGGGAAATTATATAATCTCAAAAATATAAACCTGTAAAAAAATTATAAAATAGCAAGGCATGGTGGCACATGTCTTTAATCTCAGCACTCAGGACACAGAGGCAGGTGGATCTCTGTGAGTTTAACGACATCCTGGTCTACAAGAGAGTCCAGGACAGCCAGGGCTATTACACAAAGAAACCCTGTCTCGAAAAACCAAAAAAAATAATAATAATAAAATAAAATAATAATAAGATGTTTCCAGCAACTGAAGAAAAACAAAACAAGAACAAAATGGAATACTCATCAACTGTAACAGGAAAGCCTGCAGCTGGAGCAGTTTGGGAAGAATGGGGCATAAATTAGTTACTTTTAGAATGTTTGTTAGTGCCGGGCAGTGGTGGCGCACGCCTTTAATCCCAGCACTTGGGAGGCAGAGGCAGGCGGATCTTTGTGAGTTCGAGGCCAGCCTGATCTACAAAGCGAGTCTCTTTGTGAGTTCGAGGCCAGCCTGATCTACAAAGCGAGTCCAGGACAGCCAGAGATATTCAGAGAAACCCTGTCTCGAAAAACCAAAAAAAAAAAAAAAAAGAATGTTTGTTAGACATAAGAAAATGATGAATAAACGTTGAGCGTTCCAATGTCCAGTTTGTTGAAAGCCGCGAGAAAAACAAAACAAGAACAAAATGGAATACTCATCAACTGTAACAGGAAAGCCTGCAGCTGGAGCAGTTTGGGAAGAATGGGGCATAAATTAGTTACTTTTAGAATGTTTGTTAGACATAAGAAAATGATGAATAAAAGTTGAGCGTTCCAGCCGGGCGGTGGTGGCGCACGCCTTTAATCCCAGCACTTGGGAGGCAGAGGCAGGCGGATCTTTGCGAGTTCAAGGCCAGCCTGGTCTACAAAGCGATTCCAGGACAGCCAGAGCTGTTAAACAGAGAAACCCTGTCTCGAAAAACCAAAAAAAAAAAAAAAAAAAAAAGTTGAGCGTTCCAATGTCCAGTTTGTTGAAAGCCGCGAATAGAAATTTGGGCATCATTTGCATATATAAATAGCTGTTAGTCATAAGATGAATCGAGAACATCAAGAGAATGAAGAGTGAAATTCCACATACTGAGGCTGAGTGCAAAAGATGAAAAGACTATCGAAGACTATTGCCCTGAATACCAAGGAAATGCATGTAGGTCAGTTTACTTAAGGGCGAGTACAATGAAGCATAGTGCATCTTTCCACTTACCTCGATAAACCCTCTTTTTGGCCCACTTTTATAATCATCTATCCAGCACAAAGACTCTACAGAAGAAACTCTTTGAGCCTTTCAGTTTCTTTTTCTCTATAGCTTATGCCTTCTGCAACTCTTTAAATATTAGCTCAAATACTATAGTATTTGTAACAATATCACAGAAAGTAGAGTTTTTAGGGGATTCTATCCTTCAATTATTTTTAGATAGATTCAAGGGAAAATTGGGAGTGGCATCCATATTCCTTTAGTGTTCAGAAATTATAGCACGTCAAAATTAGAAGTGATCTCAGCAACTAGAACTAAACCAACCCATTTATACTGTTATTGTTGTTATCATTAGTTATATTGTTATCATCATTATTAGTTGTTTATTATTGTTGTATTATTATTCTCGCTACTTATTATTATTGTTGGTGGTGTTGTTGTTGTTATTCTCGCTACGTTTCCCTGCCTGGCACAGAGCTTGGATATAAACCGGGTTAGTCTAGAACTTGTCCTACTGGAAGATTAGAGGAGTGCGCCACCACACCCCCTCCGCCTCTTTTTAAAAATGAAGCCAAAGAAAAATTAGTATGTTTTCCGTTGTCAGTCCACTCAAAGCTCTATGGAGAGGAGTGACGAAAATAAACAGCAGTTCTCTTCGTTGTCCTGTCCCCGGCGTGCAAGGTGTAGTAAAAGCAGCCGCCGACCTACTCGTCCCGGATCTCCGCAGTGCGTGCCACTCAGGCGCGCCACGGGCAGCCCAAAAGGCCCAGCTGTGCCTGCGCGGGGTCCTTCCTCCGTCTGTCCGCGCCGGCGTCATGGCGGCCCCCGTGGCTTCTCGGGGTATGGCTCTACTGTGGGCTGGCGCTGCTTGGCTGCGTCAAGGAGGCATCGGGGAGCTACTCCGGGCGCGAGTTGAAGGGGGCACTCAGGGGCGTGACTTCAGTCTCTCTCATTACCGGGTGAGGGCCCACTGGGGCTTGGGGTCGGACACCGTGGGGCACAGGAGGGCTGTTCATGCCAGAATGAGATAGAAAGGGCCGCCTCGTGGGGGCCGGGCTTTCCTTGGGATACAGGTGACTAGCGGGGTGACTGGGTGTTCTCTGTGGACACTCGCTTACCCCAGTTTCCCTGCCCCCCAGAGCACGGTCATCGTGGAGCGCTGGTGGAAGGTGCCGCTAGCCGGGGAGGGCCGGAAGCCGCGCCTGCACCGGCGACACCGCGTGTATAAGCTGGTGGAGGACACGAAACACCGGCCCAAAGACCACCTGGAGCTCATCCTCACCCAGTCTGTGGACGGTAAGTCCTAGACCCAAATGCTAAACTCTGGTTGGGTTGCTCCTGTATGGAAGTCACGAAAAGTACTGTGACTTAGATGCTAGCCTCCAGCACGGAAAATTAACATATGTATGCAATACTGTTAACTGTGAAAAAAGAGCCTAACAGTTTGCACCGCAGTGACATCCTTTGAATAACTCAGTCTACACCAGTTTTTAAACTAGATGTGTGACAAGTGTAGTTCCTAATAAATGCATGTAGTGTGGGTGCGCGAGCCCACCGGTGTGAAAGCCAGAGTTCCACCTTATCATTTGATACAGGTAATGATAGAGCTGAGCCCCGGGGATCTGCTTGATTCCTCCCCCTAGTGCTAAGGTTATGGACCACACCAAACTCCGGTCTTCTGTGCAGCTGCACTTTAATGACTGTGCCTTAATACCTGCCCCAGTGAATTGACATTTTTAAAGAATAAAAACTGTGAGAACCTATGGACTGTCTCTTTTATGCCCCATCCCCTCTTGGTGATGCCGGAGATGGACCCCAAGGCCTAAGTATGCTAAGGCAAGGCCTTTACCACTAGACCCCACAGTACCCCACGCTGATCCTCTTTTCTGAAGGGACTCCTTCAGAGTCTTCACCTGCTGTTCCTGTTTTCATTGTCAGAAATTGGAGTCCGGGGTGATCTGGTCTCAGTGAAGAAATCCTTGGGTCGTAACAAGCTCCTTCCTCAGGGACTGGCTGTGTATGCATCCCCTGAAAATAAGAAGCTGTTTGAAGAGGAGAAATTGGTAAGCCCAAAGGACCAAAGGGTTTAGAGGAATAAACCTTTGAGGTTCCTGCTAGGAATTCCTTTCCTTTTGTTATTTAATTTGAAGGTGAAGAACTAGAACACAACCCAGAAGCCCAGCCTGTTCCAGCCTAGCTGGACTGTTTTTACTTAGTATGGCTCATTTCTTCTACTTAGTTTTATCTTTTTTAGCTGAGACAAGAAGGAAAACTGGAGAAGATCCAGACGAAGGCAGGAGAGGCGGTGAGTAGGAAGTTTTTATTGCTCTCTTACAGAGGTCACCAACCTCCTTCTGAGAGTCTCTCTCATATCCTTCAAATCTGCTTACTGTTGCACACAGGATGAGAAAAAAGTAGTATTGTGACTGTTGCTCTGTGTATGTAGTATGGGGTCCTTGGGAATGCTATATTGGCTACAATGTCCTGGAACTGTAGACCAGGCTGGGCTGGAACTCAGAGATCTGCCTGGACTAGTTGCCACCACCACCCAGCTCTTTTTTACTTCCTTTAAGAAAATGTGCCAAAATTTTAATTTGTTTGTTTCTTGCCTTTGAAGTACTCAATGACATCCTTGGAGGTTTTTTGCCAAAAGTACCCTAGCCTTTGAGGTAGTCCCCAATCTGGGAATCAGGATCTATGGGAAAATGGAAGGTGAGGACTCTGCCTTTTGGGAATATTTGCAGACAAGTTGAAGAGGATGTAGACATATGAGATAATGAGCAAACAAAAGGCAGCAAAGTGGGAGTTACTGGAGGGAGGGAAGACTTTTTTTCAAATAGTGTTAAATTATGCCTTTTGAAATTAGTAGGTTTTGGGCAATCTAGGAAGGATAAGTGAATATTTAAGCTAATATGTCTGTTTGAGGTGGTTAATCTCACGTGTTCTAATTCCCCTTACTCCGTCCTTCAAGCGGTGGGATTACAGATGTGCAACACAAAGGCCAGTTATAGATGCTGGGTATGAAATCCAGGCCTTGTGTATGTTAGGCACACATCTAATAATAACTCTAGAGTATATACTAACAATGAAGGTAGTCCAGTCTGCCTAAAGTAAAGGTTTAGATAGTGTAATATTTGAAAATAGACAGCTGGGGTGGTCGTAGTGGTGCACACCGTTAATCCCAGCATCAGGAGGCAGAGGCAAGCAGATCTCTGTGAGTTCAAGGCCAGTCTGGACTACAAAGAGAGTTCCAGCTAGAAAGAGGGTTGGACATCAAGATGTAAAAAAATATCTTGAGAGTCGGGCGTGGTGGCGCACGCCTTTAATCCCAGCACTCAGGAGGCAGAGGCAGGTGGATCTCTGTGAGTTCAAGGCCAACCTGGTATACAAAGTGAGTCCAGGACAGCTAGGGCTACACAGAGAAACCTTGTCTCGAAAAACCAAAAAAAAAAAAAAAAATCTTGAATCTTCAAGTAATTTATACTTCATTTTGTAAGCAGAAAAGAACTAATGGTGGAGTGTGAGTAGAACTGAAATGTCAGAAATGTGAGGTTAAAAGTCTATTGAAAGTTCTTCATGCTTCTCAAAAAAAGCCAACCAAACGAAAAAGATCTTTAAAAGGCCGGGCGGTGGTGGCACACGCCTTTAATCCCAGCACTTGGGAGGCAGAGGCAGGTGGATCTCTGTGAGTTCGAGGCCAGCCTGGTCTACAAAGTGAGTCCAGGACAGCCAGAGCTGTTACACAGAGAAACCCTGTCTCGAAAAACAAAAAAAAAAAAAAAAAAAAGTTCTTCATGCTGAGAAATGCCAGGAACCTTCATAGATGACCCTAAGTTTATTATATGTATGTATTTGGGGGACAGGGAACATATGCAGTCCAGAGGACAGCTTGCATGAGTCAGTCTTTCCTCCCTCCATTGGGTCCTGGGGTCAGGCTCCAGTCATCATGCTTGACAGCAGGTACCTTTACCCACTGGGTCATCTTGCCAGCCCTAATCCTGAGTCTAATACTATTTCTCTTTGCCTAGAAACAGCAAGATATAGAAAAAAAATCCCCTGTGAAGTCTTGAAAAATGTCTTTCTTACATATCAGAGTTCAGAAAAATGTGCTTGTTTTCACCTATCTTAGCTGCAGGGCAGAAATTGTACACTTTTTCTGAACCTCCCAGACCTGTGACTCTAACATGTTTCCTCTTCTTTGAGTGCGACTCCTATTGACCCTTCTATTCTTTTCAGACAGTGAAATTTCTGAGAAGCTGTCATCTAGAGGTGGGAATGAAGAATAATGTAAAATGGGAACTAAACCCTGAAATAGTTGCCCGACATTTCTTGAAGAATGTGAGTGTTCCCAAACATTAGCATTCCCCTTAGGTGAAAACCACTTCTGGGTAGGAGACCCAGGACTGAACCTTTTTCTGTAAAATGGTTTTACCCCTTGGAGTTGGGAGTTACTCTTGGTTGGTTTGCAAGGAGAAGTGGGGAATGTGGCTCAGAACTAAAGGTACCGACTAATGGGAAAGAGCAGATCCGTTTATTTTATCTCTAGCTAGGAAGAAACTGGAAATATGTGACTTATTGGAGATTTTTTTGTTTATTTGTTTTGTTTTTTTTCAAGACGGTTTCTCTGTGTAAAAGAGCCCTGTTACAAATCTGCCCTGGACTCGCTTTGTAGACCGGGCTGGCCTTGAATTCACAGAGATCCACCTGCTTCTGCCTCCCCTGTGCTGGGATTAAAGGTGTGCACCATCACACCTGGATGGAGAATTGTTATTGTGGATGAAGTAGTGTTGGGTCTCAAGACCTGTTGTGTTGTTTTAATAAAACTAACTAAAACTAAAATATTCCAGTTGTTCGATTTTACCAAAGAAGACTCAGGAGCCAGATGCTGGGTTGAAAAATTGCTAGCTCAGAGAGACAGAGAAAGCACCCAGCTGACGTTCCTATGCCACCAACATCCCAGCCAAAAGCCCTAAGTTAAAAAATTGGAAAGCACCTAGAGAAAGAAGCATAGGAGAAAACCTCTGAAGGGAAGTCTGAAGGAGTGAACCCAAAGGAACCCCAACTCCTCCACACTGTCTTAAATACTCTCAGCTCCCTCCTTTCTGCTTAATCCCTGTCAGCTGGTTTCTTGCTCCACCTCTTGACCTAGGGTTAACTTTATTTAATTTTGTTTACAGAAAGCTCTTGGATTAAAGGTGTGTGCTTTGAGGTGAGCCACACCATAACCATTTGTTTACAGTAAACAGAAAGCTTTAGGATTAAGGCTGAGTCATCCCACAACAGATTTTTTGAGTTCACAACTCAGGTTTCACAATATAATCAAATATTCTGCAACACTGTTGTATAAATCCACCACCCTTGCAGAGAAATTAAGACTGAGCCTCTGTGGTATCATCTGTGGGCATCTGTGCCCTCCCTGGGGCCAGACAGAGTCAGTTTCCCAGATGTATTCAATCCTGTGTAGGCAATTTTAGATCAGAGTGTCTTAAGAGATTACCCAGAGGCCGAAATGAAAAGGCTTATCAGGTGGTTTGTTCTGTTTTTCAGCTTGGTGTTGTGGTTGCCCCGCATGTTCTAAAGCTACCAGAGGACCCTATCACGAGGTGGGGCGAGTACTGGTGTGATGTGACTGTGAGTGTTTCCAAGATTTTTTCTTTTTGATTGGGAGAAGAATCAACATGAAGAGCTGGATTGGGTGGTGTTAGTTCTGCTTGACTGATCTCTTGACTATTCCTGTTTTTAATGTGTGTTCAGGTAAATGGAATCGACACTGTAAGAGTTCCTATGTCTGTAGTGCTCTTTCGGAAGCCCAAGACCAAAAGATACAAACACTGGTTAGCCCAGCAAGCTGCCAAGAGCGTGGCCCCCACCAGCTCCCAGGCACTCTGAATGTCTTCTGTCTCCAGATCATCAGAGTAGGACCAGAAGAGCATTCGAGCAAAGTAAGCCAGCACTGAAAGCAAACATGGCTCTGAGCAAGAATGGATCATAGAGAACATGTGGCCTGGGCAGACTGAACTGCACATCCATGTAAAGCTCATTGTGTTTGTCACCTCCGCCTTCAGTGGTTGTCACAGCCAGTTGTGTTGCAGCGTTCTGCAGGCAGTAGATTTCAAAAGCAGATTATCAGTAACTGAAACAGTCTTAGCTGTTCCTTCCATTGGAGAGTGCATGGGAACAAGTGAAGGGGCCTAGCCATTGTTCCAACAATTGTTTTATTCTCATCCAGACTGTGTCTCCTGCAGAAATAAAGAGCTGTTTAACTGGACTTCAGTTGACTATGAGTAGGATATCCAAGTAAGGTGTGTTGAGGCATGGAGGTCTGGGTCAAAGAAGGAAAGTATGAGCCGGGCAGTGGTGGCGCACGCCTTTAATCCCAGCACTTGGGAGGCAGAGGCAGGCGGATCTTTGCGAGTTCGAGGCCAGCCTGGTCTACAAATTGAGTCCAGGACAGCCAGGGCTACACAGAGAAACCCTGTCTCGAAAAACCAAAAAAAAAAAAAGGAAAGTATGGCAGTTCTTTTTCTGATAGTTACCACCAGCAGACTGCTCTGAATATAGCCAATTATGTCTGCTCTTAGAACTTTCCCTCTCTTCATGAGTGTGATACAGAGGCTTCTGCCAAGATCTGAATAAGGCCCAAGGGTGATTGACAGAGAAAGTGAAGCTGTAATTAAAAAAGCTTAAAAGGAGAAGGGGCTTCGTATTATTTCGTAACCAGTTCCTGGTGTTCCATAAACATTGTTCTGACCTCCAGACCAAGGACAAGCAGGAGGTCGGTCCAGAGTAGATGTCTTAGGCTGAGCACTGGCACACCTTTAACCCCGCATTCAGGGAGACGGCCATTGTCGGACTTGCTGGGCCACAGGCTGTAAGCCTCCAATAAATCTCGTTTATATATATATATTCTTCCTGTCAGTTCTGTTCCTCCAGAGCAACAGTTTTCAACCTGAGGGTGAGATATCAGATGTCCTGCATGTCAAATGTTTACATTATGATTCATAACTATGAAGTAGCAACAAAAATGTTATTGTTGGGGGTCAGCACAACATGAGCTGTATTAAAGGGTCTCAGCATTGGGAAGGTTGGGAACCACTGCCCTAGAGAAGCCTGACTAACAGGATATTTTTCTAGAGACCTGAGTTTGGTTCCCAGCACCCACATTAAGCAGCTCACAACCATCTAAAACTCCAGGTCCAGGGAGTTCTATCCAGGTCCTTCCTCTCTCTTTGGGCACCCATACATTGTTTTATACAGACACACATAATTAATAAAAAATAAGTTTTTTTAACACTCATTAATGGACACTAAGCTTGAACACACATTTATCAAACTGATATGAGGTGTGTCAAAAATCATATCCAACAATTAAAGAAATGACAAGGGGTTGGAGAGATGGCTCAGTGGTTAAGAGCACTAACTGCTCTTCCAGAGGACAGGGATTCAATTCCCAGCACTCATATGGCAGCTCACAACTGTCTGTAACTCCAGCTCCAAGGGATCTGACACCTTCACACAGACACATGGGCAGGCAAAACATCAATGTACATAATTAATTTTTTAAAATAATTTTTAACAGACAAGATCTACCCTTGAATAAAGGTTTCCTGTTGTCTGATTAATATCCAATTTAATTAATTATCCAATTAAATACCTCCTTAAAGAGAAGAAAATGTTACCCAGAGCTAAGAAGTATATATTTGGTACATGTAATATTTAAAGTAGGTTAACTACCCATAACAACTCTGGCAAGAACACAAACAACCCAATTTAAAAAGACCAAAAGGTGGAGTGAAATGGGACTTACACTTTGAGACACACGGGCAGCAGGATAATCATGAGTTCAAGGCCGTCCTGGGCTACTCCAAGGGAGCCTGAGCTGTATATGGAGATGCTCCCCACGCCACCCACACATACAGATTCATACACAGAATCATCATTGGGGCTGGAGAGATGGCCTAGCAGTTAGGAGCACTGGCTGCTCTTCTAAAGGGCCAGGGTTCAATCTCTAACACTCAACCATCTGTAATTCCAATTCCAGAAGATCTGATGCCCTCTTCTTGTCTCCTGGTACTAGAAACACACATGGTACACAAAACATACATGCAGGCAAAATACCCATACACATTTTTTTTTTTTTTTTGGTTTTTTTTCGAGACAGGGTTTCTTTGTGTATCCTTGGCTGTCCTGGACTCACTTTGTAGACCAGGCTGGCCTCAAACTCACAAAGATCCGCCTGCCTCTGCCTCCCAAGTGCTGGGATTAAAGGCGTGCGCCACCACTGCCCGGCTCATACACATTTTTTTAAAAGCATTTATTCTCAGTATTTTGTCAGTTACTAGTCTCTGTACTTCACCATTGTCCACAGTGAGAAGTCCCTCTGGCCAAAGCTTAGAGCAGCACGAGTTTAGGGGCATAAACCTAAGTGTAACTTGAGAGCTCAGCTCTAAACACGGTCTTTTTTTTTTTTTTTTTTAAAGATTTTTATTTTATTTATTTTATGCATATGAGTGCTCTATCTGCATGTACACCTGCATTCCAGAAGAGGGCACCAGATCACATTGTGGATGGTTGTGAGCCACCATGTGGTTGCTGGGAATTGAACTCAGGACCTTTGGAAGAGCACTAGGCAGTGCTCTTAACCGCTGAGCCATCTCTCCAGCCCTAAACACGGTCTTTTTAAGTGTTTTCTATTACTTTTTTATGTTCATTGGTGTTTTCCCCACAAGTATGTATTTGTGAGGGTGCCAATCCCTGGAACTGGAGTAGGAGACAGTTGTGAGCTGCCATGTGGGTCCACTGGAAGAGCAGTCAGTGCTCTTAACTGGTGAACCATCACTCCAGCCCCACAAACAGGACATTTTTATTACCTCCTCTAAGACTAAAGACAACAAGGGATAGGAGAGCAGAATGGTTGTGAGCTTTGGGATGGGTGGGCAGAAGGGTGTAAGAAAAGATACATTCTGGCTGTAACAGCCATTGTCATGAGTAACAGTTTCCTATGCAAAACCTACACACACATTAACCACAGCACTCAGGATGCAGAGGCAGAGGATACCTCTCTTGAGTTTGGGGCCAGCCTGGTCTATGTGGCCAGTTGTAAGCCAGCCAGAGCTATACCATGAGATCATGTCTCTCTCAAGGAAACAGGGAGCTGGAGAGGTGGCTCAGCAGTTACAAGTACTGCTCTTGCAGAGGAATGACACCTTTTTCTGGCCTTTCAGGCACTGAACGCACATGGTACATAGACACGTGCAGGCACAACACCTGTATGCTACAATATATCTAAAAATAAATAGCACTTTTAAATGGAACTTGAGAGATGGCCCAGTGGTCAGAGCACTTGTTGCTCTGCAAAGGACCCAGGTTCAATTTCCAGCAATCACAAGGTTGCGCACAGCCTTCCATAACTTCATCTCTAGGAGATCTGATGCTCTTTTTTTTAACACTCGTTTTTGTTTAGTTTTGTTTTTTCCAGACAGGGAGGGTTTCGCTGTGTAGCCCTGGCTGTTCTGGACTCACTTTGTAGACCAGGCTGGCCTTGAACTCACAGAGATCTGCCTGCCTCTGCCTCCTGAGTGCTGGGATTAAAGGCGTGCGCCACCATGCCTGGTAAGGGCAAGATTCTTGCCAGGAGGATTAACATGCGCACTGAGCACATCAAGCACTCTAAGAGCTGAGACAGCTTCCTGAAGCAGGTGAAGGAGAACAACCAGAAGAAGGAAGCCAAAGAGAAGGGCACCTGGGTGCAGCTGAAGCGCCAGCCCGCGCCACCCAGAGAAGCACACTTTGTGAGGAGAATGAGCTCCTGGAGCCCATTTCATACGAGTTCATGGCCAAATGGACAAAAAGAAATAAAGGACCTGGACTGTTAAAAAAAAAGGGGCGGGGGATCCAACAGTAGTGGGAGAGAGACAAGATGGTAAGGGGGTTTAAATATCACAATTCATGGTATTGATGTGTGAAATTGCCCAAAAGTTAAATTTAAAAACACAGGTTTTCAAGTGCTCTTGCCACAGAATTTCTAAGTATATGAAGTCATGCATAGGTGGAGCAGAGATAGACAACCCAGAAACACCGGTGAGAGTAGACCATGACTCAGTAAAGCAAATCACCCTCACTTCTCCCCGTTCGTGGGAAAGCTGAACATAAAATAATGGAGAAATGTTTTCCAGTTTGCTTCCACCTGCTCGAGCTGAGGCTTCAAGCCTTTCTGTTGAATTAAGATTTACACCATCAACTCCCTGGACTCAAGCCTTCAGACTCACTGCATTACAGTCTTTCCGGGGTCTCCAGAAGGCAGGCAGTGGCACTTAGCAGCCTCTCCAGTCACAGGAACCAATTCCTACACAGCTGGCCCGTGTGCATGCAGTTTCTAAAGCAACAAATCGGACCAAGTATAGATCACACGTTCAGGATTGGGGTAGGCAGAACACTAGAAATTTTCCAAAAAAAGAAAAAATTGAATTTGCAGGCAAGAAGCCTGTGCCAAGTCTGTACAAGAAGTGATGTGTGGTGTGCCCTGCTGCTGCCACCTTCATTTGAGAGATGTGTCTCTTCAGCACCCTAGTTTGAGCCTATTTACTGCGTCCCTGCCATATAACATGTAAGTAGGCTTATTATCTGTACTGAACTGGTACTGTACGTGCCATCTTCTGGTGATATAAGACTTAATACACAGACAAGGGACCCCTGTGGTGTTTTCTATAGGATGGCTCTGGGAAGCTTAGGGGAAAGCCGGGTCTCACACTAAATGATGTAAAAATGCCAAGACTTCTGTGGTGTAAGAGGTATGAAAATGGCTCAAAAGAAGTGAGCTACGTGCCTGGAAGCCTAGCACTCAGGAGAGAGGGCAGGGTTGGAAGTTAAAGGATAGCCTGGGCTACATGTTGAGACCAAATGAAAGTGGATATGTGTACTAGTCAGCTTTAATTGTCAGCACAACACAGAGTCATCTGAGAAGGGACTCTCAGCTGAGGGACTGCCTAGATCAGATTTGCCCGTGGAGGACTGTCTTGGTGTTAGTGGATGCAGGAGGGCCTAGCCCACTATGGGCAGCACCATCCTCTGGACAGGTGATTCTGTGTTGTATAGGAAAACTAAGCACAAGCCAATCGATTCCCAGGAGTTGCTGGTCAGTCTAGCTGACACGGTGAGTCCTAGATTCAGTCAGAGATCCTGTCTCCAAAAAAAAAAAAAGTCACATGCAAAAGAAGAAAAGAACTACATTGACCTGTGACTTACACACACACACACACACACACACACACACACACACACACACACGTACCCACATGCACATGTGCACACACATTCTTACAAAGGAAACTATAGAATGTTGTCAAAGAATCAAAAAACTAAATGGAAAGACATCGCACCAGTAAGGATGTCTTTGGGGTTCTTCAATGGAACATAATCATTTGGTGGCTTTTCTGGCTTCACATAATGTATTCTCTTATATTTTGGTTGTGAGCCTAGCTTTTAATGGCCAAGCCATCTCTCCAGCCCACATAACGTGTTTTCTATCATGCTGTTCTAGTTTCCTTTCTGTTGCTGAACAAAGGCAGAATAGGGGAGGGAAGGATTTATGTGGCTCACAGTTTCAGGTAAAGTCCATCACTGAAGGATGTCAAGGAGTGACTCAAGCAGAAACCATGGAGGAAGACTGCTTGCTGGCTCCCTGGTTACCAGATGTTATAACTTGGCTTTTCTTCAAGTGTCCTCAGCATCTAGACCCAACTATCCATTGCATCTGCTTGATACATTCTGGCTGAACTGTCCACTATCTCTAAAATGAGGTGTCTGTCTATCATCTATCTACCTACCTATCTATCTAATCTATCATCTATCTACCTCTTTCTCTCACTTTTTCTCTCTCTCTCTCTCTCTCTCTCTCTCTCTCTCTGTGTGTGTGTGTGTGTGTGTGTGTGTGTGTGTGTGTGTGTGTGTGTGTGTGTGTGTGTGTTGAGACAGGGTCTTTTTACAAAGCCCTGACTGTCTTGGAACTCACGCTATAGACCAGGCTAACCTCGAACTCACAGAGATCCACCTGCCTCTGCCTCCTGAGTGCTGGGAATAAAGGCATGTGGCACCATATCCAGGCAGGTGAGGTCTTTTTTTTTTTCTCTTAGGGGGCTCTTAGCTGGGTTTTGTTCATTTTTAGTTTGGTTTTTAAATTTTTCAATTACATTTATTTGTTAGTTCTCTGTGTGAGAGAGAGACAACTCCAAGTACCACTTTTTCAAATGTCAAGAACAACTTTTAGGGATCCATTCCCTCCATGTGGGTCCCAGGTATGAAACTCAGGTGGTTGGGCTTGTCAGTAAGTGCCTTACCTACCAGGCCTTCTCACAGGCCTGGGGTCTGCGTTCGAGACAGGCCCCTCCGGCCTGATGCTAGCCTTCAACTCACTATGTAGCCGAAGATGACCTTGAGCTTCTTTCTTATCCTCCTGCCTTCACTCCTGAGTGCTGAGGTTATAAGAATATACCACTTTCCAGTTTGGTTAGCTGGGCTTTGATGAGACTTAATACTAGTTATTGCTTGGAGGTCAAAATTATTGGAGTGGAGGTGGTAAATTTTAAAGGGAGCATGTGAGGGTTGGGGAGATGAATCAGTGAAGGCCATCCAGGAGGACCTGCATTTGGATCCCCAGTACCCAGTTAAGAAGCAAGGCACATATCCTGGATAAACGATTGTAGAAGATGCTTGATGTTACCCTCTGGCCTCTATGTACATAAGCACACATGTGCACATGTGTCCACATACACATATATAACCACTCAAAAAAGGGGAGAGGGAAAAGAAGGGAGAGAAGTCTATCTTTCCAGGAGTGCTACTAACAAGTAGGCACTCTTGCAGACACAAAGAATGAGAGAGGAAGTTTGATCAAAGGCATCATAAAGCCCAGGGTTTTATGCTCAGTGTTTTGTGTCCTATAGACGCAGGAGATCTGATCGCCTTTGTAAGGCTGGGAATGGACCTCCATATAGAGCCCTCCCTGTCTTGCAGAATTGGCCTTGTAACCTGAAGGACCTTGGACACTTAGCTTTTAATCAGTGATCAATCACCCTTAGCTTTTATTGTCTTTCCCCACTGTATTGATTATCTCCAGGCACATCCTTTATGAAACCTGATCTATTTTGCCCCATCCCCACCCCTGAGTGAAAGCTGTAACAAGGTAAAGTGGTGATTGACACACAGCAGTCCCCCTCCCCCATTGCTGTGGGATCTTGGCAGCAGGTAAGTCTACAGGTGATTGATTCTACTTTTAAAATCTCTTGCCCCTGCACACACCCCCCCCTTTTTTTTAAGATTGTTATTTTATGTCTATGGATGTTTTGCCTTCATGTATGTCTCTGTACCACATGCATGTCTATTTAGGCCAGAAGAAGCATCAGATCCCCTGGAACTGGAGTTACATGTGGGGGCTGGGCAGTTGTGGAAAGGGCCTCACCAGGAACAATCAGGCACCAAAGGCTCAGCCGCACTTGGAGTTGACTCCTGGGCAAATCTCCAGGGTAGGTTCTGAAAGGACCTTTACTGCAGAACCTTTAAACAGGAGAGAAATTCCTCCATAAATCTTCTTGCAGGTCGTGGTGGCTCATGCCTTTAATCCCAGCACTCGGGAGGTACAGGCAGGAGGATCTCTGTGAGTTCGAGGCCAGCCTGGTCTACAAACTGAGTCCAGGACAGTCAGGGCTACACAGAGAAACCCTGTCTCGAAAAAAAAAAAAAAAACAACAACAACAGTAACAAAAAGACGTCCTCTAACCCTAATTAGCTCAGTGTGGAATGTCTCACAATTTGTCTTCCTGTTCAAAGTCACCAGCTGAAGGGAAAACAGACTCAATCGTGTACACCAAAGCCTTTTCTGACACATTAGGTCTAACACTGTTGAATGCAATGCGTGGTATCAGAACTGTGCTGTTAGTGCTGTGTTTTATTTTGATTGTATTTTATCTGTCTTTACTCAGTAGACTGTGAATTCCTTGAGGGAAGAATGTACCCAAGACTTTTTATCACAAATATATGATGAGTCCTGGTATTTGGTAATGATCACAGAAAGGAATAATAAATGAAGGCAGAAAACCTTACAGGGTCTCCCCATAGCTGTATTTAAGAAGCAAGCATTAGGGTTGGAGAGATGGCTCATGGTTAAGAGCATTTACTGCTTTTGCTGAGAACTCAGGTTCGATTCCCAGTGTCCACCAGACAGCTCACAGGTGTCTGTAACCCCTGATTCCAGGATATTGGTGCCCTCTTGTGGCCTCTGCAGGTATCACACACACATGATGAACATAAACACATACATGCAAAACACTTATATATCTTGTGGCCTCTGCAGGTATCACACACACATGATGAACATAAACACATACATGCAAAACACTTATATACATAAATTAGAATTTTTCTTTTTTTAAGGGGAATAGGAGAAGACATCTAGGTGCTCAGGGAGGCAGCACTGCCAATGAGTGAAGTCATGCATTCTGGAAATTTCCAAGAAATTATCCACTTCAGAAATCTGAAAACGGGGAGATGTAGAGAAGGCTTAGGGATTTAAGAACACATGTTGCTCTCAAAGAGGACCTGAGTTCAGTTCCCAGCATCCACATGGTGGCTCACAGCTATCTGTAACTC
>CAJQZJ010036843.1:0-16337 GCA_907164525.1 Lophiomys imhausi | reverse complement strand
AATCTCAGGGGATTTGAATACTTGGTCCCAAGGGGAGGCTTAGGTGTGTGGCCTTGTTGGAGGGAGTATGTCACTGGGGGTAGTCTTTGAGATTTCAAAAGATTTGACATTTTGATTGAACTATTTCCTGTTTGTGGCTAGATATGTAAGCCCTTAGCTCTCAGTTTCTGCTCCACACACATGCCTGCTGCCTGTTACTTCTGCTCTGCCACCGTGGACTCTAATCCTCTGGGACTGTAAGCTCAAAACTCTTCTATATTTTGTCACAGCAATATAAAAGTAATAAAAATAATAGAAAAGTAACGCCCCCCCCCCTTTGACACCTGTATTTCTATCCATTGAATTAGTCGCCTCTTCTATACTCCACATTTGTATCTCTGATTTCATTCATTTTGTACAATAGCTTAGTACAGAATTCTTTTTTCATGGCTAGATCATAGTCTCTTTAGGTATAAGCACCTTCTCTTACTGCCTTGAATGAAAAGACCATCAGGGCTAGCCTGCTACTATGTTCACAGTGAACCCTGAGCTCAGCGTTCATTGCAACATGGCATCTTCCACATAGGCTGCAGGCAAATGTGATCAGGAGTCGGATGGAGAGTTCTCAGGGGTTTTAGCTCTGTTTTATCTGTTCACTTTGTACACAATCTTAGCCACACCTGCAGCTTTCCTTCCAACTTTAATTCTGTTGTCTGACAGGTCTGCATTTCTTGGGAGGCAAAGGCAGGTGGATCTCTGTATGGGTTCAAAGCCAGCAGGTTGTGAAAAAACAACAAAACCCCGCATTTCTCAACTCAGGGTTCCAGCCATCTCCTGGACATTCCTCATGTCTCATTGGCATAGCAAACTGAACATGTTTGATTATCTCCTGTATTGGTTACTTTTTTTTATTGCTGTGATAAAATACCTTGACCAAAAGCAACTTTAAAAAGAGATTATTTTGGTTTACGGTTCCAGAAGGATGCGAGTCCATGATTGCAGAGTAGCAAGCAGAGTCACGGTGGCAGAAGCAAGAAATAGAGAGCTCACATCTTCAATTGCAAGCACGAAGTAGAAGACAGCAGGTTAGAAGTAGGCTAGGCTTTTTACTCTTCTTTTTGTTTTCTCTTGTTTTTGTTTTTCTGAGACAGGGTTTCTTTCTGTGTAATAGTACTGGTTGTCCTGGACTCTCTTGGTAGACCAGGCTAGCTTTAAACTCACACAGATCTGCCTGCCTCTGCCTCCTGAGTGCTGGGATTAAAGGCGTGTGCCACCACCGCCCTGCTAGTGTGTCCAGTTTTATGTTGAGGTCTTTGATCCACTTGGACTTAAGTTATGTGCAGAGTGATAAATATGGGTCTGCTTGAATTCTTTCATATGTTGACATTCATTTAGACAAGCACCATTTGTTGGAGATGCTGTAGGGAGTTAGAATAATTAAATTAGATTTAGAAAATATATAGGGGTATTTGATACAGTCTCTTAATTCAGGGCATGAAGATCAACTTGGCTGTGAGCGATTAGTTTATCAGTTTGTGGAAAAACAAGGATGAAGTCAGGTGAAAACAGGAAAAACAAGAAAGACTTAAGGGACTGAAAAAACAAGTTGAAGTCAGGAAAACAGGGAAGACTTAATGGACTTAAGAAACAAAGTATCTGGCCTGGCATTGTTTACAGCTGCTCAGTGGGCGGAGCCCAAATTAAGCTGAAACAGAGTTCCTCCTATTTAAGGACAGTGCATGGATGGAGCCCAATCCAAGAGGCCCGTGATGCAAGAGAGCTCAGAGAGTCCTGCTGGAGAAAGTGCTGTTGAACTGAGGGCCAGATCTCCCTGAAGCAGAAAGAAGCTGGTGAGCAAAGAAAGCCTCGGCAAGACAGCAAAAAGCCAAGGACTAAACCCTGTGGCTCAGCTTTTGCCTAGAGGGGTTTGATCTGTCCAAACTGTGGCTGGCTTTAAGGACTGAGCAGAGTTGCTGATACGAAAGAAACAGGTTGGCCTACAGGGGCTGGGGTCTCCCAGAGAGAAGAAAGCCTTAAGCCTTATTTAAGGTAAGACTGTGATAGCCAACTTACCCTGACGAACCTGCATCTGAGACATTCCAGAAAAAGGACTGCTAAGTGCTTTAAAGGGTCTACTACAGAAACTGTGTTCCTGACGACTGAGGACCTGCCCCAGAGACTCTGTCCTTCTAAAAGGTTAGGAAAATAATTGTCAGTAGGATCAGTGGTTAGGTTAAATGGGTTGTAGGAATTAGTAGGGTTAATAGTTAAGAAATTATTGGTATTTGTTATAAGTGAATATTGTTAGTTAATAAATAATAATTTAAAAGTTCGGTAACAAGATGCTATCCTTTTTCTATTGTATGGTTTTGGCTTCTTTGTCAAAAAATTAAGTGACCATAGGTGTGTAGGTTTATTTCTGGGTCTTCGATTCCATTGACCAACCAGTCTTTCTATGCCAGTACCATGCTGTTTTTATTACTGTTGCTCTGTAATACAGCTGAAATCAGGGATGGTGATACCTCCAGATGTTCTTTTATTGTAAAGGATTGATTTAGCTATTCTGGTTTTTTTTTTGTTTGTTTGTTTGTTTTTTTTAAATACTTTTTTTTTCTTCAAGTTACATCTCAGTAACAAACCCCTCCCTATTCCCCCTTCCTATCCCGCCCTTCCACCCTCTTCCCCCCAGAAGTTTCCCCTTTCAGTCCAACAGATGGTTCCTTCTCTTATAACAGTAAGTATTATACAAAACAATAGATATAAATATGCCACATTTATGAGAGTTAAATGGCCCAGTATACCTTCCCAATGTCCAGTTTATACATATTTGGCCCCTGACTTTAACATTCTACTATCTAACCAACTCCATGAGTTTAAAGGTCTATATGTGACTCAGCATTCATACTATCTTGCAACACACTTTTAAGAGTATCTTCTTAGATCTATAACACCCTCTTGATTCCTAAACAATTCAAAATTTAACTATGAGACTCTAGCTGTCTATTCTTCAACCACCTCAGAGACCTGAGAGGGATAAATATATTTGCTTATATAGGAAGTGCAGGGCCTGCAGCTTCCAAAACTAAGAAAGAACATACCAATGACTGCCTGGACAGTTCCCATTTTCTCTCCATACATTCCAGCATCAGTCTTCAGCCTTTGGGTCCTGTTTCTCTGACAGACATTTGTTGTAGAGCAGGGATTATGAAGGACTTACCTACCCTGTCTTGGCAGAGTTAGGCTGTCGACTTCCCTGCTACCAAGTTTTGTCCTTTTTGGACAGCAGTCTGTCTGCAGTTGGTGCAAGGGGTTTTTTCATGCCAAGAGAAAGGCTTGAGGATGGCCATTTTTATTATGTTGATTCTACCTATCCATGAGCATGGGAGATCTTTCCATCTTCTGATGTCCTCTTCAATTTCTTTCTTCAATGGCTTGAAGTTCTTGTCATACAGGTCTTTCACTTGCTTGGTTAGAGTTACCCCCAGGTATTTTATATTATTGCTATTGTGAAGGATGTTGTTTCCTTAATTTCTTTCTCAGCCTATTTGTCTTTTTGGAAAGAAGGGCTACTGATTTTTTGTATCCAGACACCTTGCTGAAGGAGTTTATCAGCTGTAGAAGTTCTCTGGCGGAATTTTTTCGGTCACTTATGAATACTATCATATCATTTGCAAATAGGAATGCTTTGACTTCCTCCTTTCCAATTTGTATCCCCTTGATCTCCTTTAGTTGTTTTATTGCTCTAGCTAGAACTTCAAGTACTATGTTGAAGAGATATGGAGAGATTGGGCAGCCTTGCCTTGTCCCTGAAAAAAAAATGTATTTTAATTCTAGTTTCATTTCTATCCTTGCTGCCTCTCTCTTTCCTTCCCTCCCCCACCTCTATTTTGAGATAGGGTCTCACTATGTAGACTTGGATGGCCTCAAGTTCATAGCAATCTGCCACCTTTGACTCCTGAGATTAAAGATGTGAGCCAGCCACCATGCCAGGCATCCCCTTTCTGTTTTTTTTTTTTTTTTTGTCCCTTTATTTTCTGAGACAGGGTCTCACTTGTCCAAGTTAGCCTTGGGCCATGTAGCCCAAGATGGACTTGAATCTGAGATCTTCCTGCTCCAGCCTTCTAAATTCTGAGATTATAGGTAGATGGTACCACTGGCTTCATTATGGAGTTTTGCTGGTTTTAATTTTATGTTTATGGGTGTTTTGCCTGCTTGTATGTCTGTACACCATGTGTGTGCTTGATGCCTGTGGAAGTTACACAGTTGTGAGCACCCATGTAGATGCTGAGAATCAAGTCTGAGTCCTCTGAAAGAGCAGCCAACAGTCTTAACTGATGAGCTCTTTCTCCAGTTCCCCTCCCCATTATGGAATTTTAAAAGATTCTTTATGCATGATCACACTTGAGTACACTTTTTAAGACAATGACTAGAACATCTTCAATTACTGAGCTTTTGGGGGTGGGGGGTTTGAGACAGGGTTTCCCTATGTATCCATGGCTGTCCTGGACTCACTTTGTAGACCAGGCTGCCTCTGCCTCCTGAGTGCTGGGATTAATGGTGTGAGCCACCACGCATGGCTTACTGAGGCATTTTAAAAAAAGATTGATTTTATGTGCATGAACACTTACCTGAATGTGTGTATGTGCACCACATGTATATCTGATGTTCACCAAGGCCAGAGAGGACGTTGCATGTCCTGAAACTGGAATTATAGATAACTGTGAACTAACATGTGGATGCTGGAAACCAAACCTTGGTTCTCTGCAAAAGCAGCAAGTGCTCTTTAAGCACTGAACCATCTCTCCAGGACCTTGTGGAGGCAATTTTTAACAATTGTACAGTTGCATTCCATTAACTGTGGAAAGCAAACTTCTTAGAGAAAACTAAAGTGAGGGGACTATACTGATGAACAAAAGTGATTAAGAATCAAATAGCTGTGAGAGGGGGAAGCTGATAAACGCACTGGTAAAGGTATAGTATACATTACAGGTTCCAGAAGAAGCCTACTTAAAACTGAAAAAATATTCTACTCATCTGGATATCAAGATAATTATTTGTAGGGCTCTCTCGTCTGTAATTAAAGCATATGTTCAGTTTTTAACGTGTGTGTGTGTGTGGGAGCATATATGTTTGGGGGTGCATGTGCAAATGCATTAGGAGGCGTAAGGTTGATGTTAGCAGTCTTCTTTAAGTTCCACCTTACTCACTGAGGCAGGGTCTGTCAGTTCCACCCAGAGCTGGTCCTTATGGCTAACCTAGCTAGCTAGCTTGCTCTAGAATACCCCATTTCACCCTCCAAGGCCTAGAATATAGGTGGGTACCTGCACCCACTGGACATTTATATGGATTTTGGGAATCCAAACTCTGATCCTCTCAGTCTTCACATTTGCAGCAAGCACTTTATCCACAGAGCCGCATTCTCAGGCACATTCAAACTTTGGCTGAATACCTGCTGTGTGGATGTCAGCAAGAGTGAGGTCAGGTTGCTGGAGAGGGCAACTGTTGTGTTGCAGGCCTGTGATCTCTGTTACTTAACAAGCTGAGACAGGAGGACTGCATGCAAAGCCTGCCTGGGCAACTTAGTGAGATCCTGTCTCAAAAAGCAAAAAGGACTTGCTCAGTGGTAAAGCATTTGCCTAGCATGAACAAGGCCTTGGGTTCAGTTCCCAGTAATACAACACCCCCCAACCCAAGTTGAGATCCACTTTGCTAATGAGGAAATGTGAACAACTTAAAAAAAAAAAAAAAAACACTGAGAAAAGTGCCAGAGAAAAAAGTAGCCTGTTGTGGGAACTCGAGATTTAATTGCCACTGAGGAAGAGCAGGGCCAGTTTCATGGAAGAATTGACTTTGTACGTGGTCATATAAGACTGACTTTTCAGTAGATCATGCAGATTAATTGGGATTTCTCAACAGGGACGATATGGGTAAAAGGACTGCCAAGGGAGAAAAGACAAAAAAAAAAAAAATGCATGGGGAGGTCACACAAGGCAGGATGATCTGACTGAGGCATGCACCTCGATCCTACAACTTTAGCCTGCTTGGTGAACATTTCAATCTTTGACTGCTGTATTCTGCTGCTGCTAGAAATAACATGAGATAGTGCCTAGTAAAATTGTTCTGAATGAAAAAAAATGCCTGGAGTCATTTTAACTCAAGTATTTATTTATTCTGAGAATTTAAAAACCAAATGACAATGGAAAATACTGCAGAGTTGGTTAAAAAAAACATAATAGACATTGTAAGGTATAGCCAAGATGCATTGTAAGCATGTATAAAGTTTTCAAATAAAATAAGTTAAAATAAGCCGGGCAGTGGTGGCGCACGCCTTTAATCCCAGCACTTGGGAGGCAGAGGCAGGTGGATCTTTGCGAGTTCGAGGCCAGCCTGGTCTACAAAGTGAGTCCAGGACAGCCAGGGCTACACAGAGAAACCCTGTCTCGAAAAACCAAAAAAAAAAAAAAAAAGTTAAAATAAACTGACAGTGTCAAAAACTGTAGAATTGTGTTTGTAATCTTAGTTGGGGCTCTCTTGAAAAGAGAATTTAAGTATCATTAATTTGAGAGACTATTCTAGGAAGCAAAGGTTGGAGGATTAAATAGAAGATGGAATAGGAGGTGCTGGAGAAATGGTTCCTCAATTAGGAGAGCTTGTCATTCTGCATTTCCTGGGAAATAAATGAGATTTGGATCACAGTATATCCGAATTGAGCGGGAAATGTGGGAAATAAAAGATTCCCTCCACAACAAGTGTTACAACTCTTAGCTAAGCAAGCAGGAGGATTAGGTTAACCCTAGCCCTCTCTGTCATGCAACATAAGGTTATAGCTCCTTTAGCTAAGCTGCTGGCACTGGTCCATCTGGGAAAATCCAGTGGCTGTTTTGGGAACAGCCAGAAACCGGCCACCACTGCAGTTCTGCAGTGAGCAGTGCAGGAGAAATGGTGGAAGCTTGGCTACCCAAGTGACTGGTGGTGGTCATCAAGACACAAGCCTGGCCAGTCACGGTGGTGGCAAGGTGGGAGACTGGACTCACCCCATCAGCAAGCTCAGCTAGGCAGGCAGATCCATTGACAAGTTCTTCATGGGAGGAAAAGCCCTTCCTCCCCAAGCCCAAAATTAACAGCTGAGTCTCAGACAATTACAGCAGAGGAATGGAGTGGAAGAGAGAGTTTATTTTGTGAAAAGGGACATTATAAACCTTGAACATTGGGAGGGGTTTTGGAGGTGAATGTGTTTGATTGACTGGGGCTAGGAGTGGCAGGGATACTTAATTTACATGCAGTAGCATGGTCCTATCATAAGAAAGGGAACGCAGAACCTGATTATCCTATGGGCAGTGGGGGTGGGGGAAGAACTCCAGGTATGTTTAGCGGCATGGACAAAGGTCATTGGCTGAAAGCCAAGGCACCAAGAGGTCTCAGCATGGGGAGGTGTTTTCAGGTGATCACTGGGCAGATTTCTTATGCAGAGAAAGGTTTGGGCCTTTAACTTCCCTGAGAGCTATGTGACAATCCTCATATAGAGGTTGTGGGGCTTGGGTTTCCCCAGATCAGACAGAAGAGGAGGGAACCCCACTGAGAAAAGGGAGTCTGTCATTTAGCCCCAAGCTTGGGTGCTTTCTGGTAATGCCAGACTTTGATGTTAACCAGCGGGGTCCAACAGAGCTTGCTTCACAGTATTGAGGACTGGAATTTGGATCTGAGAACCCACATAACAACCCAAGCATTCTATGCATTCCTGTAACCCTAACTCTGACAGAGGTGGAGACGGGGATCTCTGGGGTTTACTGGTCTTCAGCCTAGCCAAGAAATAGAAGCCATGAGTTTAGGGAGAAACCCCACCTCAAAGGAATAGGCAGAAGGTAATAGGGGAAGACACCTGACATCCTCTTATGATCTCTGCATGAACACTCACAGCCACACACACCAGCATGTGCATGCACACATATGCAAATAATATTTAAAATTTTATGTATTTTTATCTCTGTGTAGGGGCATGTGCACCATAGTGTATGTGCGTGTGTGTGTTTGTGTGTGAAGGGACAGGGGACAACTTTTTTGGAATCAGTTCTTTCTGCTATGTTGGGTTTGGATGTCTAAGTCAGCTCATCAGTCTTGGGGGGAAAATACCTTTACTCACTGACCAATCTGGCCGGCCCAGAAATGACACTTTAAAATGACTGTAGGATAGGAATGGAGTCTGCAGGGATATCATCAAATATTACCTTCTGGCTGCATGGTGGTGTCAAATACCTTTAATCCCAGCACCTGGGAGGCAGAGGCAGGCAGACCTCTGTGAGTTCAACAGCAGCCTGGTCCACAGAGCTAGTTCCAGGACAGCCAGGGATACACGGAGAAAACCTGTCTCAAAAAAACAAAATCAAACAAATAAAAACCTTTATCTTTTGGGGACAACTGAATTCAGCCCTCCCTCCTTGGGAACAGGATAGGATGTCAGTGTAGATAAATATACCTCAGTATCACCCCATCAGAAACTAGGAAGTTAGTCTAGGAAGACTAGGAAGAAACTAGGGGTATATTTCTTCCAAATTCCATGAGTGGTTCCCAGGGACTTCAACTCCCCAGCACTTCAGGCCAGGGCTGTGGGCTGAGGCAGTCCTCAAGTGGAGAGTTGCAGGTAATGTCAGATGTGCAAAGATATAATAGCACTGTTACCTTCTGTCTGCATTTTGTCAAGAATCACTCACATCTTGACAAAATTTAGGCTGACAGGACTTTTTTTTTTTAGGTTTTTCGAGACAGAGTTTCTCTGTGTAACCCTGGCTGTCCTAGAACTCACTCTGTAGATCAGGCTGGCCTTGAACTCACAGAAATCTGCCTGCCTCTGCCTCCTGAGTGCTGGGATTAAAGGGGTGTGCCACCATTCCGGGCTGACAAGATTTTTCAAATACAGAAAATTATAATAGAGGCAGTAAACTAGCTCACTTATAAGAAGTTTAACAAATAGTTAAAAGTAAAATAGCCAGATATGGCAGTGCACACCTTTAATCCCAGCATTTAGGAAGCAGAGGCAAGCTGATCTTATGAGTTCAAGAACAGCTTGGTCTAAATAGCAGGTTCCAGGACAGCAAGGGCTACATAAAGAGAGACACTGTTTCATATAAAAAATTGTAAAAAAAATTATTTGGGCAGTTTTTTGTTGTTTCTGTTTTTGCTTTTTTTTTTTTAAAGACAGGGTTCTTCTGTGTAGCCCTGGCTGTCCTGTAACTCTGCCTGGCTCTACTGGCATTCAAGGTGTGCATCACCAAGCCAGGCTCAGTTTGGTAACATAGGAACAGGAATTTTAGAGATGGTAAATAATTTCAGTAAAACTTTAAAAGAAAAGAAAAAAATACTAGAAAAGAGTTTGGTTGTACTGTATAGAAGAAAACTGTTAACAAAAAATGTGAAAAAACAAAACTTATCAACAAATTAAGTAGATTTGAATTTGTACAGAGAAATATATTGTTTTTACTTTTGTTACTTGAGATAGGGTCTCACTATGTAGCTCTGACTGAACTAGAAACTTGCTATGTAGATCAGACTAACCTCTAACTCACAGGGATCTGCCTGCCTCTGCCTCCCTAGTGCTGGCATTAAAGGTGTGCTCCCATGCCCTTCAAGAGAAATATATTCTTTGTAAAATTCCTGGAGCTTGTTATGGTGGTGTATACCCTGTAATCCCAGCACTTAAGAATCTGAACCAGGCAGAGTTCCAGGATAGCCAGGGCTACACAAAATTGCCATTCTGAGGCTAGAATGGACTACACTGCAAGATCCTGTGCCCAAAATAAATTCATCATATTGTTACAACTGAAGTTAAACTGATTGTACTCATAAAGATTGCGTCAGGCTTGGTGTGGTGGCACGTGCCCTTTGAGCCCAGAGGTCTGGCAGCAGAGGCAGTTAGATCCCTGTGAGTTCAGGGTCAACATGCTCTACATAGAGAGTTCTCAAGAATAATGGAGTTGGTGTCCTCAGGCTCAAAACAGGGCAGTGGGGTCGAAACATCCTGTTCTTGAATTGCTAAAGGGCAAAAAATGAGGAGGATTTGTGCCAGAGGGAAATGCATGAGTAAATGCGAGTAGAGAAGCATATGTGCTTTGGGAATGATGAGTTCCTCAGCAAAAGAACTGTGGGAGCAGCTGTCAAACAACAATGAAAACATATTCATGAATATTTGTGGAGCTACAGATGCCTTTGTTAAAGGAGGATATGAGGAAATTTGGATTTTACAACCCCCCATAAAACACTTCATAGTTTTCGCTAAAGTATTCCATGGTATTAGAGGAAAAGATTTAAAAGGAAAACATCAAAATAGATTGACAGGAAACAATGTGATCGTGAGCAGCCTTGAGATGAATCTGAAGGCAAATGGAGTTAGTTAGAAAAAGAAACCCATACTTCATGTTATGGAATAGTTCATGAAGGAAAAGAGAGGAGGGAAGATTTTGTAAGGTATGTCATTCTCGTTCCAACAACTGTGTTTTGTTTGAGACTTAGGCCTTCCCTGGACAGAGGACTAAACATTTAGAGCCTGGCTCCAGGAACCACACTATGAGCTCTGTCTCTTGTAACTCTCTTATTTCTCTCTCTTTTTCTTTGTTTTTTTTTTTTTGGAGGGGGAGCTCGGTTGTATTCATTTTATGTCTGAGTGTTTTCATGTATGTATGTGCTTGGTGCCTGCAGAGGTCAGAAAGGGGCTACGGATCCCCTGGAACTGGAGTTACAGATGGTTGTGAGCCACCATGTGGGTGCTGGGACTTGAACCCAAGGTTCTCTGCAAGAGCAGCAAGTGCTCTTGACTGCGGAGCCATCTCTCCAGCCCTACCCACTGTCTTTTAGATCAAAATAGAATAAGCCCCACGATGAGCTAGGCGGGAAGTGAGAACACGATGGTATACAGAGCAGCATAAAAGGGAGGTATGGAACCCTGTTCCACACACTACCACTGGCTTCTGGACTAGAGAAGGCCACGAAAAGTGGGAGTTACCAACAGACTCCAAAGAGTCACAATTAAGGGAAACTACATTAGCAGTAAAAATGTGTCCCGGAAGTGGAGTCCGTCAACGTAGACCTGGGAACAACTTGGAGACTCCAAAAATTTTTCTGAAAAGTATTTACTATTAGAGCCAGAAAAAATAAAAACTACTTCATAGCTTTAAAAGATTGCTGTGGATGGACATGGTGGTGCATACCTTTAATCCTAGTACTAGAGAGGACAAGGCAGGCAGATCTCTGTGAGTTCAAGGCCAGCCTTGTCCACAAAGTGAGTCCAGGACAGCCAAGGATACACATTGAGTTCCAGGGCTACAGAGTGCAATCCTGTCTTTTAAAAAAATGGCTGAGGATGCAGCTCAGCTGGTGGAGTATTTGCCTAGCATGCACAGGGCCCTCGGTTTCATCCCCATCACTCGTAAACCATGCCAATAATCCTAACACTCAAAATGTTGAGGCAGTGGGATCAGTTCAAGATTATATTCTGCTATAAAGGTGTGTAAGGGAAGATAAATTAATATAAATTAGATTTAGTAAATATCTAGGGGTTTCTGATACAGTCTCTTAATCTGGGGCATGAAGATCAACTTGGCTGTGGGCAATTAGCTGTCAGCTTATGGACTAAAAACAAGGATGAAGTCAGGTGAAACGAGGGGAGTCTCTATGGACTAAACAAGGAGGAAGCCAGGTGAAACAAGGAGAGACTCTATGGACTAAAAACAAGGTTTATGGCCTGGCATTGTTTTCCGCTGCTAAATGGGCAGAACCCAGATTAAGCTGACGCAGGTGGAACAAGGAAAGATCCTATTTAAGGACAAGTGGATTAGCTCCTGGGGGGGGGGGGGGAGCTAGAGAGCTCTGATGCTAAAAAGGACAATGAGTAGTTTGTATCCTCTGATGGAGAAAGTGCTGGTGGACTGATGGCCAGATCTCCCTGAAGCAGAAAGAAGCTGGTGAGCAGAGAAAGCCTCAGCAAGACAGCAAAAGGCCAAGGACTAAACCCTGTGGCTCAGCTTTTGCCTAGATGGGTTTGACCTGTCCAAACAGTGGCCTGAACGGAACTGTGGCCAGCTTTAAACACTGAGGCAGAGCGGCAGAGTTGCTGGTACAAAGGAAATAAGTTGGCCTACAGACGGCTGAGGTCTCCCAGAGAGAAGAAAGCCTCAAGCCTTATTTAAGGTGAGACTGCCATAGCTAATTTACCCTGAAGAATCTACATCTGAGATATTCCAGAAGAAAGACTGCTAAGTGCGTTAAAGGGTTTACCACAGAGATTGTGCTCCCGACGACTGACGACCTGCCCCAGAGACTGTATCCTTCTAAAAGGTTAGGAAAATAGTTGTAATAGCCATCAATAGGTTTAGTAGTTACGTTAAAGGGGTTGTAGGCATTCGTAGGGCTAGTAAAGTGTTTATATTTGTTATAGGTGAATCTAGTTACCAATAAATAAGTGTTGAATAATTTAAAAAGGTTCAGGTTCAAAGGTGTTTTAGTTTGGGTGTGGAATATTCTCCAAAGGTAAGATTTGCTCTACAGCACTGGGCCCTTGGGAAGTGGTAGACCCTTTCAGGGGGGGGTCCTAGTGAAAGAAGGTTAGGTTGTCAAGGGGCTGTCCTGATGGGTCTTGTGGGATCTTGGTCTCTTCCTTTTTCCCTTGTTCACTTCCTGGCTCCAAACTGTTTCCTGGCATGATGGGGTGCCTCTCTGCAGACCCCAAAGCAACAGAACTACTTGGTCATAGACAGGAAACTCTGAAGCCATGAAGCCAAGTAAACTTTTTCGAAGTGGATTATCACAAGTGTCTGTGACAGAAATGGAAAGGAGAGTAACAGTACACAAAATAGTGGAACACATCTCCCTGTTACTCACCATGCTACAAGTGATTTTTTTTTTTTTTTGCTGTAAAAATAGTACTCTTCTAAAAAGAAAGACCTAATTTATTAGTTCAACCTGAGTCTTCTCATCTGCTAAGTGGAAATTTTGGAACCTACCTTAGGGAATTATGGTCGCTTAAGAGGAGAGTAGTTAGGGTAGCGCTGTACAGTGACCAGTATTGGTCATTAATACTTTCTTCTTCTTGGGTAATATTGACCCCATACTGGAGAAGGAAAGTAGACCAGGGTTAGCCAGTAGGAACAAAGTGACTTGTATCTTAAATGTGGGAATGTATTCACATCTGTGGTTCTCATTATAGAACAAACAGAAGCTATTCAGAGATGTAGAAGTTTGGGAATTCTTATGAAAGTGAGGCAAGCACTGGACAGTACTCAAAAAGAGTGCTGTCCAAATGAAGTCTGAATTGTGCATACAAGACTCCTGCCTTGCCTGGCAATTGAGCGTTTTGATAGTACCACTATGTGTATGTTTGGGGGGGGGGGGTTTCACATGAAATCAAGAGACAGAGCAGTCCATGATTTGGTCTGCCGAGGCACTTGGAGGCTTTACCTTAGGTGACTGGCTGGGTAGAAAACCAAGGATGAGGACTGGAAAGTCAAGCGGACCCTGTGCTCTGGAGCCGAGCTTCGCACACTAAAACGCTCACACCGCTGTAAACATCCTTCTGTCAATGCAGAGAGTCCAGGTCTGAGCCTGAGGGTGGGTCTGCCCTTGCAGCCAGCTCCCACAGAGAGGCCCCAGCTTGCTGCAGCTGCTCTAAGCAGCATGGGGTTCTGGGATCCTCCAGAGTTTAGCTTCTCTCCCACCCAACCAAGCGTGGAGTCCTGTGAGTCAGACATTGCGCTTACCTGCCAGTGGCTGCTGCTACAGAGACAACAGGGGCCAAGAAATAGCCAGAACTCCTTCCCTCATCTGGCCTGGGGCAGGTTAGCTATCTCCCCTGTGCCACAGAGACCAAGGAATCTGCCTGCTCTAGAGATGAATACCTTCCCCCAAGGCCAAGCCTGGAGGACCCGCAACCTTCAGAGGTACATTAGAGAGAATTATGAAAGAGACGAGCCATACTGAGAACACAGAGCCAGTACCAGCATAGATAGCGACACTCGCTGTTCCAGTTCAGAGCAGGAACATAGCAGTTTACAAAGAAGGGAGCCCTCAGCTTCAGAACATGGTATCTCCAGAACGAAAGACTGGACACTTCAGAAGACCTGACTACCTACACGTAGCTACATTTGGCAGCCATTAAATACACTTATCTTTAATGGGCCAGTGAGATGGCTCAGTGCTTGCCATCAAGCCCCAGGGCACACATGGCAGAAGAAGGGACTCCTGAAAGTTGTCCTCTGGCCTACACACATGTGCCACGTTTTAAATTTTATTTATGTATATGTGTGTATGGATGCATACACCATGGCACAAATGTGGAGGTCAGAGGACAACTTGGGAAAAAGTTGGTTCTTCCACTGTGTTGGATCCAGAGATGACCATTGAGATGAGAGCCATGAAACAGCTGCTCTGGCGTTACATGGCTAGTGAGTTAGGGAGCTATCGTGCCACCAAGGCAGGTGGACTCCAAAGCACCAGGTGCTCTGCTGGAAGGAAACAGAGATGATTGCTTTCACATACTTCTCGGCAGCATAGGCTTCCAGAAGAAAATGCAGTCACAGCTAGACTTTTGGGAGAAAGATGTTGTCTGGCACTGATTTGTAAGGCCCGTCAGGTTGTCTTTCTTAATTTCATAATAGGTAGCCAGATTTAGACACGTGACAGGCACTGATGGTAAGTGTTGGTCTGGGTACTGAGTCACCCGTTTTTGACCTATAACCCTACCAGACAGAAATTCTTACTATCCGTGTGCCACTGATGGGAAAAACAAAGGTTGTGGAGGTGACGTGACTGATCTAAGAGCCATGAGGGAGCTTAACCTGATCTTCTGAGCCCTTTGCTTGTCTCTGTTGTCAGGGTTAAAAACAACATTGGTTCACATATCTTGAAAAGAACCCATCAAAAATATACTACGACAATAAAGAATTAAAAAACCCAAATGGCCAAAACTTGGGGAACTCATGTAAAAACTACAAGGGCAGTTTTAAGAGTCCAAATAATTCATCCATATCTAAGTCTAAAACTTTATGAACAAAGAGGGAGGAAAGGAAATATGAACTCAACTTGGCTGAATAGCAAAGAACTAGAGGATATTTCATTTTTAAAATGCTGGCAAACAGGCAATATAGGCCTCGGGATGATTTTTTAAAAATTAGTTATTGCTGCTACGAGGCTGGCATATATCTCTATGGTAGAATTTCTACTCCAGTATGTGAGGCCCTAGGTTCAGTTGACAGAATGAAAAAATATTGTTCTGATTAAATATTTTATTTAGCAGTGCCATAAGATTCTTTAAAAGAAAATGAAGTTGTTTTAAGAGGTAAACAATAAAGGTTCCCTTTTTTTTGGTCATGTTATCAGCCAACAGATTGTAACTTGGTTGTGTCTTAGCCTACTCCAGTTATGTATACTAATGTTCATGTCACTGTAGCTGGGTCTGCTGGAAAGTTCTTTATGTTGGCTCCTGAGATATTTTGCCATGATATAGTAGGTTTTTATAGCTTTTTTTCTCTCAAAGTACTTTAAGTAGGAGTGGTGTCACATCTCTGTAATCCCAGCAGTGAAAGAGGCTGAGGCAGGAGGATTGCAAGCTAAAGGGAAACTTGAACTACAAAGCCGACCAACTGGAGCTTGAGAGATGCCTTTAAGGGTAAAGCACTTGCCAGGAGAGTGTAAGGACTTGCATTCAAATCCCCAGCACCCACATAAAGCCAGACACAGATGTGGTGACAAACAAGAGATCCCATCTCTGCAGAAGCGGTCCAGCCTGCACTCTCGGGCTTGTTCTATCTGTTCACATAGGCTCTTCTGCAGACACGCTACACTAGACCATCAGTTGGGCCAAGAAGCATCCAAGCTTGATTCCCCTCTTTATGTTTGTTAGAGTTGGAGGTACTGGAGCAGCACAATATGTGATGATGCATCTGGCGTTCTTCAATCCAGATGTCAGTTGGGATGGGAAGAAGAAGAGCCTTGGAATGAAATGGGTTCCCATGAGCAATATAAGTTCTACTTGGTGGATGGTGGACTATAGCAAACTGAAGAAGGTCCCAGCTTCCAAATTACACATTTCAGTGCTAAACTGCTTATAATTAAGGGTCTTTCAGAAGCCACTTAACCAAGACATATTTCTCATTTGAATGTATAATATCATGTTGATTCTTTGGACATTATAGATCACTAAGCCTTTGAAAATTGAAGAGAGGGAGAGAGAGAGAATGAGAACAAAAGAGTGCTTATCTAAAATAAGGTAGAAGATGGGGATCAACACCCAAAGGAGTCATCTTTTGGCTTCCATTCAACCATGGCACATGCACACATTCATTCATTCACAAGAATACACATAGACACATGCAGAT
>CAJQZJ010036835.1:0-36006 GCA_907164525.1 Lophiomys imhausi | reverse complement strand
AGAAAGAAAGAAAGAAAGAAAGAAAGAAAGAAAGAAAGAAAGAAAGAGGGAGGGAGGGAGGGAGGGAGGAAGGAAGGAGGAAGGGAAGGAGGGAGGGAGGAAGGAAGGAAGGAAGGAAAAGGGGGAGAAGTGGAGTGAAATGGAACACACATGAAACTAATCAATCAATGACTTCAACCCTCCAGGTGCAGAAAGATGACAGCCCAGAATAGTGAAGGAATTTTCAAATGTCATTGCAGAGCCAGCAGAAACATTTGAAATTTTGTTGAGAATGGGAAAGCAAAGGTTGTGGAGGGAACTTTGGAAAATGTTCTACTTTGAAATATGTTTGGGTAGGGGACTGCAGTTCTTGGGGATGTTTTGGGTCCTCTTCAGCCCTGTTCATCAGACCATGAGTTTTCTTTTTGTTTCTTCTTCTTCTTGAGTTCATTTGTTTGGTTTGGTTTTGGGTTTGGTCTGGTTTTTTGTTTTCAAGACAAGGTTTCTCTGTGTACCCCTGGCTGTCCTGGAACTCACTCTTTAAACCATCTATTCTTGAACTCACAGAGATCCATCTGCCTCTGGCTCCCAAGTGCTGGGATTAAAGGTGTGTGCCACCATGCCCAGCTGTGATTTTTCTTTAAAAACAAATGTGGTGGTCAAGATACAGTTTTGCAACAGAATGATACCCGAGATGAGAGAGCTTGAAGGCCATCCAAGGGGAGATCAGGAGATGTATCACAGAAATAAGACAGTCAAGAAATGAAAGAACGGAAGACAAAAATAACAGGGTATGTCTGTTTTAAAGGAGCTGAAGGAAAATGACTCTGCAGGGTGATGTTTGAACTCAGGCAAGAGTAGACCTATGCATACACTTTGAGACATAACAAACAGCAGCCACAAAGGTCCTGAGACTGAATCAGCTTGCTTTGTTTTTTGTTTTTTAATGTTTATTTATTACTTCAAGTTACATCTCCATCACAGTGCCCTCTTTCCGCCCCTTCCAGTCCTGCCCTCCCACCCTCTACCCCCTCTCCCTTCCAACCCACTCCTCTGAAGTTGAGTGTCCTTACATAGCAGTCCCCTGTCCCAGTTCAGCAGTCATATGAGGGCCAAGAGCTTCCTCATACACTGGGGGCCTACAAGGCAGCACCACTAGGCAAAGTGTCTCATTGACAGGTAACAAAGTCTATGTTCCCTTTGGTGCATTGTTTGAAGTATATTTATCCTGTACTATATGGCTAAAATCCAATTATAAGTGAATAGATGCCATGTGCATCCTTCTGAGTCTGGGTTAGCTCACTCAGGATGAGCTTCTCTAGTTCCATCCATTTGGCTGCAAATTGCATGATTTCATTGTTTTTGATGGCTGAGTAGTATTCCATTGTGTAGATATACCACAGTTTTTTTTTTAATCCATTCTTCAGTGAGGGACATCTGGGTTGTTTCCTGTTTCTAGTTATTACAAATAAAGCTGCTATGAATATAGATGATGAAACATCCTTGTGGTTTGGTGAGGAATCATTTGGATGTATACCCAGAAGTGGTATGGCTGGGTCTTGAGGTAGAGCTACTTTTCTAAGATATCGCCAGACTGATTTCCATAGTGGTTGTACATCAATGGAATTGAATTGAAGACCCAGAAATGAACCCACACACCTATGGTCACTTAATTTTTGACAAAGAAGCCAAAACCATATAATGGAAGAAGGACAGCATCTTCAAAAAATGGTGCTGGTCTAACTGGATGTTGACATATAAAAGAATGAAATTAGACCCATACTTATCACCTTGCACAAAACTTAAGTCCAAGTGGATCAAAGACCTTAACATAAGGCCTGACACACTAAATCTAACAGAAGAGAAAGTGGAAAAAGCCTCAAACACATTGGCACAGATGACAACTTCCTGAACAAAACACCAACAGCTCAGGATCTAAGACCAACAATCAATAAATGGGACCTCATGAAACTGAAAAACTTCTGTAAGGCAAAAGACACTGTCATTCAAACAAAATGGCAACCTACAGATTGGGAAAAGATCTTCACCAACCTCACATCTGACAGAGGGCTAATATCCAAAATTTACAAAGAACTCAAGAAATTAAATGCCAAGAAACCAAATAAGCCAATAAAAAAAAATGGGGAACAGAGCTAAACAGAGAATTCACAAAGGAGGAATCCCTAATAGCTGAGAGACACTTGAAGAAATGCTCAGCATCCTTAATCATCACAGAAATGCAACTTAAGATGACTCTGAGATTCCATCTCACACCTATCAGAATGGCTAAGATCAAAAACTCAAATGATAGCACATGCTAGTGAGGTTGTGGGGAAAGGGGAACACTCTTCCATTGCTGGTGGGGGTGCAGGCTTGTACAGCTTGCTTTGTTTCCAGGGCTGAAAGGAATCAGGATGACATAGTTTATAGGGAAGAAAGACTCAACAAGAAATTCTGTGATAAAACACAGGAAATATCTAGAAATTAGGAAACACTGTGTCTCCACTGTAAGGAACCTGAATGCATTCTTGTCTTATCTCCCATATCACCAGGAGAAACTATGCTTTATAAGGAAAGTTTTAGAAGCTTAATAACCCTCAGCCCTTCCAAGTCGAAAAGAATTCCAAAAATGAGTCTCTTCCTTTCCCAATAATCTCCTAGCCATGAAAAAACATCCCTGCCTTTGAATATGATCAGCATCACACACTAAGAGCCGGGAACATGAGAATTTGGCTGTGACAATCTTCGGTGAAATATACAGACCTTAAAAGCACCAGACCCTTAGGGCTGAGGAGATGATGGCTTAGTGGGTAAGAGTGTTGGCCGTGCAAGCATGAGGACCTGAGTTCAGGTCTTCAGCACACACGTAAAAAGCTGGGCCTGGCTGTACATACCTGTATCTTCAGTACTGGGCAGCTGAGCACAAATGAGCGTTGTTGAGGTTTGCTGGCCCCCAACCTAGTAAAAACAAAAATGAACTGCAGGTTTGGTGAAATGCCCTGCCTCAACGGAAAAGATCATCCACAGACATGGACAGACACATACTCCAAATAAAGATCACCAGCCCCAAAGTACAGATTCAGAATAAATTGTGCTATCAGTCATCATATCCCTCAGGAGGGTTTCAGCTCCAACTCACAAACAGCTGAACTTCAGCCACACCCTCAAGTTGTCTATAGTTGAGCCACACAAAACACCAATGACTGAATTAAGCTTATGTGAGAACTTACCCTGGGTCCTTTGCTCAACTTTAAATTTGTTTTCATTTAATTTTATTTATGGACATGAAAAAAAAAGATGAAGACATAATCAGGGACATAGGCCAGCAGGTGTGCTTTTGCATATTTCTTTATTCAGAGGCTCAGACTGTGGTTCCCCTTCTGGTGGGGTGTTTTGTCTAGCTGTCTGGGCTGTAGCATGTGCTGTCCCACAAACAATTTGTCACACCATAAGAAGTGCATATTTGGGAGACAGAGAGCATATGCTGTGTGGTAAAAATGTAAATTTTCTTATCAATTAGAAGCCTTGACCACAGGTAATTTCTTAGGGCAAATGTCACGAACCTGTCAGAACCGTGCACCACTGAGTCACGGATGACACCCTCTCCCAGGCAGAGTCAACCTTGAAGACACGCTTGCTAAAAACCACAAACTAGAAATGGCTAAGGAACTCTCATACAGTAGCAATTTCTGGATGGTTCTTTGGAGAACACAATATTTGGAAAAGAAAGATTTTACTACCAGATGCAGAATTTGGCAGTAATAGCCTTAATGATGTTGGGATAACACTTTTAAAAGATCTACTTTTGATTTTCTTTCCATTCAACAGCTTGCTCTGGCCAGCTGTGCTGGTGAACTGTCTTTTCAGAAAAGGACACACTTTGAAGACTAATGGAATTCACTCAGGCAACAAAACATCTCCAGGGATGTCAGTTACATGAGCCCACAAGATAGATTCTGCCAGGCAGAAGTAGGCATTTGGGAACTTCTCATACTTCAAAATTCACTCCTGGCACTCGGCTCATTTTTATCTACCATAATTATAAACTTTTGAATCAATGTGGAAGAAAAGAAGTCCAGGCAAAAAATATGAAGGGCAGTTATGGGTTGGAGGGGTGGGGGATGAGAGAGTTAGTGTGGGCCCCTTGGGAGCGCTCTATTCCTGTATCATGGACTCTCTGGGTTTCCCTTCTCTGGAATCACTAGAAACACTGTGTTCCTGTTTTAGGTCTGAAAGAAAACAAGCAACCATAAAGACAACCTTAGGGTGATTCCAGTGCAAAAGAGGGAACATTTCTTTGTAACTAGTTAATTAAGATAGCAAGGAAATAGACAACTGTTCAGGGACAGGGCCAGAGATGACAGCTACATCCCAAGAAGGATTCTGTGCTCAGCCATGGCCATCAGGACACCAGGTTCAGCCTCCCAGAGGAGGAGTAAAAAATATGTTGTGTTAGAATTCAGTCAGTGGAGCAAATATGGATTGTGTATTTACCACAGCCTTCATGCAGATTTAGAGAACTACGTGGCACAGGCAGATTTTCCAAGGCAGAGCCAGCGCTTTGATCTTCTGGGGGCTCTAACATCTGTTCTTCTCATCTGTGCATTCATACGCTCATGGCAAAGCTTCTAGCTGTACCAAAAGCCAGCATTCTGAAGCCCCAATGAGTTCTATATTGCATCCAAAGCCATCAGAGCAAAGAGAGATGCTTACTGAGAAAGGCCTATCTCATTAACACATACTAAGAGGCAATCAATCCCATGGATTATAAAATATTCTATGTACTGCTAAGCAGAGAATACTGCTTTAGAAATGGACCTTGAATTTCTGGGGCTTGGTGGAACTTACATGCAGTATTCATGATTCAAGTCCCTATGTGGAACAGTAGCCATTACCTCCTCAAAGTTTCCCTTGAGTTAAAGAGGTGCTGGGTAGATGCATCTTGTGGGGCTCAAAGAACACCTTGCTTCTCTAGCTCCAGGTTCATGCCACTGTGAGGTGCTGACGCTCATTTTCAGAGTCTTGCCCTATAGCTGACATTTTCCCTCTTAGAAGGGCTTCATGATGCTTGTCCACATGGAATGCAGGCACTAGAGAATACTGTGCTGTGCCTGTCCCAGTCACTCATTGGCTGAGTTGGTATGATCACCTCTTCTGTCAGCAGATCCAGGCTCTCATTCCACAGGCATCTTCAGTTCCTTCAAGAGCCAGATGTTCTAAGGTTGTGATTGAAAGGCAGAGTCAGATGTCAGCCTTTGGATAAGAAAATGTCACACAATGTGAGAAAAAAGATTTTTTTTTAATTTTTCATATTTTCCGGGGGGGGGGGTGGCACCTACAGTGGGACAGAGGACAATTTTGCTTCTCTCTTTCCACCTTCCTGTGTGTTCCCAGGTCACCAGACTTTGCAGCAAGCCACTGTACTCACTGAGACATCTCAGCAACCCCAAGAGTTATTCTTTTCTAAATCAGGAAATTTTCTATAACTTTTAATGCATGTGCAAAAACATTATAAAAATAAAAGCATACAAGCACACAAAACATGCACATGCATGCACATAGCAGCATTTTTATGAGATCCCAAACTGTGGAATGTTCATAAATGAATGTCCATAAATAGAATGTGATATATCTATACAATGTAATATTCTTCAACAATAAAAAGGAGTAAAATACTTACGTATGGCACAATACAAAAGAACTTTGAAACAGTATATTAAATGAAAGAAACCAGGCACTCTCACACAAAGCCAGACACAGGAGGCCACATAGTGTATAAATCTGTATTTAATTGAATGTCTAGAATAGGCAAATTCACACAGATAAAAAACAAAAAAGTGGTGTCCACAGCCTGTAGAGCAGAGAATGTGGAATGGCTGCTAAGGGATAAGTCTCTATTTTGCCTGTTTGCTCTGGATATACCACAGTATGTTTATCCATCTGTTCATGGGTATTTAGATGGTTTTTTTCCTACCTGGAGCCTGGTAGCAATGACACTGCCATGACCACTCGGATACAAGGTTTTTCACGAACAAACATCTTCAGTGCTCTTGAGAATATACCTAGGAAAGGAATTGTGGGTAACATAATAACTTTAACTTTTTGAGAAATTGCCAAACTTTTACCAACATGGCAGCAATCATCCACACTGTTTTGTTTTGATTTTGTGGTGTTAGAGATTGAACCCAGCATTTCACTATTAACCAGTGATGTATGAGGATTCAGTTTTCTACATCCATGCCAACACATTGGAGTATCTATTTGAAGTCTTTTGTTGTAAGGCCAGCCAGATCCCTCAGCAGGTAAAGATGCTTGCTATCAAGCCTGACAACCTGAGTCTGACACCTGAAACCCAGAGTAGAAAGAGAAAGCTGGGCTCTGAGCCCTATACATTCTCCTTGATATCCTCAGCATGTGTTTGGGTGTGCATGTCTCACACACACATACTCATCCACGTGCTCTCTCACAAAGCTGTCCTCTGACATCCATACGTGTGCCATAATACGTGAGTCCTCCACAAACATACACACAAAATTGCAAAAATAATAGCTCCTTAATTGACACGTATGAAATTTTACCATCAAAAGGCAGACACCCGACTCCCATTTTCTAAGTCACTGAAAAGTCTCTGTAGCATCTTTGTGTGTATTGAATCAATAGTTGATGAGGCATTGATTTGCATTTCCTTGGTGGCTTGTGATCTGGAACATCTTTTCAAATATTGACCATTTGAATATTGGATAATGGTCCATCCATGAGCTCTGTCTGTTCTTAAATTACATTGTCTGTTATTGAATTATAAACATCTTTTCTATATTTCAGATAACAAACCATTAACAATTGTAGAATTTTCAAATATTTTCCCCACATTCTCAAAAAAAAAAAAAACATTTCCTATACAGTATCCTTTGACATACAAACATTTCAACTTCTATGAAATCCAATTGACTTTCTTTTTTGGTGGTTTTTGCTTTTTGCATCATGTCTGAGAAGCCAAATCCAAAGTCCCAAAGATTTATCCTAATTGCTTCTTTTTTTTTTTTTTTTTAAAGATTTATTTATTATACAGTGTTCTGTCTGCAGGTAAATCTACAGGCCAGAAGAGGGCACCAGATTTCATTATGGATGGTTGTGAGCCACCATGCGGTTGCTGGGAATTGAACTCATGACCTCTGGAAGAGCAGCCAGTGCTCTTAACCGCTGAGCCATCTCTCCAGCCCCCTAATTGCTTCTTTTAAGAGTTTAGATTGTTAGCCTTTCGTTTAGGCCTTTGCTCTGTCTCAGCTTTTTATATGGTGTGAGGCGGGGCCCTAGATCCTTGTCTGCATAGAGATCTGTGGATTCACCTGCACCAATTTGTTTCAAGAGTTCTTATCCTCTGAACACACATGCCCCTAGACAGGTTTAAGTCAGACATCTTAATTCCAGTCCTCTGGTCTGTGTGTCAGGCTTGTGTTTGAACCATACTGTATCAACATGAACACCTTTATGGTACCTTCTAGCCTCTAACTTCACCATCATTTTCCAAGACTGTATTGGGATTCTCTCCCCTCGACCCCACCCTCACCCCGCTTTCACTATCCATGGATTTGCACTATTTCTCTATTTGTAAAACCCAGACTCTGTGTCCATACAAAATGGCTAAATAGCACCTCAGTTCCCTCTCTACCATCTCCGTGCGTCCTGAACCAATCCTGAAATGTCTCGTAACAGGCTGGAAACCCTCACAGTCTTGTATTCCTCATAAAGAACAAGCTTGGGCCTTTGGCCAATTGTTTCCATTTGGGATTAATGCCTGTGAGAAATTTAACTCTTTCCAGAGGATGAAAACCCAGTAGCTGATGAAAACCACGAGGCTAATATGAAGGGAGAGTGAGGTACCACGTAAAGAGAAGAATCAGAGATGTGTTTGCATTTGGAAAATAAAATGGCTGGTTTTTCTTTTTTTGTTTGTTTTTGTTTTTGTTTTTTATGTGTTTAGGAATCAAGTGGAAATATAGCATCTGTAGTGCATCTCCAAAGACAACCTCACACCCACACAGGCTGAGGAAAATCACCATTGTGCTGACATCCTCTGCAGACTCTGACAAGTAGCAATGCACCTTTCTCTCTGTAAATTGATCCCAGAGGAGTCAATATTTCAACCCTATTCTGTTTACTTCTAATACACCTGCTTCATTAAACTAAATAAAACAAGGGTTTTCAAGAATGTCACGGTAATGTAAAAAGCAGCAAGAACAACCTGGGACCACAGAGGCACAGGGAGCCCTGGGCATCTCTGAAAGTCTAAAGTTTAGCAGCTGTCCTGGGGGGCTGGTGCGTGGGGAATGGCAGAGACTGGACAAGAGCCTGTTCTGATTTGCTTGGCTTTCTTAGACAGTGGCGCCTAAAGTTCTCACACTAGCAGCCCCACAAGAATAAAGCGAAGGCTAAACAAAGCTCCACTTGCCTGCCACCCTTGTCCTGCCTCCCCCTCTTCAGGGCTGACTCCAGTAAAGGAAGAATCCACAGCTGCAGGACAGTCTGTACTCCAAGAGACCCTGACTTTGTGCAGCCACAGAACCTCTGTCCTTTTGCTATTACAAACCGTTCTCCAGAAATTCTAAGATGGAAATAACCCTAGATGAGGAGCTTCAGTGGGGAAGAGACTGGATGTGTGTAAAGACAGAATGCATTAGGAGATAAGAGAACATCATAAAACCCAGAATGGCTTTGTATGGGATAAAAATGAGCACAGCTCAATTTATAAATATATTCCTCAAATGCCAAGCCAAGTTCAAGTAGAGACTAACATGAGATGGGAAATTTAATATGATTATGAACTCCCTAAAAGTGAAAGAAAATATGCAACAAGGTTATGGTTGCAAGGCCAGCTGTAAAGTTAGAACTGGTTTTTTGTTTTTTGTTTTTTTTGGAGGGGGCAGAGGGGGGAATTGTAAGTTTTTAGATTATGTTTCAGAAGCTAGCCAATAATATGGCAAACATTGGGATCAGATGATGTCAAAAAAGCTGGCCAAGAGGAAGAGCAGATGTGATACTAAATGCACTGTGGGTGTGTCTCATTATTAGAATATTCTGGAATAGCCAAGAGGGGTCAGCAGAGGTACTGACCATGTAGTACTTAACAGTAGCTGTAGAATTCCACAGACTTGCATCTTTGTGTCTAAAATTTTCCGCCTGAAATTTTTTTAAAGGTTCCCTTTTTCCCTCCCGGCTTTGATAATCACAGAGGGCCTCCTGGCAGTGTGGGATGACTGTCTCTAAGGGACAGTAGCCCTTCCATCTTTGCTTTTCTCCTCTCCTCAGCTCTGACCTCAGCCTCATCCATGAAATTTTTCCTTGGGAGTTCACTTTTCTTCACCCTTTTGAAAAAAAAAAAATCACATTTGTAGAGAAAAGGTCAAGTGTGCATGACTCCCCTAACACAAAGCCTGCTTGGGAATGACCTTCAACTGTGGATGTCAATCACTCCAGGGCCCTAAATAGCTGGTTATTCTTCAACTCCACAGGGGGCCATCAGTCTGAGATAGATAGGGCCCACAGTAAAGTTTTAAGCTAAACATAAACCATAAATTTATTCTAATATTACTCAGAGAAAGTTCTAGAACATTCCTCCCAATTATTGATATCTATTAATGGAGACCTATATATTTAGATACAGGTCCATTAAAACAATGATTTTTAAGGTTAACACACACACAGAGAAGGTTCAAAGTTATCCTGCTCAATACTTGTCACTAGCTACTTAAGTGTGATCCAAGAATTGGATCTCAATTTTTATTTAATGTTAGTTCATTTAAACCTAACTTTAAAATATGAACACTGTAAATTGTTTTAATTTTCTTCACACCTTTACTGATCAATCACCAGTCCACTTGATTTTAAGTTAAATTTTTAATGTTACGGTATACATGTTGGCACATATACTTTTTCCAATATTCACTAATAATTTTAAAAATGTTGACCACTTGGTGAGACAAGATTTTGAACATACTATAATAAATAAAATGTATTAATTATGATAGTATTACCAACTTGACAGACTCTAAGTTCAGCTAAAAGACAAGCCTTCAGGAACACCTGTGAGGGATTATCTGGGTTAAGTTACCTCTGGGGATATCTACTAGGGATTCTCTTGAAAACATTGAGGTTGGAAGACCCAGCTACTTTGAGGAGTACTGTTTAGTAGGCTGGGATCTCGACTGTATAAAACCAAGGACGAGAGCAGAGAGTACCAGTATTTGTCACCACCTTCATCGTGATTGTGGATGTGATGGTGTGACCAGCTGCTTGAACTCCCTGCTGGCTTGACTTCCCTGTACATGAAGGACTGTAACAAGACCATAAGCCAAAATAAACCCTTCTCCCTAAAGTTTCCTTTGTTCAGTATTTCATTGAAGAAGTGAAAAGCATAAGATATTGTTTAAATTAATTTATTTTTTTACTATCTTAATATGGCTATTTGAATATTTTACATTCTATATGTAGCTTATATAATCATCTTTTGTATGGTCCCAGTCATCAGGATAATTGAATATCTTTTTTTTTTTTGGTTTTTCGAGACAGGGTTTCTCTGAATATCTCTGGCTGTCCTGGACTCGCTTTGTAGACCAGGCTGGCCTCGAACTCACAAAGATCCGCCTGCCTCTGCCTCCCAAGTGCTGGGATTAAAGGCGTGCACCACCACCGCCCGGCGATAATTGAATATCTTTAACCAAAGGGACAAAAGAACTATAACATCAATCATAGGAAGAAGGGTTGGACACTAGTGCTAAAACTTCCATTATTTCTTTGGTTCTTATTGAAATAATTATTTCTTTCAAATAACAGAGGAAACAAAAATGTTTAAAGCTATGTTTTAATTGTGAGATGATAAGGTTTAAAATGAAGACATTCTCACATTGTTATCTTCTCCCTTCCCCTAAAAATACATTCTTAAAATAAGAAGTAAATTCTTAGAGTAGGAGCTAGGGAGATAGCTCAGTCGGTAAAGTCCCCGTTGTATAACCAAGAGGACCTGAATTCAGATCTCTGGCACTTACACAAAAGTAGGAGCTACTTTGTAACATGGAGACCCAACTGTAACCCCAGCATTTGGGGCAGGATGGGGATGGAAGGGTTTTTGTAAGGCTGGCAAATGTAAGGAACACGTTAACAACCTGGGACTCTGCTTACCATGGGCTATGCGTACACATCTCTCTCTAAACAATGCACCTAGTAGCCTAAGCCCTCCCTCCTACATCAAACTGCACACATATTCTTCTCTAACAATGGAATAAAATATTCCTCTCCTTAACCGACACCAGATTTAGATTTCTATTTGATTGTAGTCTGGTTATGTCCCAGTATTGGGGAAAATGGGGGTTGCAATCCCACTTAGACTGGTTTAAGGTGCATACCCAATAAGGCAAACTGTGTTCTCTCCGTGACATTTAGATAGAATCCACTGTTTACCATTTATGCGCACACCTATGCCCCAACACCATGATCTGCATGACTCCGGGCTGCAGTCCTCTTATATTCTGATTTCCAAAGACGTCTTCATACTGAAAAAGGTGCAAGATCCTGAGGAATGCCCGGTGCATTTGTTATTTTTCTCATTGCTGCAACAAAATACATGACAAAGGTAACCTCAGGAAGAAAGGATTATTTCTGGCTCATAGTTAAATAGTCGGGTCCATCATGGCAGAGAAGCAGGGTGACAAGAATGTGAAGCAGCTAATCACATTGCAGTCAGGAGGCAAGGAGAATGAATGATGGTGCTTCACTCACTTTGTCTTTTATGTCCAGTCCAGGACCTCAGCCACTGAATAATAGTGCGGCCCTCATGCCGTGTGACTCTTCCTACTTCAGTTAACTTATCTAGATAACCACTCATAGAAAAACACTCCATGCGTCTTTTCTCTTTGGTGATTCTAAACCCTCTATACTTGGCAATCAGTATTAGTCATGACAACTAGTGACTCCCGGAGCAGGCTGCATCTCCTCCTAGGCATTTCCTATACCATCACCTTGGGGCAATATTCAGCAGTCAGCTGCTATTTATTGATCCCTTATGAGATTGTCTTATTCTGTCTAGATACTTTGTACCTGAGTCTGCTCTAGTATAAAGGCTTCTTCTATCTCTGCTAGGTTAACACATAAGACCCTGGCCTCTGAAGTCAAATGATCAAACTCCAGCTTTATTCCATGACAGTGACACAGCCTGAAGTTGGGGGGGTCATATTGCTTAACCTTTAAAGCCACAATTTTCTCATTTTCTTAAAAAAGAGAGAGAAGAAAAAGGATATAACGTGCCATCATACCAACAAACACTGCCCGACATACTCCAATGCAGACTAAAAAGCATTGTGTGCTGGGAAATGCTATTGTTATGGGACAACAAATGTTATTGCTGTCCTTATGAAGCATGATTTAATAATGTAAAACAAAAACTTAATGATTTCCCAATGGCATTCTTTAGCATGTAAGAATTAAATTAGTTTGAATTGTGTTATGTTAGACTACTTGGTTTTAAAACTTGTTGTTTGGTACTGGAGAGATGACTCAGTGGGCAAGAGCACTTGTTGTTCTTACAGAGGACCCAGGTTTCAGTTCAGAGCACCCACATTGTGGCTCAGAACTATATAAACTTCAGTTCCAGGGAATTCAATGCCCTCTTCTGTCTTCTGCGGACACCAGGCATACACGTGGTGTGCATACATACACACATGCAAACACTCATACACGTACACTAAAAAATAAATTTGTAACAATATAAAAAACTTTGCGTTGTTGGCTTGATTTTCATGTTTTAAAAATGTTAGATGGGGATTTTGCCTTGAAATTAGGGCAGAATTTCTGAAATGGCCCCAAAAATGCTTCTGCTATCTCATGTTGTGTAATTCTGTGGTGTGGCAGCTATGATCAACGATGATTCCTACAAACCAAAATATTTGTCAACTCTAAAAGATTTTGAAGATATTCTATGACCTGAAATGTCAACTATTCAGCCAGAACTTGATAATTCTTTTGTAAAAATAACAACAAAACAAGCACACCCGTTTCATTAGTATACAAACTAGCTTTTATCTTTAATAAATGGTGAGATTCTATGAATATCAAAGTTGTTTTAGAACAAATTTATGATTTATTGCCAGCAAATGTTTGACTGTATACCTGTTTTCTATACTTATATGTCTAGTATTGAATAAAAATAAGGGGGAGGGGAAGGAGTCATGAGTGGAAAAGCTTTTTTTTTTTTAATTTATTTTACAGCCAGACCACAGCATCTCCTCCCAGTCCCACCCTCACACTCCATTCCTCATACCCCATCCCATTATCCTCAGAGAAGGGGAGGACCCCTCATGGGTACCAACTTACCCTGATACATCAAGTCACAGTGGGACTAGGCAGATCCTCTACCACTGAGGCTAAACAAGACAGCCCAGCTACATGAAAGGGATCCAAAGGCAGGCAACAGAGTCAGAGACAGCCCCTGCTCTAATTGTTAGGGGACCCACATAAAGAACAAGCTGCACATATGCTACATATGTGTAGGAGGCCTAGGTCCAGCCCATGCATGTTCTTTGGTTTAATGGGAATTAGATTTCTTTAGTGAATATGTGGGGGCTTCTGAAGGACAGTCTCTTTTTTTAAACATTTATTTATTAAAATTATGTCTCCAACACAGCTCCCTTCCAAGGACAGTCTCTTACAAGGAGGCATATGACTTGTAGGAAACATCTGGCAGAGCACTCATGGTCCTGGGAAACAGGTGTACCTTGGGAGAACCATTGAGAAGGCACCCTATATACTTAATTAGTGAAATCACAGGAGATTGAAAAAGGGCTTTTGGCTTGGCATTGCTTTCAGATGCTGGACACTGCCTCATTTTAGCTGAAGGTAGGCAGAGCCTAGATTGAGCTGAAGACAGGTGAAGCCTCATTTTGGAGCTGCAAAAGCCAGGACCCATGAGAGACCCACCAACAGCACCCTGCTGAGGGTCATGGCTGCAGGGACCTTGAAACAGTACCCTGCTGAAGACCAAGGCTGCAAAGCCCCAGACAGCGCTGGATCCACCAGGGACCATAAGGGACCATGAGAAACTGAGAGCGCAACAAGTTACTGTGAGAACAGCACCCTACTTAAAGGGTGACAGCAGAGCCCAAAAAAAGATCACACAAAAGAAACAGGTGTGAATTCTTTATAGACCTGGAAAAAGCTATTCTCAATTTCATATGGAACAACAAAAAACCTAGAATAGCTAAATCAATCCTGTACAATAAAAAAAACATCTGGAGGTATCACTATCCCAGATTTCAAGCTGTACTACAGAGCAATAGTAATAAAAACAGCATGGTACTGGTTAGAAACAGACCAGTGGATCAATGGAATCGAATTGAAGACCCAGAAATGAACCCACACACCTATGATCACCTAATCTTTGACAAAGAAGCCAAAACTGCACAATGGAAAAAGGATTGAAATTAGACCCATACTTATCACCTTGTACAAAACTTAAGTCCAAGTGGATCAAAGACCTTAACATAAGGGCAGTCACACTAAATCTATTAGAAGAGAAAGTGGGAAAAACCCTCGAAATCGTTGCCACAGGTGACAACTCCTGACCAGAACACCAACAGCTCAGGACCTAAGACCAACAATCAATAAATGAGACTCATGAAACTGGAAAGCTTCTGTAAGGCAAAAAACACTGTCATTCGAACAAAATGGCAACCTACAGATTGGGAAAAGATCTTCACCAACCTCACATCTGACAGAGGGCTAATATCCAAAATTTACAAAGAACTCAAGAAATTAAATGCCAAGAAACCAAATAATCCAATTTTAAAAAATGGGAGAAAGAGCTAAACAGAGAATTCACAAAGGAGGAATTCCTAAAGGCTGAGAAACACTTGAAGAAATGCTCAACATCCTTAATCATCAGAGAAATGCAACTCAAGACAACTCTAAGATTCCATCTCACACCTGTCAGAATGGCTAAGATAAAAAGCTCAAAGGACAGCACATGCTGGTGAGGGTGTGGAGAAAGGGGAACCCTCCTCCATTGCTGGTGGGAGTGAAGGCTTGTGCAACCACTATGGAGGTCAGTCTGGCGATATCTTAGAAAACTTGGAATAGCTCTGCCTCGGGACCCAGCCATACCACTTCTGGGTATACACCCAAATGACTCCTCACCAAATCACAAGGAAGTTGCCTCATCTATGTTCATAGCAGCCTTATTCGTAATAGCTAGAAACTGGAAACAACCCATATGTCCCTCAACTGAAGAATGGATTAAAAAACTATGGTACATCTACACAATGGAATACTACGCAGCTATCAGAAACAAGGAAATTATGCAATTTGTAGCCAAATGGATGGAGCTAGAAAAGCACATTCTGAGTGAGCTAACCCAGACTCAGAAGGATGTACATGGCATCTATTCACTTATAGTCAAATTTTAGTTATATAGTACAGGATATCTATACTACAACCAACGCACCAAAGGGAACAGGAACATAGACTTTTTCATCCTGTCAATGAGATACTTTGCCCTAGTGTTGCTGCCTTGTAGGCACCCAGTGTATGAGGAGGCTCTTGGCCCTCATACGACTGCTGAACTGAGGCGGGGGACTGTTATGTAGGGACACTCCACTCCACAGAAGTGGGATGGAAGGGTTAGGGGGTAGAGGGTGGGAAGGCGGGACTGGGAAGGGTCGAAAGAGGACACTATGATGGAGATGTAACCTGAAGCAATAAATAAATAAATTAAAAAAAGAAAAGAAACAGGTGTTAACCAGATGTGTGCCAACTGCTTGCACTGAGGCTGTGCAGACAGATTTCAAGCAAAGATGCGCTAACCAGCCCTAGGCCTCATCAGCTCTGAGGTCATAAGAATCAGTCAGTCAGGTGTAGAGAGCTGCGAAGTGCCGCGCCCTAAAGATGGCGCTGGTCTCCGCCTTCCACCAGCCCGACGGTGAGTGCTCTTTATGATAATAAGTTCATATTTGGCAAAGACCGCTGATCTGGCTTGCTTCCGCATACGTAGACCTCTAAGATAGCACCACTTGGCTTTACTTGACTGGCTGTTTAATTAGTATTTAGCCTGTGGGTTGGGTCTGCCCCTTTATTCGGAAGACTGTTTTCAAGGGACCTGAATAAACTGCAGGAGAAGAGCTTTTGCGAGTTGCGTCATTCCTTGCTGGACAAGGGGGGACGCGACAAAGTGGTGGCCCGTACGGGGAACCAGAAAAGACTCAGAACTCCTGCAGTCAGGGGAAGCGCTTGGTAAGTTCCTGGGATAAATCAGGACAATAAAGTTTCATGGAAATAGCGAACACAAGGTAAAGTTTCGCGGAGATAGCGAACAAAAGATAAAGTTTCGCGGAGATAGTGAACAAGCAGTTAAGTTTTGCAGAAATAGCAAACAAAGGGTTAAGTTTCGCAGGCAGTTGTGAACAAAGGGTTAAGTTTCGCAGGCAGTTGCGAACAAAGGGTTAAGTTTCGCAGACAGTTGCGAACAAAGGGTTAAGTTTCGTAGGCAGTTGCGAACAAAGGGTTAAGTTTCGCAGACAGTTGCGAACAAAGGGTTAAGTTTCGCAGGCAGTTGCGAACAAAAGGTAAAGTTTCGCAAGAAGTTGTGAACCTAAAGTAAAATTTTTAAACATGGGATTGTCTCAGTCACATCCAATTTTTCTGGCTCTTCAAGAGCTACTTTTAGCTAGGAATTTGAAGATTAAGAAGTCTACCTTAGAGAGATTTCTAAATGAATGCGATTCTGTGGCTCCGTGGTTTGCGGTGTCCAGGAATCTTACAGTATCCTGCTGGGACAAATTAGGCAGGGACTTGGATTTTGCTTGGGAGCAGGGGACTCTGAAGCATGGAGTAAGACCGATTTGGAAAATGGTGAGGAGTTGTTTAGAAGATCAGAGGTGTTGTAATGCAATCAAAGAGGGAGAATCAGCTTTGGAACTGCTACAAGGGGAGAGATCTGAGCAGGCAGACAGTGAAAAGGAAAGTAACAAAGGCGAAAGATTTGAGCAGACAGACAGTGAAAAGGAAGACAAAAAGAAAGTTCCTCTCTATCCCGATCTTAGAAATTTTAGAGATTTTAGAGATTTAGAGGACTCAGAGAGCACAGATTCTGAAGGAGAGCTACACACTCTAATAAAACAGTTAGAGAGGACTATTATTAAAAAAAAGGAAAAGAAAAAAGTAAAACAGAAGGGCGTATCGGCAGCAGTCAGTGTGGGAGGAGCTGTTGCCATGGCGTCTGACACGTCAGCAGCAGTCGGAGTGGGCGGAGTCGTCGCTACAGAGCCTTCAGCCACGCTGGCGGCAGCTGGTGTAAACAAAGCCGTTGCCATGGCGCCTTCGACTCCTCCTCCATATCCAGAAGCCGCTCAGACAGAGCAGCCAGGTCAGTCCCTGAAAGTAGGGAGATCTTTCTGCCTGGGGATGTGGACACAAGTAAGAACAAAATAGAACATTATCCCACTACACTTGCTGCTTTAGCCTTAAATGGTATCCAACAATGTTTGCAGTCTTTTGGAGTTGCTCCTGCCAGTATAATAGTGCCTTATTCCAGTTATCAAATTAAGATTTTGTGTGGCACTGTAGATGACTGGACAATATTGCAATGTAGCTTTGAAGGAGTGATTGATAACCATTATCCTAAACATCTATTGCTATTATTTTTTAAGGAGCACCCAGTGATATTCCCTAAGGTTACTTCAACAGTACCACTTCAAGGATCACCAAATGTGTTTACTGATGGCTCAAAGACAGGCTGTGGAGCCTATTTGATAGAAAGACAAGAGCCCGTGTTATGTCAATTTCAACCGGGCTCCCCCCAAATAGTAGAGTTGAAAATAGTAATTGAGGTGTTTAAAAAATGTCAATTTACATTCAATTTGATTTCAGATTCAGTCTATGTGGTCAACGCAGTGAAAGTATTAAAATTAGCAGGTCCTATTAAGAATAGTAGTACTGTATGTGCCTTATTACAAGAGTTACAAGTTTTAATCTGACAGAGAAAAAGATGTTTTTATATTCAACATATCAGAGCACATACAGGATTACCTGGACCATTAAGTGAGGGTAATAATAAAGTTGATCAATGGACCAGGATGGAATACATTTTTTGGAGCTCATTCCTGGACCAAGCCAGACAGTTTCACCAATTATTTCATGTAAATGCAAAAACTCTACAGCAGAAATTCCATTTGTCTAGAGCAGATGCTAGACAAGTAGTTTTGGACTGTCCTCAGTGTGTGATTCATCATCATCCTCCCAGTGTGGGAGTGAACCGTAGAGGGCTGTTGCCACTCAAAATCTGGCAAATGGACGTTACCCACATTTCAGAATTTGGAACCTTAAAATATATTCATGTATCTGTGGATACCTGCTCAGGTATCATACATGCTACACCTATGAGTGGAGAAAAGACTCGCAATGTCATAGGACATTGCTTAGAAGCCTGGGCTGCATGGGGAAAACCACAGCAGCTAAAAACGGACAATGGACCAGCCTATACGGCTCAGTCCTTTGTCTCCTTCTGCAACCAGACGGAGGTACAGCTTAATCACGGATTACCATACAATCCTCAAGGACAAGGAATTGTGGAGCGTGCTCATCGCACCTTAAAAGAATGCTTGCAAAAACAAAAAGGGGAAATAGGCCAAGGCCGTACCCCCAAGGAAAGAATGTCTTTAGCCTTATTTACTTTAAACTTTTTCAATTTGGATGCTCAAGGCCGCTCAGCAGCGGACAGACATCAGGATTCCCATGGTTCACCTAAAAACATGGTGAAATGGAAGGATATTTTGACAGGCTCTTGGCGGGGGCCTGACCCCGTGATAACATGGGCGAGAGGGTCTGTTTGTGTTTTTCCTCAGGATCAACAAGATCCAGTGTGGGTGCCTGAACGCCTTGTGAGGAAGATTTGTCATGAAGACCTTCCTAAGGATCCTGGTGATAGTAACAGTGAGTACGTCAGGAGCGCAGAGCAGTTTGGGTTCAACAAGATTATTTTTCCTTTAGCCCCATGATTAGTAATATAGTGAATAAGTCTTGTACAGGAATGCTTGATGTATCTACTAGGGATCCTCAACAGACTGCCACCAATCCTTTTGATTTGTGGCTTTTGTGTGGAGTAAATGAAAGTTACATGGACTTGGGACCTGTCATTATGCTTGGAGGAGGAATTTATCAAAGAGGTAATTTTTCCCTAGGGTCTGCTACCAGATTGGATTTCTCTAGTGGTAGTGGCTCTGGTACTTGGAATTCTTCGTTTCATTCTTATCGCAACAAGAGCTTTTCAGCTTCGCCAGTATGTCTCTGGCCTCCTTTTCTGTGGATTGTAAGTAATGGGAGTGCATCCTTAGGTGAAGAAAAGTTAGTATGCACTCCAGGCACATGTTTTTATGCCCTATGCTGGAATGCCACAGCCTTTCCTGTGGCTGTGGTGACTAGAATGCCTCAATATGTGCCAGTTCCTGTAGAGGCTCCTAATACCATGATGCTATTCAGATTTAAAAGAGATTTTGGCATCACTGCAGCTATTGTTACTGCTATCACTGTTGCTGCTGTGGGAGCTACTGCCTCAGCTATCGCCTTGTCTAGTTCTATACAGACTGCCAATGCCCTAAATAACATCTCAGCCACTGTGGCACAGGCATTGGATACTCAGGCCTCTATGAATTCTCATCTCAAAGAAAGTCTTATGATAGTTAATCAACGTATAGATTTAATACAAAAACAGATTGATTCTCTTTGACAACTAACACAATTGGGATGTGAGTGGAAATTGCAAGGTTTGTGTGTTACTTCCGTACAATATCAAAATTATACAAAAACTGCTAATTTGTCCAGACAATTGTCAAAGTTCCTCTTACAGGATTGGTCGGCTAAATTTAAAAATTTGATGAGAGAGCTGAGAGCGACAATCATCCACATCAACTCCACTCGGGTGGATCTGAGCCTGGCTACTGGCTTAACTTCTTGGATACAGACGGCTATGGATCATCTTAAGGAGTGGGCGGGCGTAGGCTCTTTGGCGATACTAATGATATTAGCCTCTCTGGTTTGCCTATGGTACATCTACAAAATGAGAGCCACACAAAAGCGTAATACAGCCATGATTATACAAGCCCTTGTCGCCATTGAGGCGGGCCAGTCCCCTCAGGCATGGCTTGCTGCCGTGAAGTAAATCTTCACTAAGCATAGTCCCTGCCCACTGAGGTATTCGTTCCACGGATGTTAGGGTCTGGCAAGTCAGTGACGGAGTTGACGGGTAAGTCTCGGCCACCTAAGACAGGACAGTTCCGAGTGGGGAGGCTGACCCAGAGACGGGTAAGAGTTTGAACACCGCCCTCCTACAGGCTCAGGCCCACCGTGAGATCCCCAGATAGAGGGAATGCGAAGCCTTTCCAGGGACTTTTACCAACTTTAGAAAAAATAAAAAAAGGAGGAACTGTAGAGAGCTGCGAAGTGCCACGCCCTAAAGATGGCGCTGGTCTCCGCCTTCCACCAGCCCGACGGTGAGTGCTCTTTATGATAATAAGTTCATATTTGACAAAGACCGCTGATCTGGCTTGCTTCCGCATACGTAGACCTCTAAGATAGCACCACTTGGCTTTACTTGACTGGCTGTTTAATTAATATTTAGCCTGTGGGTTGGGTCTGCCCCTTTATTCGGAAGACTGTTTTCAAGGGACCTAAATAAACTACAAAAAAAGAGCTTTTGCGAGTTGCGTCATTCCTTGCTGGACAAGGGGGGGACGCGACAGTCAGGTACCTTGGCACATAAACCAAGGCCATTGAGAAGACAGGAAGCAGAGGCTGAGAAAAGGCCGTGGAAAGGGGTTCCTGCCACAAGAGCTGGCACAAGAGGTGTGGCAGAGGACCTGCTCAGAGAAAGTTCATGAGAACTAGATGCTGGGGAGAGCCGTGGCAGCTGGCACCACAGCATCAGGAGCAAAGCAGCCTGAAGCTACATCTGTCCATGGGCCCACAACTGCCGATCCAATAAGTGAGTTGTGAGATGCAAACAGGAGGAGAAGAGACTGAAAACAGGAGGGAGCGCAGCCCCTGTCTTGTGAAGATGTGGCAAGGCCCAGACAAGCAGAGGAGGCCTCTGGCAAAGCCGCAGAAGTCTTGGCTGACAGAGGGGGCCTCAAGACCAAGCAGAAGTGAGGCTTCCATAGTAACTTCAGAGCCAGGTGACCACAGAGCAACTGCCTATTGGAGTGTTCCTACAGACAGACTGCTGACCAGTTGCTCTCATAGGACCTGTCCCTGAGGCTGTCTGGATTGGTATCCTTCTAAAGGGTTAGGGCTGATTGGGTGGTAGGTGTTTATAGATATTAATAAATGTAGTTTAAAAGTTTCATTTACAATTTGGTTGGTGTTTCAGTCTCTGTGAGCCCCCATGAGCCCAGGTTAGTTTACTCTGTAGGTCTTCTTGTGGTGTTTAAAAGCCCTGGGCTGAAACACCATAGTGTGGTGCCAGGGACACAGTAGAAACAGATTCTATGAGAACTCTGCTGATAATTTACAATACTAATTTTTCTTATTCATATCTCCCTCAATCTTCTTATTTTCTGATACACCCAATGGAATATTATACCTGGCTTCTGATGTCAGAGCTGCTATAGAGACAAAATGAGACATTAGGTTCAAAAGGGTATCAAAATGGAGAGGTGCAATAAACACCCACGATGCCTTGGCTACCAGTTAGAAAATAAGCTCACATTTGAAAGCATGTAGTAACTCAGTGGACTGGTTAGTAAGCACCTAATTGAGGTGTTGGTCCAGAGCCAAAGGGGAAGTGGAGGCAGGACAAGGAAGAGAGGAAACTGTGGAGATGACATGCTTGCTCCCTGTCTCAAGGAGAAAAGTACAGTAACAGTGTCTGGTGGAACACATAAAGTGCCAAGGGAAATGGCACAGGTCATCTAGAGAAAGGGTGCTTTCTTGCTGTGGAGACCACTGTCGCTCACAAGCAGCAGCACTCTAGTGGAGGTGCACGAATTTAGGGTAGCGAGCTCTTATTCCCCACGGTTTATACTCGGATGTAACACCAGACCCGAAGTTAAGACTAGTTGAGTGAGATGATTTCGCAGCTGTTTGGAGAACAAAAACGTGACCAATTGCGATTCAGAGCAAAATGAACCCATCTGCCAGAAGAGATGAAAGCCAGAGCACAGAGCCCGTCACAGATACCAAGACTCTGCCCAGGTCATTTTTGGTTATACCTTCCTAGGCTGAGCTTACATGTATACCTGCCTATTGGGACACAGAGAATGAGTTCAAGATCATGTTCCTGGAGGTTCAAAGGAAGGACATGTGAGCAAAATTCAGCAGCTGCTGTTTCCTGTGGCCTAAGCTGCTTCTGGCCCCTGGAAAGGTAATTCAGAAGTGAGCTTTCCTTGCTCTGCTTTGCCTCCAGCACCCACAGGCTTCTGGGGCTAACTTCCAGGACTTTTGTGGATAACAATGAAATGAGATATAGAAAAGCAAATCCCTCTCCACCCTCCTCCTACTTCAGCAGGCACCCCCCCCCCACTCAACTCAGGGCTTCTTACCCTCTTCCAATGATTACTAGCTTATTCTAGGCTCCCACAGTTGGGACAAGAACAAGTGTGCCCTTAATTCCTCCCTGAATTTGCCTTTGCTCAATTTCAAATTTTAATATCTATCTAGATACAAAGTTGGCCACTAAACCATGTTCTCTGAGCTGGGGGAAGCGAGTGCTTCAGGTTATTTATGGGTCCTGTGGGTCCTCTGATTGTCCATCGGTTGAGCTATGAACACAGACTGATACGACATAAATGTCAACTGTAGGGAAAATGCTGGACACACTGGTCTTTTTCAGAATTCTTTCATGGTGACTGGGAGGAAACACCCTCTGGTTCCAGCTCAGTGGCTGGCACCTCGCCTCTCACGTGGTTTTTGAAACACTCCCTTTGGGCCTGTGTAATTCTCTTCTTCATCATCATTTGTGTTTCCTAGCTCATGATGTCTTGACTGTAGAACACAATCTTAAAAATGAGTAGTGGTTTGCACATACACACACAAAACTTCAGACTTTTCATTTGGATGAAAAGAGCCTTGCTTTTTTTTTATGTATGGTTTTCTGTGGTTGCTGTAACAAATTACTTCAAGCTTAGTAATTTAAAACAACACATTTATTCTCTTCTAGTTTGAGATGTCAGAGCCTAAAACTAGTTTCCCTGGGCCTAAATCAAGGTCTTTGGAGTACAACATTCCTGATGGAGGCTCTGGGGACAATCCTTCTCTTGTCTTTTCAAGATTCTAAAGTCCTGTGCCTTACATTCCTGGGCTGCTGGCCACTTCCTCCACATTTAAAGGAAGCTTTTGTTTCAATATTGTACCTCTCTCCTGTGCCAAAGCTCTTTCTGCCTTCCTCTTAGAAAGTGCAATGCAATTTCATCTAGAACACACCCAAATGATCCAAGCACAATCTCATCACTGAAAACTCCTCATAATCCTATCTACACTCTTAACACATTAGGTAGCATTCATGGGTTCCAGGCATTGGAAATCATGAACTAGATGACCACATTGACAGATGGAAGGTACCCAGTAGCAAATGACCCTGTTGTGTCTCCTCTGATCAGCATGATCTGTCTGGAGTCAGACCAGCAGTGATCACCCTTAGAGGCTTGAAAGATCAGGATCCATTAGGATTAGGAGACTCATGGGGCTCACTGACTCAATGGCTCAAGAACTCATGACCCTTCACAAGACATCTGCCAGTCTTCAACCCTCTCTGAAGCTATATGATGAATGAACACAGACTGGGGGAAGGAACAAAGACCCTTCCTTAGTGACTCTGCCTGCACTTCACTCATGGAGATTCTTTAGTGGCAAAGCTTTTCCATGATGTCCATGCTGCCAGGGAGATTCTCTGCTTATACAGCAGCCTGGGGGTTCTCTGTGAGGAACTCCAAGAACTCTTTGCTTCACCAAGCTGAACTTGGATGAAATTCTTCTTTAGTCTGTCAATGCCCTATCTAGGGTAACAGACATGTCTTCATATCCCATCAAGGAATGCTACGTGACAGTTTCTTCCTGTGGATCTGAAATGCTGCTCAGAAAAGCAAAGCACCCCTGTGTTCTGCTTGGCATACTTACTCCAATTTTATGCTGCCATAAAAGAATACCAAACACTGGGTAACTTAAACAAAAATTTATTGGCTCCTCGTTCTAAAGTCTGAGAAGTCTAGAATTGTGGGGTGGACCCTTAAGTAGGGCTATTTTGCTGTATAATCCATAACAAGAGGTAGAAGTGAAGTAGGGAGACCAATCAAACTTGCCTACAATAGACTCACTCTCTTGACAATGGCATTGACCCATTAGTCCCTCTTCCCAACACTGTTGCTTTGGGAATTAAGTTCCCATACTGGTTTTGGAGAGAAACTGTGAGGTATAAATGTCGATGCCAGGAAAAGAGGAGGTTCACAGGAGGACAGGAGTCTAAAGAGAATTCACAAGTCATAGACTAAGACAAGCTTTATGGGGCCCAGCAGATTATTCAGTAGTTAAGAACACCAGCTGTTCTTCCAGAGGACCTGTACTCAATTTCTGGAACCCACATGGCAGTTCCTGATGTCTGTAACTCCAATCCTAGAGGGTCTGACACCTTCTTCTGGCTTCAGTGGGCACCAGCAATGGACATGGTGCACACATATACATACAGGCAAAACATCTATACACATATTTGTTGTTGGTTGTGGTTAGGTTTGTAAGAGAGGGCAACCACTCAGAGTTGGCTCACAACACACCCAGACACAAAATTCTCAGCACAAAGGAGATTTATTACCCAGCTCCCAGCAAGGATTGAGGGGGGAGCTGCCTCTGGATCAAGTAGAGACAGACAACAGCAGCAAGCAAGTGGTTTTTATAGGAATGAGTTTTTAAAGAGTAAAAGGGGGAGTCTGTGCTAGGGTGAGTTGGTAAGTCCTGATTGAACAGGTTAGTCAGTGCAGCCAAACAATGAATTTTGATTGTTAGACCTTCCCAATTTGTCTGATGAATGAGTTAGGAGCCAAATAAGGGAATGGACTTTGCGGGCTAGCTTTAGGAATGTAATCTAATGGTTTTCAGCAAGAAAAAGGGGGAAATGGGCAAAACCTGTGAGCACCATGTTTGTCATGCTCAGGTCTGCTAGAGAACACTTTAGGGTTTTTGTTTGCTTGTTTATTTTAGCTTTTTCAAGACAAGGTTTCTCTATGTAGCTCTGGCTGTTCTGGAACTTGCTATGTAAACCAGGCTAGCCTCAAACTAACAGTGATCCACTCACTTCTGCCTCCTGAGTTCTGGGATTAAACATAAAAATTTTTAAAAGATACACATGAACACATTGGCCCCACACAGGTGGACATTGACACACACAGAGATCAGCACACACATAGACACAAATACCACACAGGCTACATGGAAGTAGGCATACAAGCCTATAGATAGACACACACAGGCTAATAAGGGCAAAGACTCTAATGAGGCCTCAGGCCTCTGACCTGAAGGCCACATTTATATAGAATCACACAAAAGTGACATCTGGTTGAAAACAGTTACATAATAGATTATATCTGTGTACTTTGGGGTTTCCAGATATCCAGAGTCAGCCATTTTGTTCTGACTCAGATTCTCTTTGGTTTGTCCAGTGTCAGTCATGTTTTAGTGGACTCACACCAGATACCCATATCAGTGCCACCTTGTCTCTATAAACTGACCCTTTCAATCTTCTGTTCCATAGCACTCCTGTCAGACAAATGAGAGCAAAAAGGGATTAAAAAATATAACAATGTAAAAAAATATCCATGCTAATGACAGTGAGGAATCATTAGAAACAAGACAGTAGAGCCTTCTACCTAAGTACTTCAGGAGTCTAGATTTGTATCACAGGAAAGATCTGGAAGTGTCCTCTAAGAGGAGAGGAAACTTGGGACTCATTCCTAACATTTGCAAGTCTAGCACAAGAACAGCCAAGGCTAAGACAGCATATGTCTAAAATGTTTTAAAACAGATCATCACGTGGAGTATTGTCATCACATTCTTGTTCTGAACAACCCTATGTGGTGCTTCGTAAGAAATATGAAAGTGCCCTACATGGGATTAAGAACTTCCTTTAGGGCCAGAGAGATGGCTCAGCAGTTAAGAGTGAATACTGTTCTTGCAGAAAACCTGGGTTAAGTTCCCACACTCATTTCAGGTAGCTCACAACTTCAGCTCCAGCTTCAGCACCAGCTCTGTCAGAGCTGGAAGATACACACACCTATATACACAGACATATACACATATACATAACTAAAAATAACAGAAATAAACCTCTTAAAAAGTTTTTAATTTTCAATTTTAAACCAATTTCCTCTTATTCCCAATTTTTAAAGAATGCTATTACTATTATTCATTTGTAAATTATGGAAAGGCATATCATTTTATAATTATGTTTTCCTGTAGTCAAAATTATTTCCTTTATAAAAATTATTACATGAAAAACTTGGTCAGGGTATAATCTTAGTATACAGTATCTCCATTATAAAAAGGACATGCTTTCAGGAAGGAATGTTTTCTATAAAGTTTGCTTCTGATAATGACTGTCAGTTATAAGGACAAAAGTTAATATTTTTGTCATAAAAAGCAATTGAGTTTCACCACTTTCAATTTTCATTGAGGGAGTTGGAGTAATCACTTTTAGTATGTGTCTGAATGCTTATAATGTTCAGGTGTAACCACATTCGGTCATAAATGGAACATATATATACATGGCACCCCTAACTCAACCAAGACTCAGACATCATTGAGGAAGAGGGGTTGAAATGTGTAAGAGCAGACAGCACACACCAAACCTGCGCAAGCTCAAACTAGACCAAATCTCAGCATGAGGATGGGAGTTGAGCATGAAATCTCACCCCTTGCTGTGGAACTATTACATGTTTTCAGGGGTAGGAGAGATAGAAACAGTTTTTCTATAAAAGTGCAGACTGTGGTAAGTTGACCACTCCAGTGTAAAACCACACATCCAAGAATATCTGGGCAGTATAAATTGATCTTGATGGGAGATGTGGAAGGGAGGGAGGAAAGAAAGGAGGGAAGGAAGGAAGGAGGGAAAAAGGGAGGGAGGGAGGAAGGGAGGAGAAAAGAAAGAAAGAGAAACAAAGTTTGGTAGGTAGGGAAATGGAGTGGACCTAGAAAAAGTTAGGAGTGAACATGATTTTAAAAAACACATTTAAAACTCTCAAAGAATTACTAAAATATGAAGAAAAAGATTGTGAGAAAAGATACAATGTGGGTTACATTATAACACTATAGAAGGTTTCTGTGGCTTTAAAAATTATTTGCCTGTGAGTTTGTAAATTCCATCTGTTTTCCAATAGACAGACAGGAACTAATTTACACTTTATCCTATGAAAAATTTTGCTGAATTGTCCAAAAAAACTCCACTGTCAGTATTAGTGTAGGTGTGGTTTTGTGGGTTCATTTTCTTTCTTCTTTATTACTCCTAGTAATGATTATCAATTTATTTTCAAACACAAACATAAGTCAAGCTAACATAAGAGTAGACAAAATATATTCTTCCTCTTCCACCACAAGACCTTCACAGTGACCTGAAAGCCATATTTGACTTTGGAACTTTTAGCTTTCCTTGCCTTGGTGAAGAGCTTTGAGATAACCCTTTAAAGAGCTAGTCAGAGTCTCCAGCCCCTGGCTAGTCCTTTTTTCTCTCCTTACTGCCACTTAACAGTATAAGGTATTCACACTCACACATGACACACCACCTCACACAAACCAGGTCCCAGATTGTCTCCAAAGTTAAATTACTTCAATAGTTCTTGTCCTCTTTAGCAAGTCAAAGGAAAGAAAAGCTGGCTTGGATCTGGGCAGGTAATTCAGGAAGCAAGGAAAGCAAATTATGAATTAGAACTGTGCTTCTTGGTAAAGAAAAAGAAAAAAAAAACTTTAAAAAATTCCCATTCCACTGTTGACCCACACTATTACAAAACACATTTAAAATGTCTCAGTGGTGTCAAATTGCCTTAGGAAGAACTGAACATTAGCTGGAACACTCTGGACCACTAGACGAGAACGTAAAGGATGCGTGCTACATCTCAAGTCACCACAAATGCAGCAGTTGATAATGTATTCATCACCTCATAGTTCCTGTGGGTCAAGAGCACCCAGGCATGGCTCAACTGTCATCTTCTCAGTCTCAATAGATGGGTGTCACAGCAGTCTTGTATGGGGTTCAGAGTCTGTTTCCAGCTTCATATGACTGTTGGCAGAACTGACCTCCTTGCTACTGTACAACTAATGGAAACTCACTTCTTCAGAGCCCCTTTCAGGAAGGGTTTAGTCATTTTGAAGGTGTTTGATCAGACTGGGTTAATTTTATCCATAACAGGCATAAAGAAAATTAACTTCAGCCGGGTGTGGTGGCGCACGCCTTTAATCCCAGCACTTGGGAGGCAGAGGCAGGCGGATCTCTGTGAGTTCGAGGCCAGCCTGGTCTACAAAGCAAGTCCAGGACAGCCAGGGCTGTTACACAGAGAAACCCTGTCTCAAAAAACCAAAAAAAAAAAAAGAAAAGAAAATTAACTTCACCCTGCTCTATTAAAGTATACTTCACTGATTAAAACCCATGATTTCATTTGCAAAACTCCCCCTACCCTTCTATAATAAAACCTAATAATAGCAGTGATAGTGATTATATCCATTGATTCCCCCCTACATGGAAAGAATGGGACAGTTCAAAAGTTGGGATTCTTGGACAATGTCTTAGAGTTCTTCCTACCACAGTGGATTTAAAGTGAGCACATCCCTTGGCCCTATGGACTCCTCTCTTCATTGAGAGATAGGAGTCAGCGTACAGCCTTTTAAAGTTCACGGTAGAGGGCGGGTACCCCTCACAACATTCTGAAGGAAGTTCTGCTTCCTTAACAACAGCATATGATTATTACTCTACCAGCTCCCCTTTATGTAGACCAGCTTCAAATGCTAAAAGATACTCCCTCCCGAGAATGCCTTAGCTGCTTCCCTTCCAATAGTTTTCACCTTCTTCTAACAGTAGTAACTTAAGGACAGAAAATATTTTCACAGATGTATTAAATCTATAACTCATAGTGCTGTAGTTGTCAACAGTTGGCACTTGGATGTAAAAGTATTACCAGAAATCCCTGATTCCCTCTACCAGAGGCTGAAAGTTCAACTGGTCTACCTTGTTTTCACCATGGAAATTCCTGGATGTTACTACAGGATCAGTCTATGATCATAATTCTAATTTAAATCAGGGTAGCATTGCTATGCAAATCATGAGTTTATACTGCAAAATGACTGAGTTGTTAATTATAAATTCAAAAGGATCTTTCACATTCAAATAAGTTTTGGTATTAAGCATAGCACCCTTGGGAGACCATACAAAAGAGGCTATCATCACACAAACATTTGGATCTCTTTGGGGAAAAATGGTTAAACGCTTATGCTATAATATCTATCTATTTATCTACCTATCATCTATCTGTTTTTTTAACAGTCTTGCTATATAGCCCATGCTAGCCTGGTACTCAACATGTAGCCCAGGCTAACCTGAATTTCAGCAATCTTCTTGCTTCAAGTGTAAGTCCCAGAGTCAAAATGCATGATAACCAAGAACTCTGATGTTCAAAGAAAAAGAAGATAGCTATCCCAGCTTTAAGAAAGAAAATTCACTCTTTATCTTCTTTTCTCTTTCTTTAGGTCCTCAATGGATTAAATGATTTCTCTTCACATCATTGAGAGGGAAGTGGCTTCATTTAGACTGCTCTAAAAAATGCTAATCTCTTTCAGAAGAACCCTCACAGCTATCTAGACACCCTTTGTGCCAGTCAAGTTGGCACAAAATCATTATTTTCCAGGCTGGTTGAAATGTGGGGCATTTCAGGGGCAAGAAAGAAACCTAGTGCAATGGAAACTCCATGGAATCTATGAGAATTACCCTAGCAAAAACTCCTAGTAATGGGTGACAGAGAGCCTGAAGCCGCCATCTTCTATAATCAGACAAGGCATTGAGTAGAGGAAGTGGGACACCACCCCAGCCACAATCTTTAACCAACAGTTTGTCCTGCCTACAGAGTGTTCTGGGACCAGAGCCTAACAGAATCATCATCAGAGAGACCAGAGAAACTTCATCCAGCCACTGATGGGAGCAGATGTCGACTCCCACAGCCAGACATTAAGCTGAGCTTAGAAAATCCTGTGGAGGAGGGGCAGGAAGGATCAGAGAAACCAGAGGGGTCATAGACACCACAAGAATACTTCTCACAGAATAAACTGACTGGGACTCATGGGGTCTCACAGAGGTCAGGGAGCCAGTAGGGGTCTGACCTAGGTCCTCTGTATATATGTTATGGCTGAGTAGCTTGGTGTTCTTATGGGATTCCTAACAGGATATTGTCTGTCTCTGAGTCTTTTGCCTGCATGTGGGACCCTTTACTTCTTACTGGGTTGCCTTGTCCAGCCTTGATATGAGAATATGTGCCTGGTCTTTTTTGAGGGGAGTTGGGGGGTTAGGATGAATCTGGGAAAGAGGGGAGGCAGTAGGGAAAGTCTTGGGGGAAGGGAGGGAAGGGAAACTACAGTTGGGTTGTAATATGTGAAGGAAGAATTTTAAAAAGTTTCTCAATGTATATATGATGAATGAATTAGTGTGAATAAAGATCACAGCCCACCAGAGACAATTTCTTGAAGAATAAATTATTAGTACTTGTAGATTACAAAGGGGGTTGTTACATACGTACAGAATGGAAACACTTCAATAATAATTTTTCATTAAATTATCAATATGAGACTGTGATTTTACAAGATACTATAGCTATTAAGTAGAGAGCCCAGATTCAAGTCCTCAAAGCCAGAGATCTTGCCATTAACAAAAGGCAATTCCATAGTACCCTGTTTCCACCATCACTATCCATGTTCACAGCAGAGCTTGTCACTAGAGGAAGGCACCATCTCCTGTTGCATTACAGCCAGCCTCAAAATATCCAACATAGAGCTTCAGGTAGCCAAGTCAATGAAGTAGGGCTACTAGTCAATTTGTTTTCCAATTTACATTTTATGATGATATAGAATTTCTCCTATGTTTGTCCATATCTTGGAGACTCTTTGATAATTACATGGTATTTGTAAGTTAACTTTACTTACAAGTTAAAGGCTTTGGGTTTTGGTGCCTGGTCCAAGCCATTCTCTAGATCAAATGGGAAATAAGAGGTTTCAGCATTATCATCTTTCAAATTTTTCTTCAGAGTCCCTAAAGCAATCTGTGAACCTGCCTACCCAAATGGAGTACAAATCACCAAAGGCATGCTTGTCTCCCCAAATTATCCATAGCTTCAGTCAACTTACTAGAGTCTTGGCCAACATAAAATTAATATCATATGAAGTGGGAAACCTAGCTGGCTTTTCGCAACTTTAAGCTACATTTGTCTCCATTTATATGCTTGTTTAAATTAAGTTCCCCCAGCTTTATCAAAGTGTATTGAAAAAATAAAAGTGTATATTTACACTTTTATGTGTACAATGTGGTATTTTGGCATATGTATGTATTGTAATATGATTACATCAAACTAATGAACATATCCAGCATCCTGCATACTTACATTGTTTGTGGTGAGAACATTCAATATCTAATCTCCTAGAAATTTCTAAGTACATAATTCATTATTAATAACTATAAAACAGCATAGCTGCTTTAGACTAGATCTGAAATACATCCAAAATCCCATGTTGTAAAAGCCTAGACTCTAGGCTGTTGTCTTAGTCACTATTCTACTGCTATAAAGAGATACCATGACCAAGGCAACTCTTATAAAAGAAAGCATTTAATTGGGGGTTCACTTACAGTTTCAGAGGTTTAGTCCATTATCATCATGACAGGGAGCATGGCGGCATGCAGACAGACACTGAAGTAGTACATTACGATCCATAGGCAGAGAGAGACTCTTGGCTTGGCAAAGGCTTTTGAAGCCTCAAAATCCACCCCCAGTGACACACTTCCCCCAACAAGGCTATACCTCCTAATCCTTCTAATCCTTTCAAATATCACCATCCCTGGTGACTAAACATTCAAATATCTGAGTTTATGGAGGCCATTCTTATTCAAATCACCACAACTGTGGTGCCACAGAGAAGTAAAATGACCTTTAGGAAGTGGGACTGGGTGAGAGAGTTTAAGACACTGGGACTATAAACCAAGGGATAATGGGCTATAGACATCTTTGTTTCTATCTCTTTTGTTCCTAGCTTCCATTAGGTGAACTATTTCCTTCATCAATGTTCCCTGGTTGTGCTGCCTCACCTCAGGCCTAATGGTAAAAATTACAACTGACCACAGACTGACTCCTCTAAACTTATGAGTTAATATAAATCTTTCTTCTTCATAAGCTAATTGTTTCAGGTATGTGTTACAGCAACAGAAGACTGACTACCATAGTGTCATACCCTACAATTCTATTCACTTTATGGATTTTCAAAGTTTTTTCATTCTCACTGACTGAAATATCTTATCCTTAGACCAACAGCTCTCTATTCCTAATCTACCTCTACCCAACCACTCTAGTCCTTGATAACTATCATTGTACTCTCTACTTCTGGATTCAGCTTTTCAATTCTGAAAATAAATGAAATCATAAAGTACTTATCTTTCCATGTCTGGCTTACTTCACTTAGCCTTATGTCCTACAGGTTTAGCTCTTTTGTCACAGATGATGAGATTTCTTGTTTTTATAGAACAAATAGTGCTGCAATATGTATATGTACCAATTCTCTTTGTTCATCCAGCAATGGGCACATCAAGTAATCTCACATCTTAACTGTTGTGAATAATGTAATGGGATTGTAGATATTTCTTCAAGACACTGCCTTCAATCCCTGTGAGCACAAACCCAGAAGAGAGCATGCTGGGTTATATGGTGGCTCTCCTCATTTGGCTTGTTCAATGGACTTCCACACTGCTTTCCACAATGCTTTCAAAACTGAGTTTAGAAAAGCAACCTAAGGGGCTTGTGGATGATTATCCTGTTGTCTCAACTGAAATTTATTTGCATTTTTAATTATTAACTACTTCTTTTAACTCGGCTCTTTTTTGGAGGGGGGTGGTTCAAGATAGGGTTTCTCTGTGGAGCCCTACCTGTCGTGGATCTTACTATATAGAATAGACTGGCCTTAAACTCAGAGATTATCTGCCTCTGACTCTCAAGTGCTGAGATAAAAGGTGTGTGTCACCACCACCAAGCTTAACTCAGTTCTTAACAACCAATTATTGCTTCTCAAAGGTTTCTGAGGCCTCCTACATGAGCATCACCTAGAGAATTTTTAACTAACCTAGATATTGCCTGAAGTCTACTGATATTTCTCAGAAATCCACATTTTAAACAAATTCTTTGAATGACCTGAGACAGTATAAATTATTACAGGATACACTATCAGTTAACATGGAGACAACTGTAAAAGATTTTCTCAAACCATGACGGGGGGTGGAATCTGTCTGCCTGCCTACCCTATCTATCTATTTATCTGTCTCTGTCTACCTACCTACTGTCTGTCTGTTTGTCTCTCTACCTATCTGTCTTTAAAACCAGTGAACAGTGAAGGGGATAAATGAATTAACACCTGAGAATATTACATATACAGAAAAAGATATTGAAGAATTTCAAGGGAAGTTGTCCTGGACTGAATGAGAAACGTCTCCCACAGGCTCAGATGTCTGAACACTTGCCTTTGAGATGTGGAACCTTTAGGAGGTGGGGCTGTAGGAAAAAAAAAGACTAATTAAATGATTTACCCAGTATTTATATCATATTAATTGGTTGGCAGTGTTAATCCTTAACTTGCCATTATAAATGAATACACACAGACACCACATGGATTTTAACAAGCCTTGGCCTGAACTGAACAATCCTAGCCCATCTAACCTAGCTCATAATTCTATTACCCAAATAGGACCCCATATATACATACATCCTTTTGGACTGCTATTCTCCACACTATGTCGACTTTCTAGGCCACATGGAAGGATCTTCTTTAATCTACCTCCATGGCATGTGTCCTCCTTCCTTCTGCTCTTGGTTTCTCTCCTGAGGCTCCTCCTCCCAAGATGCTCTCTGTCTCTCAAGCCCACACACCTTAGTTCCATCTATCTCTGTCTTTGCCCAATCTCCAGGCCTCAGCATTTATTTAACCAATCAAAGACAATTAAGTAACAGACAGCAAGCAGGACCAATCAACATTTAGAATGATTAACACCCCATCATGAGGCCATGCTGAAGGAAGTGGGCCACTGGAGGGTACACCTTAAATGTATAGCTTATCTCTGTCTTCTGTCCTATCTCAGTCCAACTAACATGGTATCCCAGCCACAAGATTCTGCCACCACAGTGGATCCATAGCTGCCATGATTTTCCCCCATGATAGAATAAACTCCTTCAAACTGTGAGCCAAAATGAATGCTTCCTCTCTTAAGTTGCTTCTTACCAGGTAACAGTCATAGCACTGAGAAAAGTAAAGAATATACATATATCATTAGAAAATAGCAACATAGAGGTTGTCTGCCCATGGTGGAGCACACCTTTAATAATCCCAGCACTCAGGAGGCATAGGCAATTGGATCTCTGTGAGTTCTAGGTCAGCCTGATCTACAAAGTGAGCCTAGGACAGCCAGGGGTGTTACATAGAGAAACTCTGTCTCAAAAAAAAAAAAAAAAAACAAAAACAAAGAGGGAAGGAAGAAAGGAAAGAAGATAGAGGAAAAAATAAAATGATTAGCAACTTGCAGGGCAATACTCTAATACACGTGAAATAGGAGTTCTAGAGCAGAAAGAAGGAGAACAATTCACAAAAGAAACATTCACAGATACAATAGTCAGGAATTTCCATTGTTCATAGTAGAAGAATTAAGAAGATGGATTAGGAGAAAGTTCTTCACAGCTCCTCAGTGAGGTGAGCAACTGAGGGAACAGGCTGCAGTGTAAGACAGAAGAACAGAAGATTGGAGTGACCTCTGTGGAACAGAGGATGAGAATGAGCTATTGGCACGAAGCCCATCCACAGCCAGCAGCACTGCAGAGGGGTGTTTGCCCTTCTCCATGGAACTGCGAGGAACTGTAACAGAGCCATCGTGAGAAGGTAGTTCTTTACTTTGGGAAGTACAAATCTCTATATTTTCCTTTTCTTTAGCACTCACACCAAGTATTGACACACTGGCCCAGCAATGTTCACCTTGTGGCCCAAATACCACTGGAGCCAGCTATCTTACTTGGTTTCCCATTGCTATGACCTGACAAAAGCAACTTAGGGAAGAAAGGGTTCCTTTTAACTCTCAGTTGCAGCTTACAGTCCATCATTGTAGGGAAGTCAAGGCAGGAATTTGAAGCAGCTGTCACATCATATTCACAGTCAAGAGCCAATGCATGCTGGTGCTCAGCTCTTTTTCTACTCTTATATATTCCAGGATCCCCTGTCTAGAGAATGGTGGTGCATATATAGATGGGTTTTCCCACATCAATTCACTTAATCAAAATAGTCCCTTACTGATATTCTCAGAGGCAACCTTTATCTAGACAATCCCTTACAGATGTGCTCAGGGTCTTGCCTCAGAGGTGTTCAGTTGGCAATTGATAGTAACCATCACATTAGTTCATATATATATATAGAGAGAGGGTGAGGGGGTTCAATTGTAGAAATATGATGGAACACAACCCACTTTCTTTTAAAAACTGGTGGCTTGAGTGACAGACTAAATAGGCACATTCGATTGAATATATGGAAATAGCCTTAGAAACCAAAGGCTAAGCCAGATGGTGGTGGCACACACCTTTAATCCCAGCACTGGGAGGGAGAGGCAGTCAGATGTGTGAGTTCGAGGCCAACCTGGTCTACAGAATGAGTTCCAAGACAGCCAGGGTTTCTCTGAGAAACCTTGTCTTAGAAAACCAAAAACAGAAAGAAAGAAAGAAAGAAAGAAAGAAAGAAAGAAAGAAAGAAAGA